>NW_001799577.1:175560-407364 GCF_000165425.1 Paramecium tetraurelia | reverse complement strand
TTCACGTGCCTGTTCCTACACCACGGATAATATTTAATGAATTACCCCAAACCCATTTTTAATTTTATCAAACTTTAAAATATAATATTAAATCAGAGTTAAATAGTATTGAGAATAGGCTTGAGAGGTTAAGGAGCGAGTGTTTTAAATCCCATCCTGTCCCCCATTCGAAACTCTTCTCGATAGCGTTAAGTATAACTGACGAAAGTCTGCTTTAGCACACGATCGCTATAAGAAAAGTGTAGAGATTTTTATTGTTAATTGCTTTTATTGAATATTTTATGGTTTAAATGAAAATATAATTCATCAAAACTTTTGTCTATGCAAGCATGCTTGCAAGAATTTCAAGCTAAAAGTGGAAATATTTTGCACTTAATTTGTTGCAATTGGGTTAAGAAAATAATGAAAGTTGATATAAAAAAATGCATGAATATTTTTTCTAGTTTTTTCTCATAATAATCAATTTATTCTTTAGAATTGCTGCCTCTACTCTGCTTCCTGTTAAATTCCTTAATTCTAATCCTTCATTTTATTTTGATAAGATAGAAGTATCTAATTAGCGAATCAACCTTATGTTGATAAATTTTGCATTAAATCCTACAACGTGAGATTTCATTAATCCTGCACTTCAGTTTTTAAATATCGAATGATTTGGTTCTATTGTTTTAAGAACATTGACTGCCTATTTTTTATCACTCTACCTAGGCAAAACAAATAAACTTATTAAACTTTCAAGATGCAATTATCCTAATCGAAAACCTAATTGAAATTGTTACTAAACATTCAATGATTTGCTTGCCTAAATTATTATATTTCTCAAATATTAACATAATTCATTTCATTATTAAATTACTTTCACTAAAATTTAATATAAAAACATTCAAAATTATAAATATAATTTAAGATAAACATATGGAAGTCGAATTCAAATGTCGTTTTGAATAACATGAAAATGAACCCATAATTGGATTTTGTCTAAATAAGAATTGTCCTAAACCATCCTAATTCTGTTACGAATGTTTAAAATAAGAAATTCATAATGATCATTCAAATGATTGCATGAGTTTTAATTCATTGGAATAATTGATTAGCCAATTAATTCAAACTCATAATGAGCTCTTGACTAAGCTTTAAGGTATTTACGATTAATTGAAATATTCATTTGAAACTAAATACAAGCAGTTGGAATCAGATATTTTAAAAATACAAGAAATAGATAAATCTTTGAAATGCCAATTATATAACTCTATTAAATAATAAATACCATTTGTTAAGGATTTCTGTTTCAAAGAAAAAAATGAAGGTAAATAAGTGGTTCTATATTCAGGATTATTTCTAATTAAACTGAAAAAGACAGCAGAGACTCTTAAAGAAAAAGAAAATCATTTAAAAGACTCATCATACTTAGCTTAACTATATTAAATTTTAGGAGACTAACTATTTGATCAAGACATGTACAAAGAAGCAATAATTTTGTTTGATGATTCTTTAAATTATGATTGCAATTAGTCTCAAGTGTATAACTTAAAGGGTAAATTCGTTAACTTTCTAGTAGGAATGGCTTTAAGGAACCTTAATCATTATTAAGAGGCTTTAGAATGTTTTGATCAAGCAATTAAAATTAACTCTAGTTATAGCGATGCTTTAAACAATAAGGGTAATTAAATTAATGATATTAATTAGGTAATGCATTATTTAATATGTGTCATTATTAAGCTGCTCTTCAATGTTATGACTAAGCAATTAGGATTAATTCAAATGATAGCGATGCATGTTATAATAAGGGTAAATTTCTCAATTTATATATTTTATCTAAGGCAATACATTATTCATCCTAAATCGTTATTAGGATGCTATTGAAAGTTATGATCAAGCAATTAAAATAAACCCAAATTATATTGAAGCAATATATAATAAAGGTAAACAAATTCAAATTACATCTTCTTAGGTATTGCATTATTTAACTTGAATCGATTTTAAGATGCTATAGAATGCTATGATCATGTTATTGCAATAGATTCAAATTATAATGATGCATATTATAATAAGGGTTACTCTTTATCGATAAATTAGGGATTGCCTTATTTAATTTAAATCGTTATTAAGAAGCTTTAGACTGTTATGATCAAGCTACTAGGATCAATCCGAATTAAAGTGACGCCTTTTACAATAAGGGTTAATTATTTCTTTGAATATTTTATAAGGAAATGCCTTATATATTTTGAAACGATATGAAGAAGCTTTGGAATGTTATAATCAATCGAATAAAATAGATATAAATGATAGCGACTCATTCTATAATAAAGGTAAGTTGGCCCTTTATTAATAGGAAACACACTATTTAAATTGAATCTTTATTAAAATGCAATAGAATGTTATGATAGAATCTATAATAAAAGTAATAATATATAATGTATTTTAGGTATTGCATTAAGCCGCTTGAACCATAATTAAAATGCTTCAGAAAACCTTAATTAAGACATTTAAATTATACGTAGATAAGGGGACAGAAATTAATGGAAAGGTTATTAATTTTCAATATATAATTTCTAAAGGAAGTTTATTAAGAAAATTGAATCGTAATTATGAGGCAAAAAAGTTGTATGAGCAACCAATTAAAGTAAAAACCTAACATAGTGGGGGACAGTATAATAGAAGTTTAGATATTGTCATTTATAGAATTAGGTATAGTCAAGAAATTTCAATTTAAAATTCATCTTATTTTCTAATATTTAAATAACTAGTATTTTGTTTTGTGGTGTTTCTTCCTTTTAAATTTAACTTATTTATTGAGTATATTTTAACCATTTATTTTATAATAAATTTTCAATGTTAGAAATCATGTTTTATTTTTTAAAATTTCGTAAACTCTCCTTTTTTTGAGAAAAATGTATTAAATCAATTTTTTTATATTTTTAATAAAATTATAAAATTTGGTATAGCAAAAATTACCGATTTAATTCAGATTAACTTTCAATGTAAACCAGATAAATTCTTTTGCAGAATCTTATTGTTGTGGCAAAAGAATGAATATAGAAATAATAAATTCAAGAAAAAGATCAAAAGCTAATTTATGAAGAAAAGTTAGCAATTTTCAAAAAAAAAGCATAAACGAATATCAAATTTTAAGGGTGATTTTCAGATGACTCTTAATAAAAAGAAATACCAAATGATTGAATTAACTTGTCTTGAAGAAGCAACTGGAAATAATTAGGAATGAAAATTCATTTATTGATGAATTTAGTTTTAGCAGAGATAGAAAGTTGAGTTATATTAAAAGGGATTTCATTCCATTAGTAAAAATAAACCAAACACATAAAATGATTAATTAATACATTTAAATCTTGAAGCTAATGACTTAATCTAATTTATAAGCAATTTCAGAAGAGAGCTATAGAGGAAATGGAATAGATGATTCTTTATTGCAATATAAATACAAAAATAATTATTTAATTTCAAAATGGAGTGATATTTATGAAAATTATTAAATTTAATGCTTCTTATAAGTTTAATAATCATTCTGACTTCACAGATTAAATCTTTCGTCTAATATTAATCGAATAATTTCAGGGTTTCAATCATGAGGATACAAGAATAAATCAAATAAAGTCTAGAATTGCCCTTCTCAAAGTTTGAACGTTAGAATTATGCTGATTATATTGTTGCAAAACGAAATTTGGTTGTAAATGTTGGTAAGTTGTCATAGAAGATGAATATTTACACCGAAATAGGAAAGAAAAAATTGAGATTGGACAATACAAAATTGATAATGTTCATATATCTTATAAAATTTTTAATTGATTGTTCCCATTCTATAAGATTTGTGTAAAAGAAATTTCTATTCCTCACAATAATAAATTTTATAGTTCTTTTTGAGATAATATTCAAAACTGTATTTAAGCAGTTAATTTGCAGTCTCAAATCCTAAATCTAATGTTAATTTTCAACTCTGACTATTTTATTCCTCTGCTTAGCAATTTTGGCTCTCATATAGTAAATAATTTTCTAGATATATAATTTAAATTTCTAAATATGCTAAATTTAAATGATAAAATAAAAAGATAGTTTTAGCTTATTCAAATACCTTTAGAATGTATTGTAATATTTTTATATTCCATCTGCAAAACAAAGTACATCTCTAAAATTGTTTATGGATTTTCATTATACTATTTATTTAAGATTATTACATAATGTTTAGGCTTAATTCATTTTGAAATGCAGAAAATTAAGTTTATATTGATACTTATATTATAAATATGTATGATGTTGAAATAACAACAAAGTCAGATGATGAGATTCTTTCCTTAATTCGAGCATATTAGTAATAAGGATATTAGGTCTGGCTGTAAAAGAGATGTTCGGATAAATTTTTGATGTAGGCAGATTACAATGTAAGAATTATAAATTATAACTTAGACATAAGGAGTATTAGATCTAGATAATTCTGGGATATTTAAAAACTAAACCGTTGATCCTAAGCAGTTTAATGAACCATCAGTTATTTGCAGCCTTCGCAAAAATGTTGAAGATGGGCACAAAACTAGTACTATGGAAATTAAAGACACTATGTTGATATTTCCTAGAAAAACCTAAACTGACCTATATAGTTTACTAAGCCCTAAATTAAATTCAGAAAGAGAGGATCTAGTGAAAGGGTTTTACGAATAGTTGAAAGAGGCCTTGCATTTAGAATAGTTTGGACAGGTGAAAGAGTCGATTGTAAGAATAACCAAGTAGTAATTATAGGCTTTATTGACAAATCTGATAAATGAACTAGAAAATCAACTGATTGATTCATAAATATTGCATCTAATATTCGTCGAAAGTTTATTAACTCTTGGAATACTGAATGCATAAATAATGAAATATTCTGATGCGAAAATGTAATATTGATAATAAAAAAGGTGTCTAGAGAAATGCTTAAGATTATTCGTGATAAAAGATTAAATATTGTTGGCCTAAATATATCGTAAATTAGGACACTATTCCTAATCTGTTTTTAGTTATCAAAAATCTATAGACTACTACAACTAAGCCTTAATTATTTATGAAATATACAATTTAACACCAGAAGTAGCTTATGCAATGATGTCAATAGCAGTTATTTATTCAAAAGTGAATTAATTTGAATTGGCATAAAAGATAGCGCATCATGCTTTAGAAATCACTGGTGCTCAAATGAACAAACACACAGCAAGTTTATATTAGATGTTGGGGGAGGTTTATTACAATTCTGAGAACTATACAGAAGCATTAGATTATTTTGATACTTCTTACGATTTGAAGTAATCAAGTCCAGATGCACAATCTCGAATCAGAACAATTAATTATATTGCAAGTTCTTGTTTTCATTTAGGTGAGTATCGAAAAGCATAAGAATTATTTGAAGTAGCATTAAGTTAAGTGGATGATCAAAACTCACTACTTGAAGCCTAATTATTAAATAATTTGGGAATAACAAAAAGTGCTTTAAAGTTAGATAGCAAAGTTGAATTTGAAAAATCTCTAAAAATTTTCTTATAGTTTTACCCACAAAATCACCCTTCAATTAAGAGAGTACTCAGAAATGATAGCCATTGATAATATTGTTTATATTTTATGTAAAAATATTCTAAAAACATGATTCTCATTCACATGGGGCTCTGATAGCTTCTAAAAATAACTCGTATATCATTTCCTTTCCTTTTTCAATATTTTATTAAGGGTTATTAAAAGTATTGACCTTAATTCTTATTTCATCTTTTCCCTTATATCTTGGACCAATTAAATAAATAAATCGATCTCTTTATTTTGGTGTAAAGTTCATTTCGCTTATGTTGACAAAGACTGCAATCTAATATTAAATTTCTGAATCAATTTACTTCACTATTTTTGTGTAAATTATCTCCCTTTAAATCTGGAATGAAGGAGATTTCAGCAAAAACTTTGTAAGAAGGAGGGTTTTGTTTTAACTACTCATCAATCTCCTTTTTTGTTCTTAATGGGTAATCAAATGGATCTCTAAATGTTTATTTCATGTAATGGGGAATTGCTTGGCTGACTTTGGGTTTCCAGAAATGTGCTTAAAAAATGGTACAAATATATACATTTATGAGCTAATCTGAATGTTGGTAAGAATGTGTTGAAATTATAGAGTGACACAAATTGTTTCATTCAATTAAAAATTCTTATTATTATTATTTAATTTTATTCATAAAAAGTGGTGTGTCTGCTTCTTCTTCGTTTATAATATCTAAACCGTTTGGAGGACTACTGCTTGCCTTAATTCTATCATCCAAAGAGTCCAAACTAGAATGACTATCACATTTTTAAACAATGTCAAAAAATTCTTTAACCTCATCTGGTTTAGTTGATATGGATTGGCATAGTGAATTAATTGATTATTAGAAATGGATTGACCTATTTCTCATTTGTTATGAAGTGTCTTTATCTGTTTAATGAATTGCATCAATAAAACATTTATTTTTAAAATCATGAGTTACATTCTGGTGATCTTCTTATGATTGCTATAAATATTTAATTGCCTGACTTGAATGAGCAGTAATTTAAATTTTGTTATTCATCAACATATCATCCTTTGTATATTATTTCGAATTTAATTTCATATATTATAATTGAGATATTGAATAGGTTTAATACAACAAAGGGTGCACTAAAGCTTCTAGAATAATTGATAAAATATATATTTACATGAGGCAGTAATTCTTTTATTTGGATTGAATGATAATAATCTTTTCAGTAAATCCTGGGATAACGAGTCCAGAGATTTGAATTCAGTTGACAAAAGATATTGTTATTGATTTTCATTTTCATTAAACTCCATTCTATTTTCATTGGTGATTGGTAACTTATGACATAACATTTAATAAGCAATGACTCCTATTGCCCAAACGTCTATTAACTCATTGTAACCAGAACCGCTCCACAATTCAGGTGCCCTGTAATTTTCATTTCCAGTTATTGTCCACAACAATTAGACTTGAATATCTCTCTATTAAGTTGTGATAAATCTTTTGGATACTCCAAAGTCAATAATTTTAATAGTAGAAGTGTCTTAATCAAATAAAATATTGTCTGGTTTAAGATCTCTGTGGCATAGCCCCATCCTATGCAAATAGTGAGTTGCTTCCAAACATTATCGTATAATTGATAGTTTATTCTCTTATGTAAGTACATTTTGTTTTAGTAGTTCATGTAGACTAGGATAAGGTAAATATTCCATTACTAAATAAGAGCATTCCGTATTAGTGTCTATATATAACTTATATGTTCTGACAATTAAAGGATTGTTTAGTTTCAGCGTATTTAGGAAGGTTTGCTTCATAATTCCCATAATTTCAGGATCCCCATTACGAGTAATTTTGACTGCATAAGTTTCATCTGGATTTGATATTTACCAACACTATCTAACAACAGAATGTGCACCTTCACCTAATATTTTGCCTATTTAATAATCGTCTTGAAATTTTCTGTTTCTTTAATCTATTGAAATCTAAAATGTTTCCTCCATCAACTCGCCATGACTTGAACATTAAACATATTCAAGAATTTAAGGACTTAATTTTTGAATTGTAGCCTCTTCGTTGTTCTAAACAAACAACTCTTTTTTAACCCTATCATGTAATCTTAATAGGTTTTCTTTTTTGTTCATTAAAATAATAATTATGCCAAAAAAACGTCGTCAATAATCCGATTTTTGGGATACTGTCCACGACATTAAAAAACTAACATAACCACATCTAACACACAATAAAAAACATTTTATAGAAAAGCCTGGCAAAAAAAAAGTATTTATTTTATCAATATACTTCCCTATAGTAAAAAGGCTAAAACACCCCATTACCTATTTTAAATGGTATTAGGAAGAAATATATAAGTGATGTCAAACAAGAACAGGAACATAATATTGAGCATAACATCTAATATAGGTCTGATTTGAAAAAAGACTTAACTTTGTTAAAAACCATGAAATAAAAGAAAAATTCCTTTTAAAAAAATCAATATAAATTTAAGAATATGAGAGCCAAAGGCGCAGGTAAATTCGAGGATGGCACACTCAAATTCACCAATAGAGATCTTAAGAAATTTAATAAATCCAAATGATATTATTATATATCAAATTATAAAATATGGAATAACAAATAATATTGTTCTTCTAATCAGAATTATTGTACCAATCATTACAACAAATGATTTTATACAATGAATTAAGATCAATTTAATAAATAGTAAATAAATGATTATATAGAATTATATAAATCAATCAGATGGAAAATTAAATTCGGGAATCTAAAAACTAAGAAAAGGTTTTCGACACAATAAGACAGCAAAGAATTTAGATGATTAAAAATACTTTTATTCTAATTCTTGTTATTGAAAGTGTTGTAATCGTCAGTATGCACTTATAATAATTCAGGCCAAATTTTTATGTTAACATATTATCAAATGTACACACCCAATAAAAGTGAGTTGTATAGACTTTGGATATCCTTTTATTACAGTTGTTAGGGAAATATTTGTTTTGAAAATAAGTAAGAAATAAAATTAAGCAAGGAATATTTGCAGCAATCTTTCTTATTAAGAAAAATATCATGATGTCTATTGTTATAATACTTCAACCATGAATATAATTAGATATGTGTTAAGTTCCATTCTTATATTTATCATACTTTTGATGTTCTTTGATATTTATAGAATCATAAAAATCAAGAACTCCTTAAATAATCGAATATTATCTTAGGATCTCGTTAATTAAGCTGAAAAATTTCAAATTGTTATTACTTTATTATTAGCCATATATTATGGGATATTAATGATTTTTATATTTGTAGTAGATGGGGAATGTAATTCAATTTTTTAGTATTAGATGGAAGTGCATTAGGATTGTCATTCTATGTTGGAGGTGTAGGAACAGTAATTTACATGATAATTATAATTTATTCTAGATATGTAAGAGGAAGGTTTTCAAGGACGACTTATTTTGAAAAATTGCTTAACCAATAACTAAATGAATCAGAGATATAATAAAATTATGAATTTAAAACTATCGAAGAAAAAGAAGAAAGTTTTTATTCAGCATAAGAATGATGTAATTTAATTTATATGATTAATCGAAATTCACTTAAGGTAGTTATCTATTATGCTTACGATCCAAATAGAACATCCAATTACTAATAATAACTTAAAATAAATTAATCACTAATTCAATTTCATAATAATCGTATTTCTTATCTCAAAATTAAAATATAACAATTATATCAGATGCAATTTTTTATAAAAATGAAATAATGGAAAAATTGATTTTAGGTTGAATGAAGTAAACTAAAAAGACTGCAATCCATTAGCTTTTAAAGAAATCAATGTTTTAAAAAAATAATAAGTTTCATAATCAATCAAAAGAGACCTTGAATTTAAACCGGTTCATTTTGATGAAAAATCAACACAAGAATAATAAGGATTGCTAAACAGAATGATAGCAATTTTAGAAATTCATTTTGCTTTTCCTAAATGAATTTGCCATAGATTTCTTTGGAAATCGAAATTCTTTTCTATTTTTATACTTTTTTAAACTCTTCAATTGTCATTAACTTTTGATCTTAATTCTTAATTTTATTACTCTTCATAATCTCTCTATTCTTCTCCAAATATTGTATATTTTAAATTTATTTCTTCATATTCTTAGAAAATTCATGATTGTTTTATTAATTAATCCTCAACTACCTCATGTACATGGGTTTTCTATAGTTTGTATTAAAATCACTCAAATTCAAATCTTAATATTCGAAAACTTGTGATTAGGCCCTAATGAATGATGAAATTTGTGATTATTTCATTACTTTTGATTATTTAATAAAGATTCAATTAATGGAATTTTATTCTCATTATTATTAATTATATATTCAGTAATGGTATATAAACTTTTCATTCAGTTAATCTAGTGTTAATAATTTAAAATTTTATTGTCCATCTTACATGTCTGAGTACCGAAATAAGTTTCTTAATCATTTCTTATTACATATATGATCATCAAATATAGTTTTTGGATACTTTGCATAATGCATTAAGAAAAATTATTTAAATTTTTAGAAACAACTAAGAAAAACTAAGTTTTAAACATTAATTTTATTTATTTAGCAATAAAATTTATTTAATAAAATGTACCTATCATCCAGAACACAAGGAAGATTAGCAAATCTAATTATCACAATAGCTGAAGGGGAGAAGAAGACTGAAATAGCCAGATAAGTGCTAGCTGAGTAGAAAATGTTTGAACCCTACACAGCTTTCAGAAGATTAGATTAACTTAGGTCAGGTGAGTTAACTGTTGGTGACATCTCTGACTTTTTGGCTGATAATAAGATCTACCCAACCTAAGTCCAGCTTGAATATTTATTTAAAAGGTTGGATTTGAATCACGACGGTAGAATCACATACCCAGAGTAAATTATATAGAATATCATCAAGTTTCGTTAAGGCCATATTACCAAAAGAGGACTCAAGATTAAGATAGATCGCTTCATTAAGAGATAGCTATTACATTGAAGTAAATATGCTTCTCCCAACAGAAGTTGAATGGGGACTTTCAAGAGTCTTACAATAAGAAATCTAAAATTTTAAGTACTAATTAAAAATATAGTTTTAGTTCAATTACAGCAGCTTAAGAAATTTTGACAGGAAGTGCAGATTTTACCTCATTAGATGCATTTAGATGCATTGATTAATTATATATAGGCTATATAACAATAGAAAGGTATCTAATTTTAATACATACGTAGCTTATAAACTTTCTTAAGAGGTAATGGGGCTAAATTGACATTTGATGAATTGTAAGCCTTCTTTAGAGTAGTGGACTCTGATGAAGATGGTAGAATCACTTATTCAGAATTATTGGAGGCCATTACTTTTGTGCCTGATTATTTCCAAAAGGAAAGATTAATAGCAAATGAATTAAGAAGAAGCAGAGAGAGAATCACACAATTAGAAAAGGAAAGAGAAGTGCTCGATGATTTACAAAGAAGCAGAGAGAGAATTGATGATTTAAGAAGAAGTAGAGAGAGATTAGAATAATATTAAGACTTGTAAAAGAGTAGAGAGAGATTAGAAGATTTAAGAAGAAGTAGAGAGAGATTGGATGATTTGAGAAGAAGTAGAGAGAGATTAAATCAATTAGAGGAATTATAGAGAAGCAGATAAAGAATAGAATAATTAGAGGATTTGAAAAAGAGTAGAGAGAGACAAGCATAAATTGATGAATTGAGAAGAAGTAGAGAGAGACTGGATGATTTAAGAAGAAGTAGAGAAAGATTAGAACAATTGGAATAGGAAAGAAAGAATAATGAATAATTAGAAGAACTTAGAAAGTCAAGAAGTAGAATTGAAGAGTTGTAAAAGTAAAGAAGAAGAATAGAAGATTTAAGAACAAGTTAAGAAAGATTAGATGCTTTGAAAAGAAATAGAGATGAATAGGAATTGAGAAGAAGTTAGGAGAGACTTAATGATTTGAAGAAGAGTAGAGAAAGATTAGAATAGATAGAGGCTTTAAGATAGAGCAGAGAATAATAGAGAGCTTTGGATGAATTAAGGTAAAGTAGAGAGAGATTAGACTAATTGAGAGTGTCATAAAATAGAATAGATTAATTAGAGAATGAGAGAAAAGCATTATAAAGGAGCAGACAAATAGAGAGAGAGATTGAGTACGAGAGATAAAGAAGTAAAGATAGATTGGAGAGACTAGAGTTGGAAGCATAACTTGAAAGATAAAGAGAGAGAGCATTGGAATAGGAAATAGTAACACAAAGCAAGATTGTGTAAAGTAGAATCTATGACACACCTTAAAGATTTTATTGATTATTGAGATAATAAAATAAAATAAAATTTTGTTTAATATGAATATCATTCAATTTTAATTATTTGAAAACACGGTTTAGGTGAGTATGACTTTATTTAGAAATGCTATCTAATGTGTAGTAAGCGATACTAAAAAATTTGGTAGTGTTTTGACAGCAGAATGTGAAAAAATGGGTGAAGATGAAAACATTTATGATGTGAAAACTAAATTTGGATCTAGAGAAATAGTAGAATATGAATATTTTGCAAGAAAGATAATTGAAGAAATGTACAACTCAAAAAGGATTGTTTCAGAGATGTAAAAGAAATATCAGACATAAGAAAAACAATTCAATGTATTTTTAGGTAAAAAGCTATTGTTATTCATATCATTGAATGATCGAGAGAATATCTAGAAAAACAAAGCCATTATTGAAGATATTATAGCAAATCTAACTAATTTGATATGAGTATAATTAAGTGTTAATTATTTATTTGAAATTAAAATATGATTAATATACAGCCAAGAACAAGAGAATAAAGAGTATATTATTAAGATTATTCACTAATAGGAAGCCCAAAGAGATAAGGATCTAATTGAAAAGACAAGGATTGATTAAAGAGGTGAAAATTATAATTTATATCATAGTTGGGTATGAAGCAAGAGGTTTGGGAGTTGGAAACCTGATACATCAAGCACCACCATAATCATCACTCTATGTTCCAGGTACGTGTCTTAAATATTTTAAGAAAATGAGAGATTTGACAAGGATTTTGCTATTGCTGATAAGAGATAGAGAGAAATGTAACTTTAGCAGAAAGAACAAGTTATCGAAAAGAAAAGAATTGAGGGATTGGATAGAGAAACTAAAAAATGGGAGTATCAAGAGAAACAAGAACAAAAAGATTAATAAAAACTAATCAATCATACTTAAGCTTTAACCTAAGGAAAGAGAAATTAAAATGGGTAGAAATTCAAAAATATTCTTATTAGATTGGCATATAATCCTATTACTTTATAATACGATAAGACTTAATAAGGAAACATATTAAAGGAATAGGATGATTAGGCAAAGGTTCGACAATATGTTAGGGCCTAAAATCTGGATCAAAGAGGGAATGCTGGATTCAATATTTTGACCGGAGAATCACGTAATGGAGTTGATTCGATTGTACCTAATCATTTGAAGAATCAATATTAGTAGAAACTAAGAGATCATGAGTAAAACTTAAACATCAAAACTCATTCTTAATTTAATAATTGAGAAATAGAATGAAATTTATATATATATAATAAATAAATGGATTACTACAAGGTTTTAGAAGTGCCTAGAAGTGCAACAGAAGCAGATATCAAAAAAGCATACAGAAAATTAGCATTGAAATGGCATCCGGTAACTGTTTTTTCAATGTTAAAAGGATAAAAATCCAGACAACAAAGAAGTGGCAACAAAAAAGTTTAAGGAAATTGCAGAAGCTTATGAAGTACTTTCAAAACCTGAGAAGAAATCTCATTATGACAAATATGGTCATCAATAACCACCTCCCTCTCCTAATTATTAACAATCTAACAATTATGGAAATCAATATTAATAGGACTTTGATGACTTTTCAGATTTTTCTTCTGGATTCCAGAATAATTTCAATACTTTCAATAATAGACCTGGGTTTAATAAATATTCTGAATAATCTTTTGAGTTTCCATAATTTAATAGAATGCCTGATTTAAATAAATTCTTTTTCGGAGATAGTTTTGATCCATTTGAAGTTTTCTAGAATTTTTTTTAAAATGATCCATTTTTTAATCAAGATTTCTTTGGAAATACCTAGTAACCATAAAAAAATAGCTTGGCAAAAGCAAACTCTTATAAGAGTGACTTCGATGATGACTTTTTCAAACCAATCTATCAAAATGGCTCCAATCAAGGAGGCAACATTATAAGAGGATAAACTCATAAAACAGTATAATCTACTACAACTACAATGTATATTACAGAATTTATAAATTTAGGAATGGTTAGCCAGTTTAAAGAGTGAAAACAACTATAATTCATCCAGATGGAAGAAAGGAAGTGAAGGAAGAGATAAAAACATTATCTTAGCTATAAAAACACAACAGTGCCATTTACTGATAAGATTATTATATAATTAGAAATAAGATATTCAACAATTTTGTTATTAATTCTTTTTTATTTATGGTATTAAAATATTAAAAGAATGTCCTAAGATAATAAATAAGATTAAGATTTATCAAACTTAACTCTCGCTGAATTATAAAAGATATAAGAGGAAAAAAAGTTAGATAAGCTTTTAGACTAAGAACACCTAAATAGACAAAAGAAATCAATTCATAATGAGAAAAATATAATAAAAAATGAGGAGTCATAGCAAACTATCAAATTATCCTCAGATGATCCTGCTGAATTGTATGAGAAGTTAAAGCAGAAATGGGGACTTGAAGAGAAATAGAAACCGCAAGATGGAAGTAAATTATGAATATATTATATAATAGTAAGTGCAGAATAAACAAAGAGCAAACTTGAGGTGTTATTAGAAGAGAGAAGGAATAGAAAACCACCGAAACTGTAATAAATTCAGAATGATTACATGCAACAAATACAGGATGAAAAAGTGGTTGATTCTGTTTATAGTAAGGAAGGACCTATGCCGAAAACTATTTAATAAATGCTGACAGAGTATTAGGGAATAAAAGGAGCTGTTAATATTGGGTAGGAGTGGACTGATATTATTCAATAAGGTGTGAAGACAAATCTAAGGAATCAAGAATAAGCTGCAAATAGTAATAGTTCAGAATATCTAATTAGATTACTTTTGGTTGATGGCAAAGAAAGGACGTTTAGGAGTGGATGGATTTGCAATAGCTTTTGGAATATTTGGAATAATCCTTCTCCCGATTTATTTTTATCAGAGATAAAATCGAAGGAGAGGAGCCTACAAGTAGGAAATCAAGATAGTCTCTGGAGTGAAAGACTGGGAGAATTCTACTCTAGATATCGATGATGTTTCAGTGTAACAAACATATTATACTTTGTTTTCTGATGAGATATAAGAATTAATGAAAAAGAAGATGCTAGTTTAATAATAGATCAGCAAGCTATTGGGAAGAGAAAAATGATAAATATCAGATTTATTTTACATTAGATGACATTGATTTAAAATATTTTATAATAAAAACTTTGATTATGAAAAGAGTTGTCTAAAAAATATAGCACTTGAAGAATATATCCTAAGTGATAGCTTCGGGTGATCATACTGTTACAGTTAAAAATGTATTGAATGCTTTAGAAAAATAAACTAAGGAAGATTTAAGTTATTTGGAAAAGAATTTGTTAAAGATATTTCCTCTTTTTGGCTTGATAAAGAAATCCTAAAAATCCTAATAAAAATTTAATGAACTCATATCCTAACTATAGATTGAACACTTCTAAAACAATTAAGTTATTTTTTAGAAAGGAGATATCGGAAGAAAGATGTACTTTGTACTGTCTGGCCATCTTCTGAGTTTCCCTTATGATTGTAGAGATATAAGTATTTAAATGTTTGATTAGAGATAACCATACCGCAAATAAAGAACTTAATGTAGGAGATCATTTTGGAGAAATTAGTCTTTAACATCGAATTCCAAGAACTCTTACAGTAATAAGTAAAGGTGAAGTCATTTTATTAAGCGTAAATTATGAGACATATTCCAATTATATCTAGTCAACAGTAGACAAAATCCTAACTGACTAGTACAAATTCATCAGAACTTTGAGTATCTTTTAAGATTGGAATGAGTTCACAATATAATTGATCTTACACCACTTAGAAGAACAAAAGATCTAAAGAAACTAGCATGTTTACAATGAGGGGAATAAGGATTAAAATTTATATATAATAAAATTCGGAGAGGTCATTCTATAAAAACAGTATACAGTCAATTAGAAAAAGAGTGAAAATGGTTTGATTTGTTTGGGTTAAGGACAGTGTTTTGGAGATTTTGAATTCATTGATAATCAATCTTGGTTACAAAATAGAAATACTATTAAAGAAATAACCAGATAAATGGATGCAAAATCAACAACTGAATCCTTGATTCTCTCTTTACCATTTCTAACTTATATAAGAATTTAAGAGGAATATCACAGTTCAACCCTACATTCTTTTTTATCCACTTCAAAGTAGGTTGTTATTTAGAGAATGAAAATATTACAGTAGTAAATTATAAATAAAAAAATAAAATTAGATGAAGAATCTGAAAGGAAGGAGGAATTGTCTGAACTTAGAATGTTTAAAGATTAAAAATAAGAAGAAAAATAACCTTAGATTGTAAATGACACATCTAAAATTCGTCATTCCAACAATCCTTACATTTCATTAATGGGAACAATTAAAAACAATAAAAACAAAGAACATTAATAATAGCCATCCTTATAAATAGATTAAATTGCGAATCACTTTTCTTAGAAATCTATACTAATGAAATTTGATAGAGGACACAAAATATTATTATTGAAGAAATTGCGAGATGCCTCAATATTGCCAGATGTTAAAGACAATTTCATCTATTAATAGTCAACAGTAAGAAGTAGTTGTTCCAGATTGAGAATGAATAAAAAATATTAATAGAATAATCAACAAGACAGTGTTACCATAATCAAGCCCTTTGTTAATTCTAGATCTCACACTCCTGATTCCTCAGTGGTATTGCAAAATGAGTTTAAAACATAAAATGAAATCAATAAGTGCTAGAGAGCATTTACATTCAAACTTAATGATTTTCATAATTTCAAAGTTTCATCAAATTCTGTTGGATATTCGCGATCAATATCATAAATGAGTATAAGTAGAAGTAGTATTAATCGCAAATCCCCGAGTAAATATAAATTCGAAATTGAATATGAAAAAAACTAATCATAATCTCCATAAAAATAACCTAAAGTTGAGATTGACTTATGCGTTTATGGGAAATAATGATCTGCCTAAATATATTTCTAGAAACTTTGAATAATTATATATATATATATATATATAATAATAATGGTGTATTATAAATTATTGTTTTCCTGTGAGACCAAAAATGTTGAAGCAATCTCAACAGGAGGAACAAACTATGAGTAAGACTATAGTTAATTTATCAAAGGTGGCACATCTCTTTGGTTTGTTCTAGTTGCCATACGGATATTAATGAAATCTATTTTAGAGGAGATGATCAAGTGGATGTTGCCAATTCTAGAGGGCAATGTAATTTTTAAATGAAATGTAAATCCTGCGCTAAAATGATCAATATAACATTAGAGAAATTTCCAGACACAGTCAATGTGCAAGAAATAAGTATATTCATGTTATTAATTTGTAGGCAAAGATATTTAGATTGCGTTATTCGATTGCAGAGGTGCTGACCCAAAATCATGGAATTTCTAAGGCCTAACAGTGATTACACCTAATGGAACAGTATTTAATGATGCTGATTTGACTGATACATGGGTAGAGTATGACGAGAAAGCTGCAGAGGAGGTGTTGATTGATAAATTCAAGGCTTATTTCTAAAAATCAAAGTGAATTCATAAGTATTATTAAACATCATATCAAACTTTAAATTATTTTAAAACCAATTCTTAATTGATTATGAGCGCTGCCAAATTTATGAATATCTTAGCTCAAAGAGATCAATAGTAAATAACTTTATTAATCACGTTTAGATATCTGGAAAATCCATAATTCAACTCTTATCAGTAATTCAAACAGGCGATATAAACACTTGGTTTTCAACAAACCTAATCTACTATAATGAATTTTAAAAACAAATGTACTCCACCTACATCCGATAATTCACCATATTTCTTTTCGAAACAAGAATAATGGCAAAAAAATTAAGACTTGCTGGCTCAACAAGTCAACTCCAGTTCCACTAAATCTTATCGAGCTATATACCCAAATAAGAAATTAGCATCTCTAGAGGAAAGATACTAATAACACAATTCCTAATCTTCTTTTATGAATAAAGTGTTATCCTCTGAGCCTAGCCCACTTCTATAATATAAATCTCAAAGTCCTTCGTTAAAAGATAAAGACTAGAGTGAAATGAGCTAGATTTAATAATAGATGTCTCATCCCATTTTAAAAAAGTCGAACCTTAAGATTAAAGTCGATGAGGCAGGGAGAATCAAAAAAAAAAAAACTGTTTAAATAGTCGAAATCCAATTGGAAAGAGGTAATTAGAAAGAAGGCTAAAAGAAAAGCCCAAAAAAAATCATAACGAAAACAGAAATCAGAACTGTGTAAGACTTTTTAGTTGAAAATTCAAGCAAAAAAACCAAATGAAATTTATCTTTTAAAATTTTCATCATATACAACATCATTCTTACTCATCCATGTGTACCATCGATTCTTGGTTCTTTTTTTATTAAATTTTTTATTAAATCTAAAATCTGTTAGAAAGACTTATTTCATTCTAAAGTTAGTAAATAGTTTTGCATAAGGCTCTCCTCTATGCAAAATCATTATTGTTATCTTGTTTAGGACTTGTCAATAAGGTTTAAATAGTAGAATTGAGTTTTTTGGATTAAGGTGTTAAAATTTATCTATAATTATTTTACATAATATATTTATATATAGAGACACAGTTTCATATGAATTATCATTAAATTTATATTATTGTGAATATTCCTAGTTATTTAATCAAGAAATCGTGATGCTAATTTTGGTGAGTAAATGAAATGTTAACTTAAGAAGCTCTTTTAATTCTTAAGGATGAACACAAAACATTAAATATCAAAAAAGATATATTTATAATTATTCAAGTTATTATAAAAATATTAGAATTTTGTTAGATGTCAAAAAGAAACCTTCTAGAGAAACAAGATAGCAATCTATCGAAAGGATCTTTAGCCAGATAAAACACAAATCGAAATCTCGCTGGTTAGAAATCATTCTTTTCCAAATTTTCTAATACTATTTCCAAACCATAAGATGAAGGTTATATTTGAATTCTTACTTTCTAGAAATATAGTTTTTGGGTAAAGGGTAGGACTCGTGTATTCGAGTTTTATTTTATTTGCTTTTGAATTATGATGGAATGGAGTAATATTTGAAAAAATAATCAGTCCTTACCCCATTAAATTCATATACTCCAGTGATGAAAAATTGTCAAGACTTAAGTCCTATTAGAACGTAATCTACACATATTATAAAAGAGAGTTGATTTACTATTTTTAAATAATATCCGTAAGAGATTTTCACGACTTTTATGTTGATTTTTATGCTACTTTTGATAAAAATAAAAATTTTTCCCTTGAGCCCCCTGAATTTAAATAACTCCTAGAAGTTGCAATTGATAAATGCGTAGGTCCTAAAAAATTTAAGGTTGTCACTGATATCTTTTTGAGTGAACCTTCATCGTATGAGAACTAATTAAATCCGAAGATCTTAGGAGAAATGATAGAAAACTTTAGAGATTTGGATAAGGAATCTAAAATTGATTATTTGCTGCTGTTTCCTTATATCCTTAGCTTTTTCATGGAATATACTTACTCAGAAATAAAATATAGGTAGGGTAGATTAGATTTGATGAGAGGCACTGAAATAATAAAGGGAAAAGAGGTAGAGATAAAAAACATTACAAGTTTAGTTACGATACTTAGAGAGATGGGAATAGATTATCTTCGAGATAAAAGAACTAACTGTTTGACCTATCGAGATGTCGAAAACGTTTTAATTAAATTAAAAAATATTTAGAAGTGGATCACATTTGACATAATCAAATAGATTATTAATTAATTAGCCAAATTGATGTAGGTTGATCCCAAAACTTAGAATGAAGGCAAACCTTTGAAGTTACATAAAATTGTTAATTTTTTAGCTTTGAAATTATGCATTCATCAAAATTGTTTGCACGTAAGTAAATAAGACAAGGATAAATAGAAACCACCCTCAGCATATTTAGAAGTCTTGGTCTTATGGAATACAGCTATGTATGGATAAATAATGAAACAATCAAATTTTGATTTATAACTTAAACAATTTCTAGAGAAACATTACTAAAATGTAGAAAGTTTTAATAGAATTGAAGCCTTGAAAGTATTGGAAGCGTTTTTTAAGAAGAAATTTCAATTAATACCTAAAGACTTAATTAAGATAATTTTAGAGCAGCATTCATCTTTTTAAAATAAGAGGGTTATCATTTAATCACCAATTACAAAAGAAAGCTTACAAAATGAGCTATATTAAATGATGTGTAAAGATGGATATCGAAAGCTACAGGAATATATTCGTATTAGTTATGAGGGAGTGAATAAATCTACAAATAGTGATAAGATTAATTAATATAAAGGTCAGGGCAAAGACTTTAATGATGACCCTCAAATCAATTCTCCGATTTCAAGTGAGAGACAATTAAAAACAAAATAAGTTGCAGATCCTAAGAAATAACAACAATCATAAAATAATAAAAATAATGAATCTAATTCAGATAGTGAAGGTGAATAAGAGGTCAAACCTAAGCAAAAATTAAAACGAGCAGTAAAGGTTATAAGCTCAGAATAAGCATTTGCATAAAAATTTGATTAACAAAAAGATGTTTTGAAAGCATGCTTGATTATGGATAGCTTTCTAAAAAGATAAAATTAAATGCACCAAAAAAATTTGCAGAGTAAAGTATCTAATTAGGATTGTGAAACTCCATATAGATAAGAGAATTTAACAGAGATAAAATTAAGTTAAAAAGATATTTAAGAATTTCAGGGGGCACCTTCTGAGTAGAATAATACTAAAGGTAATACTAAAGTTAAAGAATCTAAGTAACAAAAAGAATAATATGTTAATAATAAGGAAGATCAAAAAGAATCATCCAATATGGAAGAGAGACATAAATTATAGCCTTTCCTATTGGTTAGACCAAAGATAATATTAAAGGATATCAAAAGACAGTCTTAATCTTAATCAGGTGACATTTTCTCAGTCGCAGGAAAAAATGATAAAAATGTTGGGCCTTCAAATTTTAAGAATGCTTATTATGGAAATTTGAATACATAATAGGATGCATCAAAAATAATGAATTGGAGTACTTCTACTAAGAGTCAAGTATTCCAATTGACAGATGAAGTAATAAATTGTTAATTATATGGTAGGATTTTAAGGATGATGAAGGGAAGTTCCAAGTTGTTATTGATGATGTTTAGTTATAAACTTAAATTTAGATTTAGTAAACCCAAGGGAAAAATAAGAGACCTAAGGATAGATCAACGTGTTATTATTGCTCTATTTATTGATTTAATCTTCATAATTAAAGATCATTTATTTACACTTATATGTTAACTTGTATATTCTTCATCTCACAATTTATTTATAGTAAGTTGAAAAAAAAAATAAATGATTTCTAGAAAAGCTACTTAATAATCCCAATAGAATGGCGTTGATGAGAAGGATAAAAGACTACTGAATAAGTAATCTTCTTTTTTTAAATCCTTTACATCTTCAAAGAAAGGAGGCAAGGATGGTGAGGGTAGTCAATATTTTATTTAGAATAGAGTTTCAATTTTTCATTCGAAGTTAGGATTGTGCATTTCATACAATACTGTACATGCTTGTCAATTTTTAAAAAGCAGATGAAGATTCTAAAAAAAAGAGCTTTTCATTATTAAGTAATTCTAAGCCAATCATGAATATGGAATCATATAGGGACCTAAGTGAACTGAGACCGTAATTATGTGTGTATTTAATTTAGAGAGCTCATATATTTTTTTACCGTTATTTCCGTGAGGGATTTACATGATTTTTATGTCGATTTTTATGCATCATTTGATAAGAATAGAAATTTCAGTTTGGAGAAGAAAGAGCTTCAAAAAAATGTTATTTACAATGTTGGAGCTTATTGGACATAGGAAATTTAAGGTTTTTAGTGATCGGACTTTGATTGAAGGGGAGGCTTTTGATGGTATATTAACCTAAAAGTTAATGGATGACATAGGGGAAAATTTTATGTTGCCTAATGAATAAAATAAGGTGGATTATTTATTGATATTTCCATACATTTTAAGTTTCTATTTGGAATATACATATCAAGATATCAAGAATAAATAAAAACGACTGGATATCATCAAGGGAACTGAGATCATTAGAGGGAAAGAAGTCGAAATTAAAAATATTACAAGTCTTATTTCAATTTTAAAAGAGATGGGAATTGATTATTTAAAAGAGAAAAATACTAATAAAATTTCCTTTAGAGATGTTGAAAATATTTTATTAAAATTTAAGAATATATAATAATGGATTACTTTTGAAGTGATCTAATAGATTTTGTAATCATTAAGTAAGGTCATGTAAGTGGATGAAAAGACACAGGAAGAAACAAGGAAATTAAAGATTCACAAAATAATTGATTTTGTAGCATTAAAATTATGTATTCATTAGAGTTGTCTTAAAATTAAAAGAACAAAAAAGAATCCTAATTAATCTTAGTTTCTGGAAGTAAATCTTTATTATTAAACTAGGCATTAGTGTTATGGAATTGCGCTTAATTTGCTAAATATGCAGAAAAATAATTTTTGACTTTGAAATTTTAGAGATTTCTTAATGAACAATATTAACAGAAAGAATCATTTGCTCGATAAGATATGTAGAAGTGTATGGAAAAATTTTTCAAAAAATCTTATTAGTTAATGCCTAAAAAGTAAATATATGAAATCATTCAATGTCATCATCTTTTTGCAGATAAAAATATCGTAAAGAACAATTCTATTGAACGAGAAGACTTTAAAAACTCACTTCATACTATGATATGTACTGATGGTTATAATAAGTTAAAATAATACGTCAAGATCATTTTTGATGGAATTACAAAGCATACAACAACAACAATATAATACCAAAATTATGGTAAAGACTTAGATGCGGAGAGTAATTAAGGTGGAATATCGTCTTAGAGGTAATTAGGAGATAGATAAAATACATCATAATTAAACATATCATAATAATAATAATAAAAAAAAGAAAAGGAAAAAGAAAAAGAAGTGAGTAGTGAATCAAGTAGTAATGAGGAATAAGTTATTACAGCAAAGCCTAGTCAAAAATTTAAGACAGCAGTCAAAGCCATTTAATCAGGAAATTTAATAATGAGAGAAAAAAATGAAAGCAAAGATATATTAAAAGCGTGTTTAATGATGGATAGCTTTCTTAAGCGTTAAACTTAGAGAATAAAGAACTACGTTAAAGTATCCAAATCTGTAAACATTTCTGTAGTTAAATCTGATGTAAAGCAGTTAGATAAATCATTAATGGAAATGGATGAACAAAAGGAGTTATTTGATCCATCCGAAATGTTGAATAGGAAAAGATAAGAACAGAAAATTAAAGAAACTCATAACATCAAAAAAGAAAAAGAAACTAAGAATTGGGAGAAAAACAATTTACCTTCGGATAAGAAATCGGAAGAAGATATAGAGGGAGTTAGTACTTAGGTTGAATAGCCTATAGAAAATACGAATGAACTCAAATTCCCAGATTCTAAGGAGAAGAGAAAATTAAATAGGTTTGAAGTAGCTAATGAATTGTAAATGGTTTTAGGGAAATCAAATAGCGATTTTGGACCAACTAATTTTAAGCAAGCCATCAGATTATAATCAGCAAATCAAATTGTTTAACCTGTAAGATTATCTAAACAATATGATGTAACTAATATCATATTATTTCTTAGGAACAAGATCATTTAGTAATAATAGATGAAAGTGTTTTAGAAAATTTAATTAGACGTAATTAATAATAAGAAAGAGTTAGGAAATCGACTAGAGATGACTGTCAATGTTTAATTTATTGAAGTTTTAATGTATGAATATAAATTAAGTATTAAACTAAGAAATATTATTCTTTATATTCCAATTAATCACCAGAAAGTTGAGTAAAATTTTAAGTAATTTATATTCCATTTCACTTTTGGTAATTCGAGAAATAAAAAGACTAGCATTTAGATCAAAACAGAATCCAGACTAGAACAATAGGTATATTGTAATGTATATGCAGATTTGGAATAAATATAATCAATAATTATTTAAATGAATTGTAGCTTTTCATAATTTAAATTTCCTAAGTGTTTCAAAATACAAAGACAATTCTTGCTAGAGAATCAAGAGTTTTTATTTTTATTAATCTTCTTCGATCATCACATTCTTAAACTTTCTCAAATATTATTCTTCTCGATTGTACATTGAACAAGAGCAATCCAATGAAGTATTGGTAAATAAATTACAAGGATCCCCTGCGATTGGCATTATTAATGGGGTCTTTGTCTTAACAAAATAAAACTCTTCAATAATTGGCATTTTTCTATTCATTACTTTAATTAATTAAAACAAATAAGAAATATAAACCAGAAATCATAAACTTATAGAATTCTTACAAGAATACAAAAACGAATTAAAATACTCTTTATTAAATAGGAATCCTAACAAAAAATTAAGCAACATTTTTTCAATACTAACCTTTTTTTTATTCCCAATATCAATCTAATTACTTAAAAATTCTCAGTTATTTTGCTTAACAATATTTGCTATTATTTATAATGGTTAACAAAGCAGAATTAAAAATTTGGCTAGAAAAGTGAAAACAATTATTCTTCTTGATTAATTAGCTTGCTGAACGGAGTTAATAACATATTTTTAAGAGGACTTTGAAGTCTGTACATAAATGTTAATGTTTTTATATATAAATCTCAGAGCAGAATTTGCTCAGATATTAATATATAAATAATTAAAATGCCTCCAAAAAAGTAGAAGATTGATCAATTTTTCGAATCAAAGGAAAAAAAATCAGAATAAAAGGAATAACAATAAAATAATGCTTCTAAAATTATTGAGGAGGAATACAAAGTACTTCTTTTCATAAATGTATAAGCCTGTCCCTGAAGGTATTGTTCCTTTTGATGATTTTTATAATGGCTTGTTTAGTTGGTAAAAGAGTTTAAAAAGCTAAGAAGCCAACCTCAAACACATTTATGAATTCATCAAAAAAGAATATTAGACTAAAACATGTTACCCTCCATTTGAGAAAATATTCAATGCATTCCAACTTACGCCCATAAACAAGATTAAAGTGGTAATCGTTGGATAAGACCCTTACATCAATTAAAACGAAGCTATGGGGTTGTGTTTCTCCGTCCCTCGTTCATAGACAAAGATACCTCCCAGCCTAAAGAATGTTTATAAATTACTTCAGACTGATGTTAAAGGATTTACTACTCCAAATCATGGTGATCTTACCAAATGGGCTCAATAAGGAGTATTTTTACTTAATACTGTATTGACTGTTGAAGCTGGGAAGTCTAATTCACATAAGGATTGCGGGTGGATCAAATTTACGGATTAAGTGATTGAAGTTATCAATAGAGAATGTAGTGGATTAGTTTTCTTATTGTGGGGATTGCCAGCCTAAAAGAAGGCCAAGGGAGTGGATAGATAAAAACATCACATATTAGAAACAGTTCATCCAAGTCCATTGTCTGCAAAAAATGGTTTCTTTGAGTCAAGTAATAAAATATTTAAATGATTAGATCACTTCTCAAAGTGTAATTAATATTTAATTCAGAATGGAAAACAACCCATCGATTGGACTTTGGATTGATAATATAAAATTATAAATGAAAATTTGGTATTTTGGATTGTTCTTTATATATAATAAATTTAAATTCATTTAAGTATAAGATTTCAATATTGTAACTAAAATAATCTGTGCATGTAATTTACTTGTTCTAAGTGAAATAGCATTTAACTTGTAGTATGATATTAACTACTGGGTATCTAATGGTATGTTTCAAGGTGAAGATTAGATTGAGATTTAAGTGAAATATTGATGGCATAACAGGCATTTCAGAACATAATTGATTCAAGAACTAAACTATTTTTATGGTTTTTCATAAGACTCTTAGAACTGAGTTCTTTTAAACAAATAGATATTTCATGCAATTTAAAATAAAATAATCTTAGAGTACATAAATGAAAAATCAATTATTATCAAAAAATCAATATCCATTGTGGAATTGCAATAGAAATGAGCAGAAATTGGAATAAATTATGAATAAATAAAGGTATTGCTTTTAATATGAATATGGCTGATAAATTTTTGACTATCGTTAATAAATTTAAAATATCAAAATGGATGAATACATTACGGTAATTAAGTATTAATAGTGTAGTAGAATTACAGGGAATTGGAGAAATTGATAGATGGAATTCCTGTTCCAGATATTACAGTATCTTCCATGTCACAATAATCTGATCGACTGACTCCTTAATCAAAGAAAAAATAATCTCTGACAAGGGAACAAGTCCAACGCATTCTAAGAAGAACAACCGAGTAGACTCAAATCCCCATAAACAAATAGAAGGTCTTTACTATGCAGACCTTTAATTGTAAGGAGAATTCAAATGATGAATAAATGCTTAAAATTATGAAATAAAAGGAAGGAAAAGGTAATTCAGAACTATAGATATTACAACACTAAATTAAAGAATAGCAGAAAGTTATTGAGCAATAAATTCATCAAATTGGATAAATAAACATTAAAATTGAATATCTGACAAATGAATTGTAGGATAATTAAGAGAAAAGACAAGCTGATGCCAAAAAAGTGTTATAATTATAATAAGTTAATGAATAGTAACAATAAATAATTGAAGATTTACGCAATGAGTTGTAGATGGCAAAAAGAGTTAGTTCATAATAGTAAAATAGGGAATAAGATTCAATGAATTAAATTAGCTTATTGAAATCGAAAATCAATTGTTTAGAATCAGAGATCAATAGAACTAGGACCACTTTTACACTCACATCTCCTAAAAATGATACTATGCAGACAGACGTATTCTCAAATAGAATTGACCCAGAATTACTTAGTGAAGAAGAAACTTTAACTGTCTTGTTTAGTCTATTGGGTAGGGTTTCAAAGAGTTAAAGGATGTCATATTTATTAAATAGAAATGCAGATTTCAAATTTTTAATTAAATGTAAACGAAGTCAACCAAGCATGAACAAAATCTCAATTCTATAAAATAGTAAGTCCATGTGCGACAGAAAATTATCATACAATCATGAAAATTTTAAACAGATAGTTAAAAATGTGGGTATCAAAAACCAATGAATTATACTTTATCTATTTATTTATATTTATATTAATAATGTTTTTAGATTGCAATATTATTGAAAACAGTGATGAGGATGAAACACCAAACATTTGTTTAGATACTTTCGGCTTGAGCGAAGAATTAGATTAAAAAGTATAATTTATTTAATTGATAGAAAAGTAAAAATAAGTCCTCAAGAAAAATAAAAATTATACAAAAAATCTAGGAGTAGGGAATGCTTAATATGAATCCCATGATATTGATTTGAGTGCATTTGTTATCGAAAAGCAAACTTTTATATAAGATAATGAATAATTAAGAGGATCTATTGAATTAAATGTAGACCCTTAATTATTTGATGTTGCTTAATTTGATCCAGTATAGTAATAAGAAGAAGAAGATAAACATGAATAAATTACCTAAACTATATTTAAATAACAAAAAGAAGAAAATAAACTAAATTTATAATAATAACAATAATAATAATAATAGCAATAATAATAACAATAACAATAAAAGATATAAAATTAGTAATAATAATAATAACTATAGCAATAACAATAAGAATCACAATAATAATAAGAATAATTGGAATGCGTTATTGATATATGTAATTTTGAAGAAATTTCTGTTCAAGATCTAATAGCTATTCCTCCTATATCTCCATATGCTGAAAAAATTACCTAAATACATTTGCCAGATTATTTACATAATTTTCTTATTACTCCTATCCCCACAGAAGGAATGTTTTAATGCACAATATAAAGAGACAAATCTGGACTTAACAGATTTGTTCCAAAATACAGAATGTATTGGAGTCATAATGGTTAATTTTTGCTTGCTGCAAAAAAGGTTTTAAATAAAAATAAATATATTGTCACATAGGATGGAGATTTTAAGTAGAAAGATGAGTTGCTGATGTTAGGTAAAGTTGTATAAAGCTAATAATCAAAGGCGGATTATAATTTATTTGATAACGGAGTAAAAAAGAAGGATCAAAGTAAATTCAAAAAATAGAGGACATAATTAGGTAGTGTGTTTTTTGATACTACTTTTGAAAGTTAGACTCGACCAAGGAAAATAGTTTTAGCATTAAGAAAAAGTGAAAAGGAAACCCTATAATTTGTTAGTCGTAAACCTTAGGTTATTATAGCAGGCGCATGTAAGTATTTTAGAAATTATTAGAAAAATTATATACTCTTGATTTCTTCGGAAGAGTGAAAAAACCATCAATAAAGAATTTTTAATTAGTCCTAAAAAATGATGATAAAGATGTGATTTATGTTTAATTTGGAAAAATTGATAAGAATCGATTTAATTTGGATTTCATGAGTCCTTTAAGCCCTTTAATAGCTTTGTAGTTGGCGTTATGCAATTTGAATTTCGCAGGGAAAGCATGATTTTATATTTTTGAATTATTAGTATATATATAATCTTGTAATACATTAATATATAAGATAAAATGGATGAATAAAGGCAAAACAAAATCATATTAAAAGTATTATGTTCTTAATAATTAGATTTTAGTAAAATAAGCTTTGATACAGTAATATTTAATTAACATCAATGTGTGTTGTCTTTTGAATGATTACTTTTACACCATTGCTTTAAATGGTTTAGCAATAATTTTCATAGCTTTTGTTTATCATATAGTACCTTTGAAGAGTAGTAAGATAAAATACATATTGGAATATTCGTTGTTGGCTGGTGTCCAAGTAAAAATATAGGAGATAATAGGTTCTTGCTATTTTCATGAAGGATTTACTAATATATTTGGCAAGTTCATTGTTAGGCCTATCTATACTTTCAGTGCTTTTTAAGATTTGCAGAACTTAGTTGAACGTTGATCAATCACTGGGACTTTTTAAATTAGTAATTATATAGTTTAATAGTTGAAAGTGTGTAGGAATGTTGAAATGTTTTTTAAGTTTGTAGCTTTTATTTTTATCACTGCATTTAAATTCTGTATTGCCATGGAGCTGGATGTAGATATTTGTTATATTGTGGTTTATTTTAGTTTGTGGTTTACTATTTTAAATTTGCATGATTTTGAATTTATTGTATAAGACTTTGAAAAGATTCAATTATTCTCTTGAAAGAAGAAACAGCACAAATTTAAAATATTATGGGGGTATTTGGTATACAATATAATTGCATTGTCTAACATTCAACCCATTCTTTACTTTATTGAACTTTTGTCTCACAATGGACTAGAATTTCACTATGATCTACCTTCCGATAATGTGCATAATTGGGTGGGTAGTAATGATGATCGTGTCATTCATTATTCGTAAAGAAGTAAAGTAACAGTAAATAGACAATAAGATAATATTATTAGTAAATTCACAATATGATCCCATAAGTCGGCACCTCCGAAAACGAAGTATTCATGAATGAAGGCATTCCCAAATATCTAATGAAGATCTCTTCCACTTATTTCCAATAAACTGACAAGCCATTTGAAATTCTATCTACATCTCCTCGTAAATCAAATGATGCTGATATGAAATGTTTGATATGTTTTGAAAATGAAAGTGGATACGTACTTATGAATTGTGGGCATGGTATTCATATCAAAGTATATTTACAGGTGGTTTATGTCTGAAATGTGCATCCAATCTTCTCTTGAAGAATAAGGAATGCTATTTATGTCGTTAACCTATAATGAAAGTATTCTAAATCTAAAAGAACAATTTTAACTTCGTTGAAGTCATTGGAATAATAGAAACATAATGAATTAGATCTTTATTTAATATATATATATATATTGAATATATTCTTAATAAACAACTACTCTATCATCTTCTCCAGATATTAAATACTGTTTTGCTACTTGCGATTACACACCTAGAAAATCCATTAATACACACTTATGGCAAATTCACAAATTCATTATTCACTTAGATTATATCATTCACATTGTTGACATTCCAGATTCTTATTGTGTCATCCCAAGAGGCAGATGCGATATACTAAGAAAATGGAGAAAATCCACATGTCCATATCCCTCTTTAATGTCCTTCAAATTACTTCAACAAAACGAAATTTCTTGCTGACCATAATTTAATGAATTTATCCTTTCCTGATGAAATTATCCATTCATAATCATATGAGAATTCTACACAATATCCTTCATCATTATGAGCCTACCATTTTCTTAAGATCTTTTGATTTTTGTATAGGATTATATTTTTATCATCACCAATTGTTGCAATTATCAAATTAACATTCTAATTTTCTTTATCCATTTCCATTAACCAATTCCCTCCACCAAATGAACAACCATTAACAGCTTATGCGTGTCCATTTAATCGATATTCTTATTTATTAGTTTCAATGTTCCACACTATTCCTTATCTATCACCACTTACAGAACAAAAATATCTAGAATCAGATGAAAAGCTAAATCTATTTATCCCTTCACTATGTCCTTTGAAAATTATTGGACGTTAATCTAAATTATTGATATCCCACATCCAAATATCAGACTATCTACCACTTCCAACCAATAACCACTTTTTATTGGGTGAAAATTTCAATGCTTATATTCTATCGGATTAACAAATGAAACATTTCAATTCAATCATTGAATCCAAATCATAAACTACTACTTTGTTATTCCAATTAGAACCACCAGCAAAAAGTTATCCATCATTGGTTACATCAATTGCAGTAACACTATTATAGTAATCTAATTTCAATTTAATTAGATTCTTATCACATAAGTCGAAGCTATCCTCATTTACATTGTTTTTAACTTGATCTTATGCTTATTCATATTACAATTTTTCTAAGTTTTCTAAGTATTATTTTAATTAGTCTCTTTCTTAAGATTACATAATAATCGATTATAACATTTCATTTGATTTTTAGGCTTTACTTAACAATATGTTTAGTGATTGCATTTCCAAAACAAATTGTTTTAATTGACTTATTTGCTTCTAACCAGAAAATTTTAGACTCAAAGATCCGGCATCCAATCTTGTCAATTCTTGTAATTCTTAACCCAATTTTTATAAGACTACTTCAGTGACTTCTTCACATTGAATATATGTCTTGTATATACTTTACACTTAATTAATCTCATCCAAAATTTAAGAAAATTGAGATCCATACTTCAAAAAATTCTGACCTATTTCTTCTGTTATTGTTTCGAAATCATTCACCAATTACTATTTTAACTTATTTTAAACCCATCTTTCTTAATATTCAGTTATACATTGATCGATTTTGGAGATGCTTATGACTTTATGATTAATATGGGATTCTTTTGCACAAATAGCACAAATAGCCTTTTTATTACTAATACATTTTTCATCCAAACACATCACTGAGATTCCTAAACCTAAATCAGAATGGTGTTTGATATGACATTTAATTGAATTGGCTTTGCTAAATAAATCGTTCATTTTATGGATTAATTAATATAGATTAAAATTGTTTACATACTTTTAAAACATGAACCAATATTATAGAGATAAAGATATGAAAATGATTATGAATGAAATATTTTAAGAATAAATGCAATTTTCCTGTATAATTATAGTATTAAAAAAAAGAAAATCAGTCTAAATATATTTTATAAATAAGATTATTTAATTATGCAATAGAACAAGGTTTGGAGAAAGATTAATTATGACATTAAGGAGAAGCCTATACTTTAGTTCAAATTTCAGAAGGTTGGCAAGAAATCTAATGACATTTATATTGGATGTTTTAATGAATATCTCATAAAATATAAAGTAATACTACATTTATGGATTCTAGGATCAATTCTATACGACGCCTTATAAACTATTTGATCTGGAATTCACTAGCAAATTTGAAGTGATAAGAACTCCTCCGAAATTAAAATAGGAGAAACATCATAGCAAAGTTAGAGGAGAAGAGATATTAGATTTAGGGGAAATAGTAGCTATTCGTTTGATTGTGGAAAATATTGAGAAACCCTATGAAATTTAAGGAAAAACTGAATAGATGCACCAATTAAGGGACTTTTTGGGAAAAAAAATAAATTAAATTGGATTTCACAATTTATTCCGTGTTTATAAAAAAATTGGGAGAGGAAATTTCGCATCTGTTTATTTGGCTGAAAGAATAGAAGACAATTTAAAAATGGCAGTGAAGGCATTTTCAAAACAAATTGTTTATAATGAAGAAAAAGGAAGAGTAAGTTTAGTGTACTTCATTTTAGGAAGGATTAATCAATGAAATCTAAATAATGAGAGAGTTAGATCATCCTAATTTAATGAGTTTGTATGAAGTGTATGAAACAAAGAATTCTATCTATATGGGTCTTGAATTATTAGAAGGAGATCAATTATTCGAATATTTAAAAAAGAAAATCTCCTTCACAGAAAAACAAGTATAGAGTATAATGGTTGGGTTACTCATGGGTCTTAAACATATGCATTCAAAAGGAATAATGCATAGAGATTTAAAATTGGAAAATATCTTATTTAAATAACAGGGGTATATTTATTAAGATATTTAAAGCAATTTCGATTCTGTGGTTATTGCTGATTTCGGATTGGCCACTCATGTAAATAAGAAACCATATTTATACTAAAAATGTGGTACTCCTGGATTTGTTGCACCAGAAATCATTAATCTAAAAAATGTATATCAACCTTATGATTCAGTTTGCGATGTCTATTCAATGGGAGTTGTCTTTTATATTTTGTACTTTTCAGTATTATTATTATTAGATTGACTGGGAGACCTGCCTTTACTGGCAAGACTTATAACACAATTGTGAAACAGAATAAGGAAGCCAATATTAACTTTGATTCCCCACATTTCTAAAATGCTCCAAAAGAAGCTTAATAACTGCTATTTCAAATGCTTTAAAAGGAGCCTATATCAAGAATCAAGAGCAGTGAAGCCTTGTTGCATCCATATTTGCAAAGTGCTTTGCTGATTGATGAAGATGAGGCTCATATCTCAACCGATGATGATCCCAATCTTATGGAGAGAATTAAAATGCTAAACAAATAGTTACTATATTATCATTACACTATTTAGAACTGAGAAAGTTGATTTTACCAGAATCAAAAGATAAAATAGTTAGAATGTTAAAGAACTACGACTATAAGCCACTTAAGAATTGAAGTAAAATTAGACGTCAGATGAAGAACTTAAAATAATCATGAGGACACCAGTTATTACAGGAAGAATTAATTCTGTTGAAAGTATTTACTAAATTAAATTTAGATTCCCCTATGCTGAAATGCCTATCACCATTCTAAAGTACTGGTTATGACGAAATAGCCCAAGATTAATTGGTTTTGTAAAGATATTCTGGAAAAACACTAAATATTTGACTTTTTTTTATATTTTTCTTTAAATCATTACGTGCTATATGATTTGAATAATTTTTTATTCAAATAAATATTAATTATAATGGATTCATAATTTCTAATCTTATAATAGATATAGTATCATAATTAATGTAGATTATTTTATGAAGAATAATTTATCATCATATTGAGTATTTTCCCTTTAAAATATTAATATAATTTTTTCATTTATTTAGAGGAATTAATATGTATTTTTTTACTTACAGAACTAAAATGCCAACATACAATATATTATAGGCCAATACCTTTATTAAGATTGATAATATTATTTATAATTATAATATTTTAAAATATTATAATAAGTATTTTAGATCTCTTTATATTATTAATAATAATATTAATAATGAGATCAAATGTAGCTTTGAGATTGAGAAAATCAGTAGAAAAAGAAAAGTATGATTCTACTTAGAAATTCTCATTGCATGCATTTAGTGTACATTAACCACCAAGTCCAAAGAGAAAGGCTTTTTAAACTCCAATAAGAGGAAAATACTAAATACTTTAAAAAAAGAAACTAGTCAATAATTAAACATTGAATGACAAGACTCAGCTTTTAAAGAAAATTGAGTACTTTAACTCAGTGAATCTCACTCTAGAAAATTAATAAATCAAAGACTAGGATAAAAGTATATTATGTAGAAGGAATTACCGTTAATAATCAGAAGATAAGATACTCGTATATGATATATTCAAAGAGGTTGGGTACTCTTACAAATTATATGTCTGAGGAATATTCAAAGCCTGGCGATTAAAAAGAAAGACAGAACAAAAAATAATCTCTTCCAATTTTGAAAAAAAGATCGTCTCCATCACCTTAATGTTAAGATTCTCAAACTATTCCACCGATGCCAACAATAGCAGAATTAAATTACACAAAAATAGCATCAAGTAATAGATGATATAAATATTAGATGGATTTAATAAAGTTTAATCTAAAGAAATAAAAGAAGTCTCAGAATCAACAGAAAGAATACTTGATTTATTGTTACTTAATACCTGTGATCTCAAAAAAGTATTCCAATAATAAAAATAGAAAAAAAGAAAAATAATTGTTTAAGGAAGAGTCCCTTCAGATTTCTTCAACATATTGAAATAATTATGATCATATATAAGATATTTTCTTTTATTATTCGACTTTATAAAATATATAATAAATTCGCCCTAAACTATAACAAATTTCATAAATAAGGTGGATTTTAATTATCTATGACAGAATCTAAAAAAGATTCAATATTTCTGATTCAAGAATTTTCTTCGTTTCTATAATATATATTTCAAGATTTGAGTGAAATTATTATGAACTTAAATAATTAATAGAGGGATCATAATATAAAAATATCAAGTTTCGTGATGTAATTTGACATCAAATTTTTTCTCAATTATTCTTGAAGTTAACATTTATTGTTATGCTTCATCTATCCTTTTCATAATAGGTGAAAAACTTACCAACCTATATTTATCTATTCTTAGTTTTATTACTATATTTACAATAATTAATTATATTAAAAATCATAAAATTTAAGAATTATCTCTTTTTGGTGTGCAAATTTATAACTAAATCTGAGTATTCCATATGCCAAAAATTTATTTAGTAGTAATATTAAGAATTATGTTAGTATAAATAGCATTATTATTTAAAAAGAATTAATATTGAAGTAAGTTAACTTAGTTATAATTATTCCTATTTAATGCATAATCATATTGATTGATTTGTAATAGATTTTAATAAATTCTTTTAGAATAAATTGATTTTTTAATATATAGAAAATAAAATATACCAATATTTTCATTAATTTAAAAAACTATTATGTTACAAAACTAACAAAACTATTTAAACGAATCATTCCATTTTACAAACTTTGAATAGATTTCTCCCATATTTTAAGAATTTCTTAGGATAATTAATCCTAATGCTTTAGATATGCTTTAAAATTCAAATTCTCTTAGTGATAATATCAAAACAGAAGGAAGTATCAGAAACTAGGATTCTCAATCCAGTAGTCCTACCTAAATTTATAAATTGAAGAAAAAATGGCATGATAGCACTGTTGTCAAACAAAAATAATTGTAACAACAGATAAGTTGTTAAAATAATAATTGTTAGAATAAAAGAAAAAATTTAAATGAAACATAGATCAAAGGAAAGACTGTACTTTTATGTAATAGATGTCTTAGTAATTTTCACTCGAACAACTATTGTGAGTTTTGCATTTAAGTATTTAATTATCAATAATTTAAGATATATGATCCTAATCTAGGTTATGAAATGGACGATAAATAATGGATTATGTGTGAGAAATGCAACAGATGGGTAACTATTATTTTCTATTATAGAACCATGTTGAATGTGAACAATCCTAAGGAAAATAGAACCTGATTAAAATTACCCATCATACAAAATATAGATGCTCCTAATGTCACAAAAATATAAAACAATAAGCTAAATCTAAAATATAAAAAGATACTTTTTTAGATCAGGAATTAATAAACACAAAAACTAAATAACCCTAAACAATATTAAAATTATCAAATAAAGAAATATTTGAAGATATATCTCTTCTGAGGTCCCTGATGTCAGATGAAATATAAAAAAAAGTGAAAATAGATTGAATTTATGATTTGTTAGATGTACTCTTATATTTTTAAAATAAATAATTTTAAATATATTAATTCATATCAGGGCTTCATAATTATTAAATTAAAATAATATTATTCATTTATAGCAATGGAGAAATTATCGAAATTCATTCTATATCAGCAATTAAAAATTTACTATTTCTTTTATATGACTTGGTATTACAGATCCTTTTCTACAATTTTGTTCTCTTTAAATAAATCTTCTAATATATATATATTAACTAATGTATTTGAAAAATATGAATAATATTAATTATTTATCACCCTTTCATTGAATTTAGATTTCCTTATTTTTATTATTTAAACTATTCAAATTCTTTAAGGTATTATTAATACGATAAATCTTGGGAAACTGACATGTCTAAAACACTTTGATCTCCAAAATTAATCCTACTCATTATCAAAGTTCCTTCTATCTCTTATTCTAATTTATCTAATTCTTTATTTATCTTATTCACTTCTTTTCTAATAGTATCAATTTCATTAACTGATTTATATTTATCAATATTTGCTTATTATTTATCATTTTTTTTCTGTTAAGGATTTGGTTGACTATCTGGTTCTTCTTCGCTTTCATTTTTTTCAGTATCATCGTAATCATCCTCATCTTCTTATTATTCATCTTCATCTGATACTTCTTAATTGTCTTCATCCTCTTCTTAATCATCTTCTTCTACTTCTTCTTCTTCATCATTTTAGTTTGATTTATTCTATGCTTTCCATTCATCATCCTTTTCTTTTTTGTAATTTTATGTCATTCTATTAGGTTCTTATTACTGTTATTGTTTATTTAACAATTTTTGTGCAACAGGTTGATTGGCATTTGATTATTCTTATGAAAATAAAAACTATGGTCCTCTAAATTTTTATCATAATAATACTTTGCTGGTTATTGTTATGTATTCGCTTGTAGAGTAAAAGGATTTGGGCTACTTTTTGGCAAAATTGAATTTAAATTTTGATTATTCTTTAAATTATTTTACACATATGGATTTTGCTATTATGGTATGAAGGGTTGTTATTAAAGTGATTGTTGTGATCGCTAGCTTGTTGTTGAATAGGTTTAACTAGTTGTCTGAGGATTATTGTTATATTAATATTATTAACGATATGACATTATTTTAATTATATTAAATTAATATTAAGAAACATTTTTGTAATAGAATCAAAGAGAAATTAGGTTGAGATTGAATAGTCTGATACATGTTTTGAAGTAAAGAAGTTTGATAAATTTCATAAAATACAAAAATAATTTATTAAAAATATTATAAACTTTTTTCGAATATCATGATGTATCAATAATGATAGATATTTTTAGTCAAATGCCAGAATCATAAATGGGTTCATTGAGAATGAGACCTTCCCAATTAAGAATAGAAATGACAGATGATCAATAGCTTTCCACAAGACGGAGGAATTTTATGTCTCCTACTGCTTTGCCATTATTCAGAGAATTGTATAAAATAAGTTTCATATATATATCAGATAATAACAAACGACTAGACAACATCATTAATAGGGAATGGCTCCTTTAGCAATGAAAGTACGATTATCAATCTAATATACTAGCCTATGTCTAGTCAATCATAGATTACAAAATCCTTACTGTTTAATTTATTTTTATAAGGTTTCTTTATCAACTATTATGGTTATCTATTTTGGTAATACAGTTTTCGCTACGTTTTACTTTAATTATGGATCTAAGATTTGCTCACAATGTTCATATTGATATATTATAATTATCGTAAAGGAGAAGATTGTATTTGGCAATTAATAGAGGCTATGTTTCTATTTTTTTTAAAAGTAATTGAATCATTTAACAAAGGTTTTTGTAGTGTTTTATTATGAAATACAGAAATTCAAAATATATTTTATTACAATTATGATGATTTCACTATCAATATTAGTGTTGTTTATGCGAGTAGTTCAAAAATTGAAATTTCAATTATAGAACAATCAATAAATTGTAAGTATTACATATATAATAAGATTATACAATTTATAAAAACATTATTATGCGTTTAGATGACTCTAATTGCATTAAAATGGGAGGATAAAATTGACTGGGTTTGGTCCTAGATCTTTATAATTTTATGGGTATTTTTGGTAGTCCTTGCATTATTACTATTTATATCTTTCATAGGATGCATTGAAACCTTCATTAATCTCCTAAAAAAATAAACTAGTCAAAATTATTGTATTCCTTATATCTATTATAGTAATAGGAAATATTTGGATATTTATCAATATCATAGGTTATACATTGTTGCCATTCTCATTTTTGTATAGATTGACTCAACTATACGACAATGGGCAATCTTTTGGATAGGATGAAATTATTTAACTCATTGTTTTAAACGCGATTTACATGGCCTTGGTAACTGTTTATACTACTTTTTTTGTTAATAACATAAGGTAATTATGACATATAGGAATGTAGATTGTTTTTAAAAGAATTATAAGGAAATGAATCATACTCTACAGGAATGCCTCAATAACCAATTTAAATTCAATAAGATCAAGAATAAAGAAATGATAATGTGCCTGATTCCAATGAAACTTTGTCAAAGAAAAAAACGAAGTAGCCTTTTAGATTTGTTAAATTAAATGCGCCATTATATTTAGTAAAAATGTCATGCACATTCTTTGCTATATTTGATAAAATACACTTTAATCAGACAAATCCTAAATAAACAGAACAGCTTTCTTAAAGAGCATTAGGATAATAGTCCTCAAATAGAATGGAATTTTAAAAGGAAATCAAAGCCAATAGCAATTCTTTAGATGAAAAGATCAATAATATTGGAGCATAAGAATAATAGAAAGAAATCGCTGAGGAATAGGAAAAGGAAAATGGAACATCCAAAAAAGGTTCAGAATTACAATAAAAATCTCAAAATTCCATTAATGAGGATTAGTAGTCTACTTAGGATAAATGTTTGATTTGTTATGAAAATTAACCAAATATTTTATTTATCCCTTGTAGACATGGGGGAATTTGCGAGAAGTGTGCAGAAGATATTGTAGTTAAATCTAATTAATGTTATTTGTGTAGAAAAGTATTTAATTCTTTTTATTTAGAATATTAAATAAATTTTGAAAATAAACACAGAAGGGGGACAACTAATTGTTAATGAGATTAGTAATATCAAGTAAAAAAGGCAGATTTAAGCGTGAAATTGTAAATAATTTTAAACTAATTAATCTCGTGCAATAATATATATTAATAACAATTTATTATCTAATCTATTTTCATATAGCTTCATTCTAATCGGCTTATTATATTCTATTATCTTGAATCTATTCACTAGGTAAAATATAGTTTGATAATTTGGCTGGAACATACAATGAAAGGATTAAACAAATATATATATTAATTGCACTTTACTCGTTAAGTGCATTAAGAGTAGTGATGGTTTTAGGTTGAAAGAAATTCAGATATTAATTATAGAGTAGAGAAGCAAAGCATATAGTTGATAAAATATGAAGTAGTTTATAGTTTTTTAAATATGACTTGGCAACTTTTTGTTGTTCTTGTTCATCGAATATTTCGTATGATTTCTCAACACTAACATCTTATTCAATATTTGTATTTGGCTGTGTGTAATTAAATTGTTTATATAAAAGATACAAGTAGTTGATTGTGTAAATTGATAATGTTAGCATATTTAACAATCGATAGTAATTATAATAAGGTACCTCATTTGTTACATCGAACTAAATCCTTGTATATTTCTTATATGAAATATAAAGATTTAGACCTGCTTGTGGAACTGTGTAAAATACAACAATACAAAATTTAATCAAATGATTTATTTTAAATTTATTCTTATAAGTAGTAATTTCTTCATCCTTTACATTTTGAAGTTACTAAAATTCAAAAATGAGAAGCCAAAAATAAAATAAAGAAATATATACAACTAATTATATTATACTTGTATATCCTTAAACAAAATTGTAATGAGTTGATCTAAAGATTTGAATCGGCAGATTATAGAATATCGTGAGTATTAGTAAATATGGGACCCATCTAAGTATTTAAGGCCATTTTATTCTACTATATTCTTTGAAATGATAAAGGAATTTAAATAATGAGTAACTTGTAATCAAAATGAAAATGACCTATAAATAATATATCAAATTACTTAATGGATAAAAACAAGTCTATAATACTTTGTGTTTTCAACTGTTGCTAACACATTTTATATCTATATGGATTAATATTAAGGTGGTTTTTGTAAGGTTACTTATGACAAAATTAATTGTTAATTATTTAAATTAATTTCCTTAATCTCTCCTACACAGTCATATTGAGGAAGCATTAAATTGCATTAAACTTTTAAGTTAAAATTCTCATCAAGAATTAATTGTTCATACTATGAACTATCTTTTATTGATCTTGTTTTAATGGTAATTTTTACACATTATTTAATAATGATGCATTTCCATAGAGGATGAGATGTATTTTGATATTATAAATTATGAGTTCTGGGGAAAGTTTAGTTTTATTAAGTTTGAAAAGATCTTGCTAATGATTAACAATAGACGTACATCTTAAATTGAGAAGGCTACTTCTATAAATACGTAGTTATTATCTGGACTATAAAATCCAAGGGAATCGCATGATTATGTGGTTTAGTTCTCAAGAAGAGTGTCATTGCAATTCTATTGATAAAATCCATATTATTAGTATTTATTCTATCTGATAGTGATTACTTATAATGTAATGTAGAAGATCAACCAAAATGTTAGTTTTATGGAAGTCTGAGTACGAGATTAAGCATCAACCTATAATGGAATATATTAATCAAATAAAATCATATTAATATCATTATTAATTATGGAAATAAATATGAGTGAGAAGAGTAGATATAGAGATTGAAAGTAGTATTGATAAAATAATAAGAATATCAAAGTGGTTTGATTTCTCTTTTGTGATACCTTGGAAAGACAAAAACAAATGATTAATTATTGATAATATTATTTTTTACTCATATGACTTTATGTTCCTTAACTTCAACCCATGGGAAATTGAATGTTGTTGGTTATCCCCAATGAATACCAGTGAATGCTGGAGTCCAACTGAATACTGGTTATTAATCGGTGGTAGGTCCACTTTAAATATAGGCAATATTTTATGGAACAGAAGCCAAGGATGCTATTTTTCCATCAATTGATCCATGAGCTTTTGGATTAGTCTAAAATGATAATATTTATTACTTCTAATAAATCTAATCTACTTGAGATGGCATTTCCAGGATTATTACCTGAAATTGCATCATTTTTGTAATCATTATATCTGATGAATCTTTTCATGTCATCCAAACTCTTAACTTTGGGAGCATCTCTGTTCATCATTTATCCTCTTGGACATTATTCATATGAGTATTTTATTGGATCCTTTTTAACAGCTTCAGTATAACCAGCTCTGTCATAAACCTCAGTTGTAAAAGGAATGTTATAACTCTTCCAGTAATTTCCATTTGAAATCACTTTGGCAGTCACATCCTCGGCAACAGCAAATCCTGGAACTGTTTCAGAAATCCAAATGAAGTCCTTAGCAGGAGGTGTACTGAGTATAAAAAAATACTTTACTTTTTCTTGACTACTTTAAGATCAATAACGATATATTGATTATTATATGTTCCTGAATTGTGTTTTATAAATGTGCTTGTCCATTTCTCTCCCCCGTTTGAAATTGCATGAGCAATTGGAACTCTTTACCAGGTCAAGAGTGTAGTAGGTACAATCAAATCATAGAGTGTGCTATCCAAGATTGAATTTGTGGTTTCTATGACGACCATGTTCGCATCTGGTAAAACATAGAAATCATCTTTGGAATACAAAAGTCCTGGCTTTGATGAGAAACTAACTCTATATGGATTTGGACCAGAGAATTGATAGTATTTATAAATTCTAAGCATATTCTAATAACTTGTCCATGTGGTGTGAGCCATCCAAACATCACTCCAATCATCTAATGCCTTGATTAAGGAGGAACAAGAAATTCTCTTTTCTCTTTCCCATTCAAATTCTTCTGGAGTCAACAAATGCCATTGAATTCTCTCAGCTTTTGGTTTCATTGCTTCTTTCAATTCATAGATGTCACCACATGCTTACAACAGTAGTAATTGCACCCAGGTGAGTCTCTTATTGACTGGAGCTTTATCTTGGATTGCTTAAAATAATCCATCATTTTATGCTAAGATTCTGGCTAAGGCTTCATAATATTCATCCGATTTGTTGTCTTTGACTAATTGTCTTGAATATTCATATTATTCCACTAAATATTAAGACAATTCATTGCTCAGTTGTTCCTTTCCAAAAGTAAAATCGTACCAAGACCAGAAGTGATTGTAGATGTGTTCATAAGTCAATGATCCTTCCAAATATCCTATGGGATATGATTATATATATACCGGCAGCATAGGATGTCTTTAAACTGTACTCATGGGATTTGAAAGTGTCACTTGTCCAGATGTACAATTTGCCCCATCCATCTTACATCACCTCATGTTTATAGTAACCCCATGCCAAAGCAACAGGAGACTTACCCTCGCTTATTTAGTATTTTCCAACTCTCTGATCGACTGAATACAATGTGACATCGTCACAAAGGCACAAACAAATTAATGCCAACAAATAAATAGCTTTCATTAATATTAATCTATATTGATTTTTCAATTTTAGTTTTAAAGGGAATTTTTTCAAGATGATGCAATGCCATAAATCACATGCTTTATTTGAAATTTATCCTTATTTGATCTCAAAGAACATAACCATGTGAATACGGAAATTCATTACCAAAAACCAAACAACATTTTAGTAAAAAGAATCGAATTGTTCTTAGAATTCTGAAGTAAAAATTATGAAAGTAAATTAATTCATTTTCTTATATTTATTAGCATTTACCATCCTCATTAGTCTTTTAGATATTTCAAGATTTTTAGATGCCTCTGAACATCAATTACAAAAAATGTTGAGGTGATCTAAACACAATAGCTGATTAAAACATGTTAGTAATAATAAGATTACAAGTAAATTAATGTAAGTTCTGTGAAATTATTTAGAGTTATTGAGATATAAAGATTCACTCATCTCTTTTAAAAAAAGGTCAATTTTAATTATAGAATTAATGTTTAAAAATTCTGATAATTTATCGTCGAATGTCCAAATCAAATTACTCTTTGTCATAATAATAGAATATTATTGTTAATTAAGGTTGTTAATGAGTTTCACTAATTTATAAAATTAGATATAATGCTATCTAAATTATTGTGCATTATGTGAAAATTGATAGTTATGCATAAAGAATTACTAATTTAATTATAATTAAAATAGAAATCTTAAATTATGAATTTAATAAATATATTTATTAATCAAAGTTTGTATATAATATCTAATTAAATTCAATGTTTTTATCATGATTATGACATGAGAAATAATTACTATTTCCATAACTTTAGGATATTATCTAACTATTATTATATAGTATTAAATTTCTCCAAATTAAAAGTAGCCTATTCTTTACATTACATTTCTTAGATTTAATGCTTCAGTTAATCAGACTGTTGTTTATTGATGCATTCTTCTTTTTATTTGCTAATTTCTTATTTCTAATGGTTGATATTCTCAAATTTCAATTTTTTCTAAATTTCCGTGTTCATCAATTCATTGTTTAATTAAATCTATGGTTTACTTTCTTATTATGTGAATGTGACATTGCTTTTTATCATATTTCTATGAGTTTTGAAACTATTTGAAGAAGCATCATTTTTGCAAATTCTAAATTTCATATTCTTTTTCATCCAGAAGATTAAATTGTTCGATATTGATTCAATGTCTTGATTGATGAATTATTCAGTGCACTCTTATGGATGACGAAATTAATCTTGCTATTTGAAGTTACTAATATTGTTAGAATGAATCGAGGATTCTAGAATCAACACATTGGATGTTGTTTATTATTGATAGAGATTCACATCACCAGTTTTGAGATCAATGATGACAAGAATTTTGTTTCTCTTAAAATATTGTTTCTTATTTCTTTTATCTTTCTTCATGCATCTTCCTTATTATTGATATGTCTATACTATACCATTTGCTGTAGAATATTTCAAACCATATTTTAACGCTGTCTAAAGGATAAAACTTAGAGAATACTTGTTTAATCGAATTTTCTTAGAAAACTATATCGTAAATCACTTTTTCCCTGATTTCATTCCCTATTTTTTAATATGGTTGTCTAATAGCATTATGTAAAGATAATTTCTAATCCTATTGAATCTAGGTTTAGGCCATATAATTAATAAATATTAACAGAATACACAAACCTTTTATTCTTATTTATATTCCAAATCTTATAATTTTAAATACATAATTAGATTACGAGTGTTAATTGCAATAAATTTAAACAAATTATTTAATTTGAATTAAAATATATATAAAACATATGAGGATAGCTAAAAACTAATATGTAATTTAATTACATAATTCAAACTTAAGCATAAGATTCCACTCTTTAAATTCTCATACCATATTTATTCTTATTAAGCTATTAAATAATTTTGTATAGATTTTTCTGCATTTCTCTATCAAACCGGTTTGATATTTTTCAAATACAGGGAATTTTCTTGGCTTATTCATATATTCTGACAAACATGCTAAAATATATTTTAGAAATGTGTAAATATTTTTTTGTTTTATTATTTACAACATCTTTTGTTTCATTTTCCTAAAACAGAATTAATAATAATAGATGAACTCTCTATTCATAGAGAATTCTTTCATTAAAGGTAATTCTCACATTATTCTATATACTCTAATTGAGATCGATGCCTCAAATAAGTTCTATTAAGCCATATTATATCATAATAACAGTTTTTGCATACACTTTATAAGCTTTATGTACTAATGACCTTTGCAAATAAATGTTTCAATTTTTTCAGATTATTCCCAACTTTTCATTTTTTTTAATATCTGCCAGAATAAAATTAACTTGATTAGCATATGTATAATTTAAAAAATATATCTCTCCTTTGAAATGATTTCAATTAAAATCCTTGACGACCACTTTGTAGGGGTGAAATAGGTTAAAAATAAATTGATATTAGCTAACAAATAATTTTATAGTCAGTAAGAAAAATATATTTAATCCTAGGACTTAGAAGAACCAATGGAAGATAGTAAAGTTTGAAAATACTTTAAAGTGATAATGGATTATAATTGAATTAATGATATTAGTAAGGAATTGCCTAACAATTCAAATAAAAATATCATATAACAATTCTCCTAGAAATTAGATTGATTAAGATATTTTGTAAATAACTTTAAATATAAAATGCTTCATATTTGTTTCATTTGTTGATGTTATTTGAGTAATGAGGCCATTAAAAATTCCGAATCATTACAATTTCTGTAATTGATTTGATACCACGGTATTTTACTAATTTTCTACAAAATAAACTCAGAAGTTTAAAGTAAATTGCTACATTTAAGTTCTTCCAACAGAGAATTCAAGTCATAGTAACTTTATTTTGTGCTATTTCTTGCTAGAGTAATATTCCCATCAGAGACATCTATGATAATATTAACATTAGAGACAATGGATTTTTATTTACTCTGATTTTGTTTATGTTAATCTAAATTATTCCCTTTATTTTTGAAATTCTTCACAATGTACTTAGCAGTAGAATATTTGATTTATAGTTTCTGTGCTGCCTTAAATAAAATAATTAACTACTTGTCTTGTTGATAAATTCTCTTGCAATACCAAATTAATTAAGGAATGCTTTTTTTGGTTATCGATTCTCTTATGATTTCGTAATTTTGATATTGATCTGCATATCAAATTTATGTTGGACATAATAACAAATAAATTAAAATGAATTTGAGGAATCAAATATTGAAATTTACATAATTAAAGTAAATAACTTCTAAAGCATTTTTTACAAATAATCCAAAGCCTGGTAATTTCTTTATTTAATATATATGCACTACAAAGAGAATGACCTATTTTGTATTTATATTTTTTGAGAACTGTCAAGTACAAATTAGGAAAATTCATAATTAATTTACTTTATTCATTTTTATGGCCTTTTCTTTTTTAATTGCTTTATTTTAATATTCTTATTCTGAATCAACATATTAAATCAGTTGTCCATTTTAAATTATTGAATCAGTAAGTTATTAATCGAGCAAATACCAAAATGAGTGAAAAAATAAAAGTGATTTATGATCTAAGTGTTCTTTGAAGACTGCTCAACAATTTCTTCTAAATAATGGTTTCTAATCATTGTTTATATAAAATGAATATGTCTTCGTTATCTATTTTGGAATCTCTCTCCAATTAAATGTCATTTTAAATTGCATAGATGATGCTTTCCCTACTGAAATAATCAACATTTTTGTCATTTTCTCAAATATTCGATTATGCTCAAGACTTGAATTATTATAGGAATCACTCCATCTTGAATTCTAAAGGTTTAGTAATAAATCGGCATATAAATTTTAAATTCCTAAATTCTTGTTTTTTGGAAAAATATTAAATGGAATACTTTAAATAATTTGTAAATCGGATATAAAATTTGAGCAGATAATAATAGTATAATATGCAATTTCAGATATCTTAACGCTATCTTTGATCTTGATAACAAAATATTTTAAATTTATTCTTTCGATCTTAGGATTATATTATCAAGATATTCAATAAATACAAAGCATATCATGTAAATTAATATCATTAAATATTTTTTTAAATGAAAGCATAAAGAATTTTGATATTGATTCTGAAATAAACTCATCGTTATTATAAAATTTAAAATTAATATGTTCAAACATAAATCAGCTTCATTTCATGATGCAAGCATTGATACCCAATTGAAATTTAAGCCTCCAAAACCAGAATTAATATCTAATTCCACTAAAAGAAATTCTGAAGTGCTATCTCATGTAATTGATTTAATCGCTAGATTAGCCTCCAGAATTATTAGCCAAACTATATTAAACCAATAGGCTTTTAGAATAAAATATTGTAAAGCTAAATGAAACCCAATAAAAATTGGCCTAGAAAGAAGAGGAGATCTTGGATTTGAAATAGAAACTTAGATGTTCAACTAAGGATTTAAACGAGAAGAATGACAAAATTGCATAATTAACAGAACAATTAAAAGGATTCAAAATAGATATGAGAAAAACTAGTTCTGATAGAGGTAATTAAGAATTACAATAAAAACTGCATCATGTTTCTTAACATAATGAAGCCTTGTTTCAAGATTATCAATCTGTTCTTTTGCAGAATTAAAATTATCAATAGTAAATCATTGAACTTCAAGACTAGTTGAATTCAATATCTTATAGATTAAGAGAGTCAGAATAAGCAATATAATTGATTAAAGAAACAGAAACTAAAGTCAATTATCTAGAATTAGATGTTGATAGACTAGAGGAAAAACAAAAGAAGTCCTTACCTGGATTAATGAAATAGAATCAGCAAATGAAAATCTAATACGAGACCAACATATAACTTCTTAATTGCGGTGTAGATTATATAGCTACTCAATTCTAAAAATCGATTACAACTCTAACCAAGCAACTTTAGATGGTTTCAAAATTTTCAAAAAGAAATGTTGTTTTATCAGAAACATAATTGAGCTTTTATGGATTAAACACATTGGCATAATAAACAAACTCAAAGAGAGTGTAATAAATACTTTAAAAGATGAACATAAGCGAAACTCTTTAAAGCTGGTTAGAAGGGATTGTCACATTTCTTATGATTAATTGTCAGGAAATATTGTAAAAAGAAGTGGATAAAAAATTAGATAAATTGTAAAGACAAATTTAACGAGTCCATGACATCACTATTCAATTAGCCACTTCCTATGATTTCATGAAATTTGGCAAGAATGTATGTTATACTTCTTAATTTAGAGATGCAATAACATGAGTGCTTACAGTCAAAAGTCAAGCAGTTATTGTTCGAGATTATAAGATAAGGAGAATGACGAATATAGTTAAAATATTAAACTTAAAGATTTCTTGGATTTGACATTAATGTATGAAAATCATTCCTATTCTTCATAGTAAATTAGGAGAGCATTTGGCTTAAATCTAACAACTAAACATTGAGTTATAAGTATAGAATTTTTAGAATAAATCTTCGAGGGAGCTGCAAATTGGACTTAAGGAATAATTGCATTTGCACGAAAATTTAACAAATTATATAAAAAAGGAGTTAATTTCAATTAAAAAAGAGATCACTAGTCATTCATAGAGAGGATAAGTTAAGAAATATAGTTACATGCCTAAAATAATATGATAACATTTTTCTTTAATTAATTATTTATGATAATATAAAGTTCTTCACGCTTAGAAGGAAGGCACATTAAGAATAGTAGAAGTGCTTAAAGACTCACTCCTTCCCACAATCTATATACTGAATCTTCTTATATATCACAAATCTTAGCTCATTAGTAAAAACTCAATGAAATTCCAAACTTGAATAAAAGAGCATTGAACTATGTCAGTCCTTTAAATTTTAATTATAGAGAAGGCAAAATTCTCTAGAAAAACTATTTACAAAATAAATACTCATAACTGTTAGAAGGGAATCAAGTTCAAAGAGCTGGCTGGAAAAAGTATTTATTAGATGGATTCAAAGAAAAACTTGAGAACATCTTAAATCAAAACAAGAAAGGTTCAAAGTTATTCAAAATCAAAAGATAATACCTTACTAAAAGTGTTGCTTAGTTGCCAATGGTTATATAAGATGATTATTTGACAGTAGATGCGTTGATTAAAAAACAGGATCCTTCTTATGATATTGAGGCAGTCTAAGATAGTTTAATATAATAACATAAGCAATATTTAACAAATTAAAAAAACACTGATTATGACGAGAAGTATGAAAAATAATAATATTGAGATTATAAAACTTAGTAAAGTAATTTGAAATAATAGTAGATAGGATAGAAAAGGAGGCTTTTAAAATTAAAGTTCCCACCAATTTCTCAACAGCAATGTAAAATTACAATGATTTTTATGATGTATAACTTGACTCAAAAAATATATACAGTAGTGTTAAAGCAATTGATTTTAGTAAATTTGAAATAAAATAAAGTTAAAAATAATCATATGCTTTAAATTTTTGGGATTAAGGGGAGATTGACGAAGAAATTGAACAATAAATATAAACTTGTAGAGTCTCAACTTAAAGAGAATGCAAAGAAGAATTGTTGGAAGAACTCAGACAATATCAAGAGAATTAACTAGTTTAACAAATTGTAGATACTCCTGCAGAACCAGAAGAACCTGTACAATAAGAAGTAGAATAAATCTAAACAGAATAAGTTGTTGAAAAATAAATAGAAATCGAAAAACCCAAGGAACCTAAATATATAAAAAAAAGAAATCTTAGATATAAACAGAAAAAATAATAAAGTATAAACATAATAATAATTTATAAGGGAAAACTAGTAAACCAAAGTTTGATCATAAATTTGTTGATTACATGTTATAATTAGAAGATGTTCACGAGGCAGAACTTTCTCAATTCAAAGTAAACTAAGTTGCAGAATATGATTCCTACATATTTTGTGATCCCAATGAAGAAATCGTTTACAAGCATCAAGTCGATTGGAATAGTTAATTAGAATATTTATTAAGAGATATTAGCTGAAGGAATAACTTCTGCTTAAAATTTTCTATATATATATATATATATATATTTTTTGCATTAATTATCAATTACATTATACTTTAAGAATCTTATATAAATAATTTAAATCATTTATAGAAAATTTAAATCCGACTTCGGTTTATTCGAAACCCTTTATTTTTCCTATATAAACAAAATTCATATAAAAAAAGATATTTGATTTATTATAATTATATATCATCTTATAATAATTAGCTACAATCACTTTCACTACTAACATTTTGGACAAACAAAGTTTAATAATTTTTTTGCTTTTTCTCTGGTCAAATCTACACATTTTAAATGGCACCATCCTTAGCATACTTCACATTATATATACCTTAAAATCTTTAATTATTTAAATTACTTCAAATCTGGATTTGGAGGTTTCTCACATATACATGTAGTTGTCCATTGATCTATGGGAGGTTAAAAAGCTCGATTAATATAACCAGCCCTCGTAAAATAAGTTGTATCATCCATCGTTTCTAATTTATCAAATTCCTGATAAGTAAGAATAGAGGCTAAACTCACTATGCTTTCAATTTCAATATAATCGTACTCATTTGTCTTGAACACTTCATTCTCTGAAATATAATCCAATTAAGTCACTGGTAAATCTCCCAATTCAAATTTTCTATAATACCATTGAACTTTTATTAAAGGGTAAATTTCATCATTAGTATCAACAAGCTTGACGATCTTAATGAGTTTAGCGACATAATCTACTCTTCTATCTGCTTTAATGCAGAGATTCTAGCCAATCTTATAGATAATCCCATCGTACTTTAATTTTTTGTAATATGTTCTTTAACAATATGTTAAGTATATACCTGCTCTTTTTGTTTTTCTTCAATAATTTGTAGAGATTATTATTATCCTTATTTTGAATCAGATTTTAAATTTTGCTCTATAAAAGTACATTGTCCTATTTTTCATTGAGCGATGATGTTCTTGAAATCTTAGGTTCTAAAGAGGCTGACATATTAATCTTGCTTAGTCTCAATTTAGAAAATAAATATTAAAAAAATAAATATTATTATATCTTTTTATATAATATGTATTTCAATAATTTTATTCTTTTCTTCTAGATCTCTCTCCATTAAACTATGCATTTGCACTAACAATTGAAATAAAGCTTTAGAGGAAAAGCCTTCAGTATAGTATTGGTCAATAATATTTATTTTAATTTACATATATGTTTTGAAATATCATTTACAAAACAATAATTTAAACTATTGCAAATTATACCATCAAAACCTTAAAAAATTTCAATCATCTATAAAAAATGTATTTTCTTCTTTATCTTATGAATCAGTTCAACTTCTACTAAAATTAGGATCATATTTCTAATAATTAATTTATAAAGTATTAAAAAATAAATCTTTAGCGATCAAATTCAGGCATTCATCACAAGTCTTTCATTATATTTCCCACAGTGTTAAAGAAACAATAAAAAATTTATGTGAGATTAAAAAAAGCCTACTGTTATAAATTTAAAAACACAAAGGTTTCTGCTCAAGAAAATTTGTATATAAATTAAATATGAATTATAGTTTGAGCTAATGGCCTACTGTTTTTAATTTGGAAATAGAAACAAAAAATATAAATACTTTCTTTTCAATATTGACTAGTAAAAACAGATCTTTTCAAATTTTAGGAGTATATAATTGTTTTATTCTTAGAAATTAAAGATTAAATAAACGACGAACTTTATGAGAGGTTATGAAATTCGGAAGTATCGATAAATTACATAATTCAGAGTTCGAATTTAAATTGGTTTTATTGTAATCTAAATCAATAATTTTCCTTAAATTGAATCTTAAATTTTCTTCCAACCTACTATTTATGAAAATATTATATAAGTAAAATCATCCAATTTTCAAATTCTTATAATTTCTAGAGAAATTCGTAATAACATATCGAAGTATATTAGACAGTACAATAAGTGTTATTTACATAGAGTTAGTTTAGATCAAGAATATTTTTATATAGAGATTCTAGGCATTTCATTTTGAATACTTAATTCTTCTCATTTTATATAAGTTTGATTTTATTATAATATATTAATAAAATATATATACACAATTTTTAAATCAAAAAAAAACTCTATTTTTATTGAATTTTTGAAGCAGTATTTTATCTTATACTTTATTTCACCAAACATTTATCTTATAATAATAATAAATGCTACTTTTTCATCTATGTAAGATAATTTATTTTGATAATTTAATTATAAATGTAATAAAATCAGCTTATTCATAATCTCAGATAAAAATACTTTTTAATTACAACTCTATATGTTTCATAACATTTGTTACTTTTATTGTTTTGAATTAAAATGATGAATCTAGTTCTATAATTAGATTTTTCTTAATTAACTATGAGTAATATACTTTATTTGTTAAATTAATTTTTTCTATTAATGCTTCACTTAATTGTGGAGGAGTTTCCAACAAACAATCCTATTATATAATTAATATATTAATAAGTATAATATTATAGATTTGAGAAATCCTTACTATAATTTTGATGTGAATCATAGAAGTTTTATAATTAGAATAGAGTGATTATGATGGGAGATATAAGTATTAAGTGGGATATATATATAATTAAAAGTAATAAATATAATTAAAAATTACTCTAACTGATAATGTTGCCATAATAAATTATTTATAGATAAGTTAGGCATTCCCCTTAAAGTATCTATTAAATGAATCATAAATAGAAATTTTAAGATAATCCACAATTCTTCCACATCAATAATTAAGAGCATCAACTCCGATTAGACAATAAAGATCGTACTCTCATTTTGATTAACAACCTTAAAGCAGTATGAAAAAACAATAAGAAAATTTTGAAAGGGAAAATGATCTATTAAGAGAAAAAGTAAAATAATTGAAGCAATAGATAGCCACTCTTGAACAAAATTATTAAAATAATGCAGAAGTAAAATGTTTATTCGATTTTAGGTTGAAGAATAATATATAGTTGCTCTAAGGATATTTTAGTAATTGAAAATCGAGTCTGAATAATTAAGATTAGAGCTTTCTTATATAAAATAGGAGAACAATCTGCTTAAATCAAAATTAAAACAAATTAATTATTGAATTATTTATTTTCATTTTTAATGTTATATATATTGATGAAATTATCAAGAAAATCATTCTTAAATTCTATCCTAATTGATATTTAGGATAGAGATGTATGAATATATTATGCCACATTTATGAAAAATAAAAATCCTAATCAAATTTATATATATTATGAATAATATGTAAATATAAACAATAAATTCATAAGACTGTGTCTTACAAAATAAAGCTATGAATAAAGACTAGGTTATTCACAATTTATAATCTGCATAATTATTTATATTGTGATTCATAGCTTATTTTTCTTAGAATATTATCAGGCGTTGTTAGTAAATTTTGTTGAGCATCCTGGATTTTTACTAAAGACTTATTTCCTAATAGTTTTTGAGTGTAAATTAATAATAATTGTTTAGAATTCTCATCCAATTTAAGAAATGTTTTTTTGCACTTCGATAAAATTGTAAATATTCCATAAAGTTGAATGGCCTATTATTCTATAAAAGATGATTTGAAAAATGTGTAGATTTCATAATCTTTTGTTTTGTCTTATAGTTAACTTATAATTAAATAGAGCAATAATTCATTCAATTTAATTTATTCTCCTACGTATTCCACCGATTCTTTTAAATTTAGAATTCTGGATATATTTATGTATAAATTGAAGAATAAGTGAAATATTTCAAGGAGAATCATTTCGCCAAATAAAATTTAAATATCCTAGAAATCAGGGAAAAAGCTAATTTTATCTTTCGATTTTGGAGGTGATTATTAATTTTATAAATCTACCTATTCTATTAAAGGATCTTAAAATTGAAGTATTAAGAGATCATCCTTTAATTCACCATTGGTTTATTGATTATTACTATCGTAGATTACATATTTAAAATAAGCATCAAATAAAGGGGAATTAATATTTTCATTAAAATTTGAATTTATCTGCAAAAGCTGCTATTCGTCAAATTAAAATGATGCAGAAAGAAAATCTTTAAATAAAAATGTCATCCATATATTATGTTAGTTTTAATGTAACTTTTTGAATAATAGATTTAAAAACAAAAATTAAAATTGTAACACAGTCTAATTTTGAAATTGGAATATTTAAATAGGGGGAAGTATTAGGTTTTAAATTTGTTAGAGTTAAGTGTATTATTATTCAAGTTATTTAAGCCAGGGAGGTTAAAAAGTGTGAAAGTTGATTGTAAATGCCTATGATACATTTGTCAGCATTTCACTTTGCTTAGTTCTATAAAAGGAAGTGATAAATTATGAGGACAATTTCTCGCTTTCAAAACTTAATCGATTGTAATATTATTGATCAATAGATAATTGATGTAGAGTGTTTTCTTATTGTTAGTTATCTTCAAGAGCCTTTCTTAAGCTTTTGAGTTACACGATTTATGCTTTGAGAGCAGTGATCAATTCGCATTGTTAAGAATCCACAAAAGATTTATATGCATTGTAGCTGTTTAAGTTTAATTTTTCAGTTTTTTTCAGTAAAAATTTTAATTGTAAGATTTCGACATCTATATTATGACGTTGGTCTTCAAGATTATATAGCTAATCATGAAATATAGTTTTTGTTTCGTATTCCTTATCACAAATAGTAGAATTTTCAGGAACCCCTTTATAAATTCTATTTATATCAATATTCATTTTATATTTTTGCTAATCATCAAATTCTACATAGGAGGATTGATTCAATCTTTTCAGAGTAGATATGTCTACTTATGAATGCAAGCCTCTCATGGTTCCATAATTTTTTAAATTTTGATGCAATAATTGTATATTTACAGATTATTTAGAGATAGATTCATCTTCAATAATTGAACTAGCATTTGATTATGAAGAATAGTATTCATAAAAACCTTCGTCTTCAAGCAACTATTGATATCCTTCTTAAATATCCCTGGAGTCCACTTCACTAGAAGTGCGACCAAGAAAAGTTGTCTAATACATAATAATAATTATTTTATATGAAAAAATAATCAAATCCTGTAATTTAATTTTGCAAATAAATTTAATGGCTTAAATGAAAAGTACACGAATTTTGAAAATGTAATCTTATGTATTTATACTATAAATATAATAATAAGAGGTTTTCTGTTAGTATTAAATAGTTTAATTAAATCTTCTAGTTAATTATTTATTTCATATGATATCATTTTTTTTTGTATGGGTGATCATAACTGCATTATGGGTTTTTGCAATGAATCCCATGCTTACATTGCTGATGGACATAAATGCATTGATTTCCCTTGTTACAATAAGGAAAATATTTGCACTAAATGGATATTAAAATTAATCTACTTTAATTTTTGGATGAATATATTGACAATGCTTGTTGGTACAATTGGGAAAGTACCTGCATCTTTCATTGATGATATTAGTTTTCTGCTATTTAAATTTAATAATAAATTATGTACTTTTACCTATGATTGAATATCTATAACTTTAGATTATTGATTTACTGCTGTCAATAGTAAGAGTAACATCAATTAGTCAGCTTAACTAAAAATTAAATTCAATTTAATTCTACTTTTAATTTGATTAGTTCTCATCTGACATAGATTCAGGCTCATCTTCTATTTCTGGTTTCACTTTTTGCACATCATTATTATTGTCATCTTCATTGTTAATTTTCACTTTCTTATGAACTGGCTAAGAGAGTTCTTTATTTTAATGTTCATTCTAATCTCTAGCCTGATCATTCTTGATTGCTTATATTGATTTGGTGAATAAGCTTCTGTTTTTTAATTATTAAAATTTCTTGGCCTATTAAATGCAATAATCCTCAAACCAATCCAATAACTCAACATATTGTAATTCACTCAATGGTTTCTAAAAGATGATTGATCATGAAATTACATTGGCTATCTCTTGGAGGGACTTCACCATTTGCTTCCTGTTCATCTTATTTGTGCCCTTATACAATCGAATAGCTTCATAAAGAAATCTTGTTAGCTAGATCCTTACTGTATCCCATACTCACTGAGATCATGAACTAGGCTAGTCTGACAAAACTTCACATTCAAATCTCTCCTGAATTGTGTTTCTGATATCATTTATAATTTATAATATATAATTAAGTTCATGGCTTTTTGGAAATTATATTGCATTTTTCTAGAATGCTTCTAGCTTTTCCAGAGATACTCCTTTTGGATTGTTCATCATCGAACATCCTTTGCTGGACAGTCAGTGATTTCAATCCTTTGAAATATAGTCTGTCTTCTTAAAAGAAATAAATTACATTTTTTTACTTGGCTCATCTTATTTGTCCAATTTCCTTTTGACTTAGATTTTATCCAGATTTATTCTCATATTCCTTTTAATTAAATTAGAATCTATGATAGTTATTTATTTTTATCTATCTCTTCTTGAATCCATCTTTTTGGGATTAAAAGTATCTAGTATACTAAGTTCAGAAGTATTAGGATTTTGAATATCTTCAATAGTTTCTGTTAATTTATGTTTAAGTTACTTTCTGTCACTGAGATATCGATTATTTATTTTATTGTTTTAATAATATTCCAACGAATGCAAGGCAGAAGCATTCAGCCACCTTCTGTTGTCATTGCTTGTTGATCTTGATTCCTTGATATATATGGAATCATGGATAACATAAGGTTTTTGTGACATTCGTTCCAAAAAACTCATGATTCTTTTATCGTAATTAGTAGCCAAAGCATTATTAATTTTTTTTGTTTCTTGAGTTGCATTCTGTTCCTATTCCATTTTTTTCTCTTTCTATTAGGTTATCTGTTGGAACTTCTCCTTCCTGTAATAATTATACATTTATATATTATTAATAATATTATATGAACCACATTATGGCATATGCCTTAGCCAAATGGCAAACCGCTTCTACCATTGGAGTAATATCATTAGTACCAAATGACAATCAAGTTGTATTTGATCTCTAAAATGCCTTGCAATTTCTAAAAAATGAAAACATTAGTCAATTCCAAAAGATGTAAGTATACTAATACCAATACTAGTAAATATATCACAACCTAAGGAGGAAAGTGGTATTATTTGCCATTCAACAAAGAGGTAGTACAACTGGTATTGACTGCAAATGATTATAATTAAGAGAATGTGGAAATGCTCATCAATTCCATCAATGCAAAAATTGTATATTCTCTATTTTATTCATTAGTTTGATCACAATCCAGTAACTCCATAAAATATATCCATATAATAAAAGCAGAATATCTATAATTTGTTAATCTACTTCGATTAAGCCCATGGCAAAGAACCTAAACAGATATAATAAATTCTATAAACTTTGGATAACACTAAGCAAACTGTTCAGCAAAACATTGAAAAACTTATCAACAACAAAGAATAGCTTCTGAATATTGAAGGTTGTATTCAACAATATTGATATCATTAGTTTAATCACTAGAATTGGATAATAGTTCATAAGTATTTTTAAACTCAGCGTAAGAATTGCACAGAAAATAAAGAATGTAAAAATTAAAAACTAGATTAATTATTGGATCAATAATCTTAGTTGGGCTAGCAATCTCATTATATACAATATTTGGTTGAATTCATAAATAAATAAATATTAATCTAATACAATAACCTGTTGAACTACTTTCTCCTATGTCTCTATCTAATTTTACATTATATTACTTTCATCTTTCCTGTGAATTCATTTTAATCAAAAGTATAATCTATACATATAAATTCTATCGTTCATAGTATAAATATATGTATCTAATGCAATATTTACTAAGACTAATAATTCTTGATATATTCATCATCATTTTTATTATGGATATTTATTACATGCAATTAATACTTCAAATCATACCTTTAGTAGATTCGATAGGGATTAATCAATCCATAATAAGATAGAGAATAATATACAAATTAAATTTACTAAATTATAATATATTATTTATAAATTTCTCAAAAGATTCGATTTTAACTAATTGCAACGATTTGATCTTGATTAATGTAAAATGTATGTCAAGGTTTAAAAAATTAACAATGTTCAGGTATTTTATAAAAAACTAAACTGTATTTAAGGCATTACTTTCTAAATGATTTTTAGATTATTTTATTTTCAAACAAATTAAAATCTGATAATTACACTTCAAACACAATTCTATCTTTAATTTTCGTAAAAAGAGAAGGTTTATATAATGTATTTCTATTTAAATTATTTTTCTAACTATTATCCCTCAGATTCAACGTCGCCCATTAAAAACAGGCTTTTAGATTTTGAACACAATATTATTACTTATACTAATCAAAAATTAACAATTTTATTGAAATTTTGGGTTTAAAAAAGATAACAAAGTAGTAATAATTTTCTTACTTCTCTAACTTTTTAGCATTTTTAGTATAGATATGCTAGAATCTAAAATGGATTGTGATTGGTTGTAAAAATTAGACAAATATTGGAATATAATACAAAAATATTTCAGATCAAAGGTTATTCCGAAACAATTGATAATCTCTTTTATCTTAATGGGGACTTTGTTAATAGTAATGATGATGTTTTAACTAACATTGGTGGTGTCATTTCTGATCCATCTGTATCGGAATCAAGTGAACGATAGGAAAATATTAATTGTTTTTTTGCCTGCTCAAATTTAAACTATTTTTATTATGGGTCAGTCAAGAATGTTAATTTTAATTCCTACAAATAACTGATGATATCTTTTTCTTGGGAAGTAACTTCATTTAAGCAATCATCGAATTCGATTGTATCATTCATTTTAAATAAAATATTTTATTTATTTATTCTCCTTTTACTCATTTACCTAAATTTAAATATACAATAAAAGTTAAATATTTCTCTCATTCTTTATTTCTTACTAATTTTGATCTACTTTTTAACGAGCTTCAATTAAAGGAAGAACATAATTTATATAAAATTATTTATGGATGATATATGGTTACTTACTATCAAGTTTTAATTGATTATTTAATCAACGCAACAATTATCTTAATATTAAAATGTAGAGAAGCACATGAATAATAGTCTGTGTTATAATTTTCATTAATAATTAATGAGATTCAGACTTGATAATACTACTTATAAAAATCAATCAAAATCATATTGAAAAAAACAAATAAATAAATCGTTTGTAATTGATTAATAAATTTTCTCTTATTAAAATAAAAAAGGAATAAGTTTATAATCATTTTTCTGTTAGCTCCCTATAGCCTTTCCAATTGTTTCTTAAGTATGGCTCTTCTTTAATGACTCTTAATAGAGTATTGCTTGGACCGTCTTTGTAGTTTGGTAAAAAATTCTAAGATTTAAATCTAAATTAAATACTAAAGTTTCTTCAAATATAGCTTTTGCCTAATCCCAATCTCCAGATAGGTAACATGAAAACCCTTTGTCCCATTTATGATAAAATTCCTAGATTAAATTTGGAGATGTACTTTATTAAACAGAGCACGAGATTGTTTAATGTTGTTGTCCTTAATCCAAGTTTCTGATATTGCCACATGATTCTTTAATACAGCCTACTTTAACTTGTCTCTTTTCATTCTTCTCAAGACCTTCTGCTTTTTTTTTTATTTAGATATCTCTGATTCTGTAAGATGAACTTGTTTCTATTTTTCCTTCTTATTGAAATCCACTACAGTCTTCTTTTTATGAACTTTTCTAATTAAAGTCTCAACATTTAAATCCACAGTGTAAATATCCATAGGTTCAATACTACCTTTGACAGTCACTCTATCAATATGTCTTAGATTCTTTTGGGTCACTTTAGTAGCTACATTTCTTAGTTGTCCTGAAATGAGTATCATTGATCCAAATTGTTTAGTGGCTGCCTCTAATCTCGATGCCATGTTAACATTTGGACTCAAATACGATGCATCTATTTTATATTCTGATCCTATTGCTCCTTCTATAGCCCATCCAACATGTAATCCAAATCCCATTTTAACCGAATAATTAGGGATTCTGTTATTCAGTCCCTCATGTTATTTATACTTTTATAACTTTTACGAAAGTGTAACATTAGTAATAATAGTAACAAATGATAAAATGGACATATCGGCTATTTATGCAATATGTTCATATGACTTTAAACTTAAGTTGCCATCCTTATCCTAATAATAATCACTTTCAGCAAATTTCCAAACTAAAAGAAATGCATCACCTATGTTTTTATTTGCACTTCCTGAAAATTAATCCACAACTCCATGGACGATCTCTGCAATTTCATTCACGAATACCATTACATCTTATTATAGAACTTCTGTGGCATCTGTAAAGTTTCTTATATCGCAAAATCCAAAAATGGCCATTACCTTTTTGCCTGGCAACATAGGATTAATTGAAGCATTTGCACCCATGTTTTAAGCTATAATTTGAGATCCAGCTTCTCCAAATCCTAATGCCAATAAGGTTCCAATCTTAACAATTAATTTCTATAGGATAACTGTTTCCAATTTCTCATCTTCTTAGTCCTCTAAAGCTTTCATTTCACCATTTTCAATCATTTAAATAAATGCCTTATTTTCTTCTTCTTATGCTGCAACCAATGGATTTTCTGCTATTTTCTTGACTGTTTCCAACATTTTCTCAACGGGTGTTAAAATCAAGTCTTAGACATCCCTACTAAACAATACTGCCGCTACAGAAAGAACTATAGACACAAAGATTGTTCTGATTATTGATAAAATAGCATTTAATTCATCATCTGTAATCGTAGTACATATAGATACTGCATCCTTGCCTTCAGAATCTGTTGTTGTATAATATTACAATGAAGTTGTTCTGTAATCTTCATATTAATAAGGGTCATCCTTTGGATGTAATATGGTAGAATTGATTTCAAAAAATACTAATCCAGTTCTCAATGGTTCATGATATGTGATAAAGTCTTTAATAAGATAATCATATATTTCAGGGTCTTTGGCCCAAAACTATATTGCTTATAACCCAGTGGTGAAACTTACATTTTAGTCGACATAAGTACTGAGATTCAATATAGGGACACTAAACAATATGAGCATGACAATAGTAATGACTCTCTTATTAGTTAATTCAGTCAATTCTTTACCTATATTGGTTTCACGTATTTCTCCTTCATCTGACTAATGAGGATGTGATGATTTATTTGGAGATTGCATAATAACGGATTTTCTTTTTTAAATAGTTGTAAGTGATTGAATTTAACCAGACATAACAATTTTCCTGGTTTATCTTCTTTAAAACCTGTGATCATTTTCTTGGCTGATCTAATTATTATTAGATGCCCCATTAAACATCATAATAGAAGTTCTTTATTAATTAGCCTACTAAACTGGTTATTATTGTACAACACTCATTCCTGAATGTTTAACATTTCTTTCAGATGATTCAACAGATCTTTAAGAAGAAACGGCATCATTTGGTTATTCTTGTCTTTGATGTTCTTGATCTTAATTGTTATTCTCCATTAAATTCTCCTCTTTCATTTCTTCTGCCAACAACTTCTCTGCTTCCTTCTCCAATGATTGTTTGGCATGTTTATACAATTTTGATAGTCTCACTAATCTTACTACTCTTACTATTCTTCCGGCTCTTGTTCCTACTCTAGATGCTCTTCCAGCCCTACCAATAATATTTTACTCGATCTAACCTTGCCAATGAAACTGCACTCAATGCTGCTCCTCCACTAGTTCCAAATATTGCATTACTAACCCATCCAATGTCTAATAGCATTGAAACTGTTGACAACAAATCCAACCAAAAGAAGAAACCGATAAAATATCCATCCTTATTTTATTGTCAATATTTATACTTTACAAATAGAGGCAAGCACAATTTCAATAAAAAAGAGACTCATACAAATTGTGGTAATTACCCAAAATACTTCATCACCATCCTGATTATTACTGAAAATACCTTATCTGTAGCCAACACTCGAACATCATCTCCAAATAATGCATACACTGTTACAATTGTCATAAAGATCATATAATTAAAGCTCTCCAAAAATATCTCAACTTTATGCTACATAAAATATTTCTTATTACTCTGAATCCACGATTGCTATCTGAACTTGTTCTACTGCTTTTGGCTCCCAAAATAACTGATTTTCTATGAGTTACTGTTCTTGTTGCCTAATCCAATTCACCTTGACTATTTTTCTTATTCGGAGAAGATGCATCCACTCTTGAATAAGACTACGACTATTAACCATCTTTTACTCTCTATTAAGCAATTCTTCCCTACTCTTCTTCTTCAATATTTTGATCCATAAATTTTTATAAATAAATTTCTTATTACAACAATGGGAGTTGCGATAAACATAAATAAAAACCGAACTGAAATACTTCACCTTATTGAACCGAAATCTTTTGCATAACCAATATTCAGAACATCAAAAGATATCAATATACAACTAAAATCAAAATTACAATAAAATAACTTATTTTTCCATACGTAAAACATCTTTATGTGATCAATATAAAATATACAATTGAGGCTACTCTTGAAGGCCATTACTGAAAATATTATCTTTTAAATAATTAAAATGTTGCATAATAATTAATTCTAATAAATAATATCTAATTTTATCATATTCACTCTTGCATAGGAAATCTTCAAATACACTATTTTTGATACAGGCCAGAATTTACACTTCGAATAATGTGTAGGGAAACAGGTTTTTGTCGTTAAAAGAGATTACACTCAAGTTTTCAAGATTAATTTCTAGCAATACTTGCCTTAGATTTGATAAATTAAATTAAATTAGAGTTTAAACAAGAAGAGAAACACAAATATTCATAATGTTGACAGAATATCGAATGATTTAATGTCTATACATATAAGGTATCAAAATTATCCAATAATGATAGCATGTATTAAATTTATAAAAATATCGAACTGAACTCTGAATAGCATTCTTAAATTACATATTAATTTAAAACTAATTAGAATTAAATAATAAATTATGACTATATAAGTTAATAAGACAGAAAAAATTCAAAGTACTTGAATGCTTTTGCTTAAATATAATTTTTCAGGAATTTAATTGAAATTAGTTTTATTAGATTAAATTTATATCATTATATTATGATAAATTTTAATTATTTTATTGATGAACAATTACTCTAAATTTATGGAAAATAAGACAAGCCCATATTTTAAATGTATTTCTCACAGTAATATACTAATTCGTACTAAATCATTTTTCAAGAATACAGCCATTTAAAAGATAAATATGCAATACTCATAGCTAGGAATAAGACAAATTATTTATGATTAAATGTTACAGAGCTCTCTTGGTTGAGCATTTAAATATCGAATTAATTATGATTAAATTTATGTAATTACATTAAATATTAATAATATCTTTATAAATCATTTGAATTTAATTGCAATAATAGAACATTAATCGTATAAAATAACAATAACAGCACATTCATTCCTTAATAAAAACAACTAAAGAGTGCTTAAAGTATAAAAATTATAAACTATTTATTTATGAATTATTCTTAACTTATTTAATAAATTAATTGATTAGTTATGTTTAATCCTTTGAATCGAGCCAGGTCACCATAATACAATGGGTATCCCAATCAAGCAAATCCAAATTCCTAATTTGGAGGTAATCCTTATCCATTTATGGGATAATAATCACCAGTGAATTAGCCTTTGGTATATAAAAATTTAACCCAAAGACATAGAGATCTTTTCCTTAACAATAATATCCCCAGAATACCCCTCCAAAGGGCTACCCATTGTAGCAATCATAGAGAAGCAATCCTCCTTTCGCATAACAACAATAGTATCCACCCAACCAGCCATCTGTGTAATCTATATAAGTACAATAAAAAATAAGAATAAAAGCCTCCTCCTCAATCGCAACCCCCCTAATAAGCTCCTTAAACAAATTATGTATAACCTCCACAGCGATCACAAAAACCAATGGCACCACAATCAATAGAGTAATAAAAATTACCAACACCTTAAATAAACTTATAAGCCTAGCCATAATAGTATGTACCTTCTCAGAGTTCTGCTTTGGGGTTATCTGGTTTAAGGTAGACATATACACCTCCTACTTTTGTTCCTCTTTAGCCAGTGATGACTGTAAGAATTAGGATTGATTTAGACTGTAATTTAACGACCAATCGAATTTGTGGATTTGGAGAAATTCGAGGAGTTGTGGGATAAGAGAATGAAGGAATTGGAAGATAGAATTCGTTAATCTTAACCTTAACCTTAAGTTGTAGAATTGAGGTCTTCAAATGATGAGGACAAGGATGCTTTAATAAAATAATTGCAAGACGAGTTGTACAAGGTGAGATGTGATAATGAGGAGAAGGATAATAAAATATCTGATCTAAAAATAGAGTTATAAACAAACGTCGATCTTGTGGAATACTTGAGATGTATAAAAATAAATGATAATCATAGAGTAATTGGTTAATAGCAACAACAGTGATGAAGTTGAAAAGCTACAGAATGAGATTCAGAGATTGAGAAAGTAGGTCTAGACTCTGGATGCTCAGGTCAAGTAATTGAACCATGATAATGCTGATTTGAAGTAGGAATTGGAAGCTTTGAGACAATAAAAATAGTTTTTCAAATCATAATGTGATGATAAAGATGAACACATCTAGAATCTAGAAAGGGAAATCGAAGAACTTCGTTAGCAAGTCGACACTTTGACTGAAGAAGTTACGACTAGTCAATCTGTTAAGACTTATGAAGAGGAGGCTAAGATATGGAGATCTAAATTTAAGGAATTGAATGATACATACCATGCTTGTTAAGAGAAATTGATTTTGACTGAAGCAGAATTGGATTTGTTGAAGAGACCTTAAAGTTAGTAGAAGATCGTGACTACTTCGACTACAGTAGTAAAGAACAATGTGTAAACAAGTGGAACCAAATCAGTAAGAATCTTAATAAATTACTCTAGGACTCTGATTATCTTTCAAGTAGCCTAACTTAATAAGATGTTGAAAGAATTCAAAATTTATCAAAGAATATTCCATAGATTTGATTATTTGAAAACAAGTTATTATATTAAAAGTACAAAATATCTATAATCTTATCTAAGCATTATTGTGTTATTTTATTTATTTATAAAATGATATCTCCTCTCTCTATTGAAAAGTCTTCGTTTGATCACTAAAAACGCAAACCCTTCAGTCCCACTGAAATAACTCAATAGTAAAATCTATTATAAAGAAAATTGCAACAACAATAATCAGACAGCATTTCAAATATTCAACCTAAAAAAGTTCACTTGAATAATAATTTTCAGCATGGACTATCAAAACTACTCAAAACCAGTCCCTATGGGTAATTAGTTAAGCAAAAGTCTCAACTTCAATTATTCAATTAGGACAGTATCTCGTAAAACTATTAGAGTGGTTGTTCTCCTCCATTCTAAACTTCTCATAATTTTTTTCAAGCAGATTAAAAACAATCCAATTCACACACTTAGAGCAGCATATAAAGACGAATCCCCTCTAATTGTAAAGTCACTCTCCATAAAAAATCGTTTGATAATTCTTCCCAATTAATATCCTGTAGAATGAAGGATTAATAAACCATATCGGCTCTTCAATTGATATTATAAAGAACAACTCACATATTACAAAATTATAAGGATGAAATTCTCAAATATGAAGTTGAAAATGCTAAACTCAAAGAAAAAATAACAATTCTGAAAAATTCATGAATGAACAATATTTATTTACTTTTGTTTTTTATCTTTTTCCTTAAGTAATTTATATTAATTGTAATTGCCATGGCCTAAAATAACCTATAAGAAGAGTAAAATTAATGTAAACTAACATTTGATATGTAGTGGCATAAAGATTGTTGCTAGAGAATCCAAAAAAAACACATCTAGAATAATTTAATCATTTATCTGCTCTTTCAGAAACCAACTCTTAATATATAGAATCCAATTAAGGGAGTGGATACTTGGGATCCTAAAAATGTAACAATATTGTTTACCATCATTTAGAGTCGTAATTTAATAGTTCAAGGAATATGAAGATTAAAAATAATAGAGCCATTGGATCACTTCTAAATAGTGATGTATCAAATCACAATCTATCCGATGATGAACTTGAGAATGAAGACAGGTCAAATAAGGAATAAGTAAATACTATAGAAGAAGAAGAATAAGACATTGACTCTAATAAGGAAGTATCAATATTTTTCATCTAGATTTTTTAAATCCCACCTGATATTGAATCGCTAGAAAAACCATTAACTTATGATGAGTTGAATAGAAAATGCAAAAATTTGGAAGCAGAAGCGAAAAAAACAAAGCAAATAAATGAAGTATTATTGAGTATTATTTTACATTTAATAAATAGATTAGGTTGAAAATGATAAAAGTAAGATTAAGAAATTTGAAGAACTAGAAAAACACTATACTGACTAAATATCCTAAGATGCCACAAAAATATCAAGTTTGGAAGAGCAACTTTCATCCTTATCATAAGAACTAAAAGAGTAAAACAATAAATAAGAATTGATTATATAAAAATAAAAAGAATCGATAATTCAGATTCAAATTAAGTTAGAACAATAAGCACAGCACTATAATCAGCAAAGACAATAATTTTAAGAATAATTAACTCAATATCAAAATAGGTTGAGTACTTACGAAAAGGGGTAGAAAACTAATGGGTAAAAAGGAGATTTAATATAAAACGAATTGCTAAGTAAATAAACTATGATTAATTTTAGAAATTAAAGATCAGATCATATTACATTTATAAAATGAATTAGTTTAGTTTAAAGTTTCTTAACAACAAACAAAGACAGAACCTTTAAATAAGATTAAAATTAATACAAACCCCAGTAAATAAGAAATTAAAAATTATAGTATAAATCAAAATAAATAGAAACTAAAAACTCAAGATCAAGTTTTATCTAAACCTCCAAGTGCAAAAAAGTAAATGACTCATTATGATTAATAAAAACTTCTTTCATCATTACTCAACCCTTAACATAGGTAATGTAACTCTTGGATAGCATAACTTAATTAAAAGAATAAAAATATGCTACATAGCTACACAAACTCTCAAAAAAATAATTAATCATTAAGCAATCTGAATTGCTCAATAATAGAAAATGTAGATTAAAATTGTCAAATAAATGACAATTAACTGATTTTGAATGAGAATGCTTGATGTTAATATAAATTTTTATAAAAGAAATCCCATATTGCTTTATTTTATATAAATAAATTGAATCACCACCTCACACAACAAAATTTATGTCTTCATCCTGTTCCCCATTATCCATTGGCTTCAACATCTCTTTAACGTGTTTAATGATTGTCTCATCTCTAGATATGAGCTGCTTGCTTTTCTCATGTAATTAATTTTTCAGATCTTAAATCACTTTCGTATCTTTTACAGCCTTCACTCTCTCTTTAGATAATTAATCAGATAGGATATAAATTTGTTTCTCCAAATTTTCTTGGGGACCACGTTTATATAATTTTTCATTTAGATATTCTATTTTTTCTTTCAGTTCTGTTAAGACCTTTTCGATTTGTTTGCTTTCAAAGTAAGTAATTTTTATTTCTTTACTATTTAATAAATTGCTGTCTTCCAATTGGTCACAATAATAATTTTCTTGTGTATTTTAAAGCTCCTTTTAAGTTTCTAGTTACTTTTCGTTATGAATTTCTTATAATTTTTTTCTTGCCCCTTGAAGTTATTAAACAAGAGTTTATATTTCCTTATATACTTTCTCTTCATCAAGATAGCGAAGAGAATTCTCAATAATCGAATAATTTCCAGAATCGGTATTCATAGTCTGCATTTTTTAAATATTAATATTAATATTGATTTTATTCCCAAGATAGGAATCATAAACCTGAAATTTTTATATTAAGCCGATAAAAATCTTTATTATTTTTTTCCATATTGCTAAACTTATAAAATCAACTCTCTAAGTATTCATTAATACAACCTTTAATGATAGGAAGAGCTCAGAATATTAATTAGGTGAAAAATCTTAAAAAATCAATTAATATTAAGATTATTACTCTTTGATCGCATAAAAATTTTAATTTTAATAACAAGAATTGAAAATAGTCTACTTGATATCTAAAGGAAACACTATGCTAGGGTTTTAATTTTAGATACACAATTTATATGATAATTAAATATTATTAAGTAATATTTAATGGGCAATGGATGTTCTGGTTAAAGAGAAATCACTGAAAGATCTGAAACTATGAGACAATCTTCAATTACTTTAACGAAATTTATAGAATAAGACAAGCAAATCAGTCTAGTTCCCTCTAGTTAGCTAACATAAATAGAGATTCCAAATGCATTACTTCCTTCCCCATCAAGGTAGAGTATTTAATTTGAGGCGGTAATGACCTCAAAGGTTAGAGTGCCTTCTGAAGAGAGTTAGTTTTAGAATCAGTTTACGTAGATCAAAGAAGTCAAATTGACTAATAATTAACCACCTCGTCCTAAAATAAAGATCCCTAAAAGAGAACATAAAAAATAGGAAATATATGAAGTTGACCATAAGTATCACTCTTCAAGTCCAAAAAAATAAAAGCGACAAAAATCAACTTCGCCATTAGGAAATTCAAAATAATAATAACTTTAGGACTGTAAGATAACTAATAAAAGCTACAGAAAGAAATCTACATCAAATTAGTAGAAGTAATTTAATGAAATTGAAATCATTTCAAGAAGAAAATATTCTGATCTGCCTACTAGAACTGAAAAGACTTAGGTAAGAAGAAAGATTAGTAATTCAATTGATGATCATAATTTCATTATTGGAGCTGATTGTATTTCTAAGATTAAATCTTTCACTCCAAGTCCAATTTTGAAAAGAAAGGAGTCTGATTGTGAGACTAGTTCTTTTTAGAAAAAAATGGTACGATTCAAGGATATCAATTATAGAAGACCGGGCTTTGTTAATTGATCTTATAACTTAAAATATTAAATAGTTAATTTTCTTTGATAAAGAAACAATCAATAATTATTTCAAAGTAATTGTTCCAATAATCCATAATTCATCTATCCAGGCTTTCTTTCTATTAGTAATTCAGGGGAGGAGGCTTTTTAGAATTATTTATAGTCTGACCAATTTTCTAGAGTTTTCGAAATCAATTATTAGTACCCATAGAGACCAAATAGAATGAAGGAAGGCATTTAAAGCTAAAGGTATATATCATCAAATAATTTACTTCTTCAGGCAATAATTAATCTTTTTGACCTGAAATGGACTTAAAATTTTATTTAATTTCATTTATACTTTATTTTAAGTATTGTAATGCAACTTTATAGAAAGATTCATTTTCTGTGATGTCATTATTGCAGAGATTACCAATCAATTAATCTTTTTAGAATTCTTAATATCAATTACAAAAGATACCATTCTTGGATGCAAGTTTCAAAATCTTCTCAAAATGCCTCATGTATTTATCATTGTATTCAGAGATAGCTTAACTAAATTTGCTATGAGATTCACTCTTCTTGTATCCTTCAAAATCATCTAACTAAAAGATATTAACCTATTTGTTTTCCTTATCCAAAATGGTCGCCAATTTATTGATTTTAATTGCAATATTTTTACCCATCAAAAATAATAGTTTATCTCTTATTTCAATTGAAAATATTTTTGCAACTAGCAAGGATTTTGTGAAAATTTGTATAAGAATCTACAAAAATTGATTTAACTAAATAGAACTTCATTATTTGATTTAAATTCCAAACTAATGGTTTTTTACTTCTAAACAGGAGGTTGTTCTTCAAAAGCACTAGTCTTTGTAATTTTTTATGGCTAAAGTGCCTACTATTAACTAGAGGATCTCTAAATTTGTTCTTATAATTTCTTCTGTTTGGCTTCATGTTATTTTTTCTTATCTTCAATTTATTAAGTCTTATATTCTTTGGCTGGAGCCTCCTTGACTCCTTGACTCTGAGATCGTTTAAATTTTTAAATCTAGGAGGGTTCAGTGGGAATATTTAAATTCGAAATCTCTTCGAAGGGTTTTCGAGCGGGAGCCCTTTCAACAGGCGTCAAGGCTCTCTATTCGATTATTTCATGATGCACCATATCTTTAACTCGTAATCTTTTGTTTTCATCAACGGAGAGACATTTCCTTATGAAATCCTTGGCCTTGTCTGAAACAGGAGGAGAGGAGGGAATCACTAAAGACTAGTGCATAATGTTGGATATCAAGGCGGCTTCTGAAGAGGCATTATATGGTGTTCTGCCTAGGAATTAGGTTAAGTTGATTACCATACAGCATTTCAAAGAAGACAACACCAATAGCCCAAACATCTCCTTTTTCAGTGTGACCTTGTTGTCTCAATGCTTGGGGAGACATGTAAAGTGGAGTTCCTACATTGAAATTCTTCCCTTACAATCTAGCTTCATGAGCTGGCACAGCAAATCCAAAGTCAGCTAGCTTTGGAAGATTCTTATCAATAAGAATGTTTGCTGGCTTGATGTCTCTATGAATGTATCCCTTCTGATTCATTTCATTGACAGCACTCACGACTGATTGCAGGATTCGGATAGCTTCGTTTTCGTCAATTCTGCCCTTCTTTTTGATGTGATTGTTGAGATCTCCCTGAAGTACATATTACAATTAGAATTACCGAATCACAAAACTCAGTTATGATGTAAGTATTATTCTATGTTTAAAAGACATCGCAAAGTTTCATTATATTTTTACTATTGAATGCCTTCAAAGCATTTATTTCATTTTTCAGTAGTTGTGCATGAATCGATTGTTTAACCATCTTCATGTCAATAACCTTGATATAGAATCACTTCTTACTTTGACTGCTACTGGCTCGAGTGTGTTTTCATCTCTTCCTTTATAAACGCGGCTACTGAACCCTCTGCCAATTTCATCATTGATTGCATAACTATAATGATCAATGGCCTTTCTAGTTTCACTCCCTCCTTTATTATGAGCTTGAGTAGATGACACTGAATACCACGATTTTGAGGGTAAGTGGGTAAATGAGGACGAGTATGGAACATTTTTGTATTTTGAAATAATAAAATTAACGATTAATTAATGACTGGTGATCGTAATATTAATCGAAAACATGTCAATTACAGAAAGGCAGGAAAAATCAAGAAGAAACTTCACAAATAACAAATAAAAAAGGCTGCTCTCTCTAACAAGACTGCTTAACCAAAAAGCATAGAAGACATGACTAAGAAAGATCGTAGAGAACTTGTCAAAAAATAAAAAAAATAGGATAAGAAATAGAAAAAGCGAGAATTAAAAGACGCTGCCGCCAAAGAAATAGAAGAAGAGTTATGATAATATATATAACATTTCTGTATAGACTATATATCTATCATTTTCCATCTGCTAATCTATTCTGTCTAATCTAAACTTTATGTATCATACTCCCATTATACCTAAATAAGGTACCTCTAAACTAATGACAGTATATCAAAGATTTAGTTAATAGATATTTCAGCAAACCAAGAATAATGGCCATATAATAAATATATTAGATCTATGTCAGATTCATTTTATAATTGTTCTAACCTCTTTCTTTTACATATAGCGAGCACAAAATAGAACAGTCACAAACAACAAATAAAATTTAAGGCAAATCAATATTCATCATTTTTTATATCAGAGAATGAAAAAATGGCTTGGTTGATCATCTTTTTTAGATTTATATAAGATTCTTATATTGAATTCACAGTTTAGGCAGAGTTAAATTTTAAATAATAACCATAAGGCCAACTTTTAGATTAATTTCTAGATTTTACGCAAAAATATTAATTCTGTATAAAAGACTGTCTAAAATCGAATAGTTTATTAAGAATAAAAAAAATAGCTTTTAATTCTTATTAGAATATCAAACATAAGTTTTGAAAATAAAAGGGGGAAATTTTGTATGAATTCTACTTATGTTAGTAATTTAATATTATAAGTGATAATTATATATCTAACTTGAGAATTATTACAATGTTAAAAATATTCATATAAACTATCTTAAATTGTTTGATAAAGTAAGAATTTAATTTGTATTTAAAAATTTATGATTGGTTTCACAAGTTAAATTGATACAAATTAGAAATGTTTAGTTAATGAATCAATTATTGAGCTATTTAATAATATTTAATATTATTATTTGATCTTATAAATAAGTAATTGGTTGATAATTATAAATCTCAGGAAAAAGTAATTTTTTTATTAATATTTTCTTTTTCTACACTATCTTATTTCGACTTTTTTATAGTTAATTATACAGACCACTTCTTCTTCTCTGAAGATTAACCTGATTCTAAAACTTATGAATTTTTGTCTTTAAGGTCTACAGTGTTAAATGTTATGTTATACTTTATAAAGTTAGTTACGTTCTCATCCTGTTTAACTAAATGAGTAAGTATTTTTTGATAGGTAAACCTTATTGCTGAGCTGCATACTACAATTTGAATTTAAGGAATTGCAGGGCGGAAAATTCAATTTATGGAAGATCTCTGGATTTAAGAATCCAATTGCAAAGTAAAATGAAAGCGCTCAATTTTCTAAATGAGAGAAACACAACAGAAAGCTATTTCTTTTTGTGGGTAATTGTCAACAAATATTCAGGGTAAAGATCATATTTTTTGAGTGCTTTCATAATTTTATCATCAGATTGTTGGTATTGAAATGAAATTTCATTTATTGGTACTAAAAAATTGGATTGTGATACTTTTTTTGAAATTTTTTGTCAAAGGAGCATCAGAATATCTGATTTCTTAATAGTTATCGTTGATCCAGATATATCTTGTAACTAATTTTTTATCAGTTTAGTTAATTTTTAGTATCTCTTGCCTATTGCAAATAAATTGTTAGATTGCCTATTGTAATTTGATTTCATAATTTTTGATTGCATAATCTAACCGATTAATAAATAACTTGTTAAAATTGTTTAACACTATTTTATCATTAATCACCAACTTTTCTTATTTGTATTAGACTTTAGTATGATTATCAATTGGTGTTCTAGAAATGACAAGATTTCTCTAATAAAGAATGAAAGCAATTTTACTTTATTCAATTCAACTAAATCTCCTTTCATCGTAATGAACATAGTTAACTGAAAATTTTTATGTATTTATAAATAAATAATTAATCTAAACGACATGATATCAAAATTATTGTCAATACTATTTGGAACAATAAGCACAATGATTATAGGTTTCTATTGGTACTCTGTTATATTTCGAGATCGATATATAAAAGATGCTAAAGTGAATATATTGAAAAAAAAGTAAAAAAATTAAGAAAATAATCAACCACTACTATTTGAATTAACAGGAAGATTTTTATAGGCATGTTTAATAACAATCTTTTACAATTTGCTAAAAGCTAAAGTAATGTTAAATTAAACAATCATAGGATGAACATGATTTAATTTTGGCGCTTTCTTTAGCTGTGTTTTTCTGTATTACTTTTCAAGTGCAATATTACACATCGAAAGTTGTTTGGGAATAAAAGACTTGGAACTATTTCTTTATAAAGGTGTGTGAACAATTTATTTCGCTGTCCACACTTTCCATAATTGCTTTCATTTTTGTAAAGTGAACTATGATTCAAATTTTTCATATAGTTGAAATGCTATTTATGTAATTTTATCTGATTTTCTATTTTGAGTCATAGATGTATATTTTTAGTCTGTTTTATCTTCGATATTTATTTTCTATTTTTAATAAATGCGCCAAAATTATTTGTTTTCTTCTGGGCACATTATCTGGCACAGAACCAGGTTTTTATTTCGATGCCATATGTTAAGCCAACTCTGGTGGAACATTTTGCCCACTTTTAATTAAATACTCTTTTTTGGATCTGCTAAGGGGAGCCATTATCAATGCATATGGTCCATCTTTACAAATCTTATTATCCTATTTCGGGAGTGTAGATAAATAAGTGATTAATGGAATTAGAAATGCAGCAGATTCACTGTATCCAGTTGCAGCAATATCAATCATATCTTTGTGTTCTAAACTAATTGGAAAATTTTGCATTCAAATTGGAGTTGGTTTGAATAGTTTTAAATTTCGAATAGAATTCCTTTAATTCTTAGGCAATTATACATAGTTCCATCTTTAATTGGATTTAGAGCGCGACCCCCTTTAATTATAATATCCATATCTCTTCTGAATATTCTCGAATCTCTTGGCTACTATACTCTTTACGAATCTAAGCTATTTAGTATTATCTTCTCTAATTATTATTTATATTGCTATTCTTCTAATTTTTACTTATATTCATCTCTTTGTTATTTAGAGAGGAACCGAGGTTTAAAAGTAGACTTTCCATTTTGTATCAATTAATAGATATGCTTTTCTTCCTCCTCAGCTATTTTCTTCAACAAGAATCATTTTGTTTTATAAATAAATTTATATTATATTTTGATGTTATTATTCTTATTTTTATTTTAATTTTGAATTCTTCATGTTAGAAAATATAAAGCTTTTGAGATTCCTAAAATGATGCTTAAAAAATATAATAATAATTCAAATTTATTTTTTTAATATTCTAAATGAGGTACATTATAAAAGGTAGAAGTTTCTTTTTAAATCAAACTAGGTGGTGTTTGGAAGAATAGTGAGGATGAAATTCTTAAAGCTGCTGTTATGAAGTATGGGCTCAATCAATGGTCACGTATTTCATCACTGCTGGTTCGAAAATCAGCCAAGTAATGTAAACAGCGTTGGTATGAATGGCTTGATCCATCAATCAAGAAGACAGAGTGGACAAGAGAAGAGTAAGAGAAGGTCCTTCATCTTGCCAAGATATTTCCAAGTCAATGGAGGACCATTGCACCAATAGTTGATCGTACTCCCATGCAATGTGTTGAGCAGTATGAAAAACTATTGGATCTGGTATGAATTTGATTTGATTGTCTTTTAGGCTCAAGGCAAAGATCTAAATGATCCAAATGATCCCAGGAGATTGAGGCCAGGAGAAATCGATCCAAATCCAGAAACCAAGGCTGCAAGACCAGATCCTATTGATATGGACGAGGATGAGAAGGAAATGTTGGCTGAAGCTAGAGTCAGACTTGCTAACACCAAAGGTAAGAAGGCCAAGAGAAAGGCAAGAGGAAAGTTGATTGAAGAGGCTAGAAGACTGGCTTTGTTATAAAAGAAGAGAGAATTAAAGGCTGCAGGCATTCAATATATTAATCACAGAATTGAGAAACATCATATCAAGTTGCAAGATCGCAAATACAAAGGTATCAATTACAATAGAGAATTGGCCTTCGAAAGAACGGTTCCTGATTTCGTACATGAAACAACAGGAGAAGAACCAGAACCTGATAAAAAGATTTCAAATGTTAGTCTGTAAGCATTGGAAGGGTAGAGAAGAGATGAAGAAGAAGAAATTAGAAGGAAGATCGATTAAAGAAGAATTAAGAAATTAAAAGAGAGAGAGTTAGATTAAGCTGTTTCATTCTAAAACAAATATTAAGTTAAATTCACCCCTTAAACTAAATTATAATTGCCATAACCATAATTGAAGGATTAAGATTTAGAATTATTGGGTAAGATCAATGCAGTCAATGAAATATCTGAACACACAACCTCTGCTACTAGAGCACTTGTAGGCAACTACTCAACAAGAGATTAGAGTTAATCAAACATGAGAACTCCTAGAGCACCTAATACAGTTTTAAGAGAGGCTCAAAATATTATTGCTTTATAACACACAGAAACTCCTCTTGTTGGAGGAATGAATAATCCTATTGACATTACCAAGAAATATTGGAAATTAAACTCCAAATCAATTGGGCTAGCCTAGTTAAAAGAGACTCCAAGACGATAGGTTGAATCATCAAATGATGCCTTTGGAATTAATATCGAAGAATACGAGAGAGCATGGGAAGAGCCAAGCCAAAGTGTAGCCTATGTCAATGCTGAATAAGAAAGATAATAACAATTAAAGAACGAGTAGAAGTTGAAAGAAATGATCAAGCAGAAGTTAAAGTCATTGCCAAAACCAAAGAATGAATTCACTATTGAAATTCCTAATGTTGACAATGAAGAGCAAAAAGAAATGGAAATTGTAAGATATTAATGTTATTCTTATAGGGAAATGGATGCTGAAGACAAACTCAAAATCTTGAGACAAAAGAAATTGATTGACTAATAGAAAAAATTCAGACAAAAGACATAGGCTCATTAAAAGAATTTACCCACACCAAAAGAATTGCCATCAGGACAAATTTATGAATAAACTTAAGATTAATTTAGAAATGAAATTGAAGATATCCTCAATTACACAGTTATTTAATTGATTAAAGAGGATATTTATGATAATTCAAATGGATTGGGAGATATTTCTGTAGCTAAGGAATTATTATAAGATGAAAGGTTAAAATTGTTGGGAGATCAGAATTTGGATAATATTGATTAGATCTGGAATAGAGTTAGATAATAATTATATTTTGATTACGAAGAAAATAAGTTTATTAATATTGAGAAATTAGATGAAGAAGTGAGAATGGCTATATTTACAGAATATTTCAGAAGAACAAGAGTATAATACGAGAAACTAAATAAAAAATAATAATTCTTTGCCAATAGAATTGCTAAATTAATGAAAGGGTATGAAATGAGAAATACCCAATTAGAAAAGGAAATTTAATAATTGAATGATAAAATAGGCGAAATTGAAACGAACAAAGAAGTGTATTCATATTATAAGAATAGAGTGGACGATGAGAGACACATATATAGAGATAGAGTTTAAGAATTCGTTAAATATCACGACATGTTGTCAGTGAAGAGTAATGAATTGTAGGATAAATATTAATATTTGACTAAATAACTATAGGAATTAGAATAAGAATAAGAAATTTTAGCGTGAAATATATTATTATTAATATGTTATTATTTTTAATTTAAGTAGCATAAGCCATTACTTTCTCAAGAGATGTAGCATCTTAAATTTTTGAGTCTGGTAAGCCGGCATTGATATTGTTTTATGAAAACTCACATTAAGATCAATTGATTGAATTTAAGAAAGTTAAAAATCAAGAATTATTATTGGTTGAAGCAAACAACTCAGATAAATCTGTAAAGAAATTAATCTAAATACTTTAAATCCATCAATTACCAGCTATAAAGTTATTGAAATGCGAGGGTACAACCTGGCAAGATGTCTAAACTATTAATTATGATGATCAAATCCTTAATGATAAATTGAATAAATTTATTGCAAGATATTAAGATGGCTAATTGTTTTACGATATTCAGAGTGAAGATGTACCAGGAAGATAAATGGAAGAAGGTATAGAGATTGTTGTTGGCCATAATTACGATGAACACGTTCAGGACACAAATAGACATTATTTGATTTATTTTTATTCTTAGGATTGTGATCTTTGTTAATCGATGCTTCAGAACTTAGTGAGACTCAATAATCAAGTTAGGACAGGAAAGACTTCAATTAAGCCAAATCAAATGAGAATTGGTAAAATAAATGGGGAATTGAATAAAATTCATGGACTTAAAGTAAATAAGTACCCCTCTTTATATTTATATAAAATGAATGATAAGGCCCCTATAGAGTACAAAGGAGATCGAACTAGTGAAGGAATGTTAATGTGGATAGAGAATATGAATAAATGATATATTTATTTATCAATTAAAATGGCTAGCAAATCTCAACCTCCAATTCAAGAGAAGACTTTTCATGAATGGTCCAAAAATAACTTTTATAGGACAAGTTACATCAATCATTACACTCAAGTAAATGAATGAGCTTAATTATCCAGTTGCCTTAAGAGCCTAAGAATTCAGCTGTGCCTGGATATGCAGGATATGTGCCATATGTTCAATCAGAAAATCTATATGGAGAAAGATTCTCTGAAGTAGCAAGAAAGTCATTTGCAGATTCTAAATTGGGCAAGTTTAATAGATTGTCTTCCACAGGATTCAACTTTGATGCTAAAGAATTGATTGATCCTCATAAGGAGGCTTATTCACACAAATATGGTTGTCAAACCATTCTTAAAAACCATCCTTGCACTCACATTGATAAAATGATCACATCTTATCAAGACGGTTTCAAGAAGCCTTAAAATCTTGTTGCTCCAACGTAAGAAATTTAGAAATTAATCGAGATTTCGAAAGACTGACAGATATTTGGAAACTGCATAAGCCTAAACAAAAACCTCAGGTTTCTAGAAGAATCATATGCAATTCGATGGACCAGGTTGGATTCCTCATGAAAATATGAATGGTCATAAATATATTTTTATTATAAGGTGACTAAATAAGAACTGAGTATCGTATTTAATACAATTAAGAAAAACCTTTCCATAGGAATCCCGTCCAATTCAAACTTAGAAAGATGAAATAAACAGAAATGAATTATAAGCACACCTGATTAATAACATATTTAAGGATTTATATTTGGTCTAAGATTAAATGTATTTTACAATATAAATCTATTAAATAAGAAGCTATCTTATACAATATATACTTAGATCTAAATTTCATTTGAATCTCACTTTAGGCAACAGATAATCACACAAGGTGATTGGAGAATCTTTTTTCAATTCCTCCAATTTTACCCATTTAGTATATTCATCTTTTATCAAAAAGATGATCTCCCCATTAATTCTCTTAATGCTCAAAATCATACACTCTTTATTCTGTCTGGGAAGATGAGGATGCATCATAAATGTCTTTAGCAATTATTAATTAAGATTAGATTCTAGAGTTTATGGCATAATATCTTAAGGTAAAACTGCATTAGATTGGTAATTACTTTGCTAGAAAGACTCACTTGGAACCTCTTGAATTGTCTTAGGTGTCTCTTACATTTTGAGCAAAGATATTTGGTCGATTTTTGTGACATTTTTAGATGGAAGAGGAGGGAATTCATTTGAAGAGGATGCTTCTGTTTGATTTAGTTTCACCTTCTTCTTGGTTTCATAGTATTATTTCAATTCATATTGATGCACAAGTTCTAACAATTAAGGTGTCAATTGACTCATGGGTTCAATTGAGATGGTTCCATTGTTCCACTTAAATTTATAGGTAATAGTATTATCTTGCACCTTCTTTTTTATTAATTCTATTGGGAATTTAGTGTTGTACATTCTTATGATTATTATTTTAAAGAGAGTAGCAGTTTTGGAAATGGAGATTGGGATGATTTTTGGCATCCTTTTTTGAATTGCAGTAATACATAATTGAATTGTGGTATAGGATAATCAAATATTGTTAATGAAATAATTAAATGTTATAATAATCAGATAAGGACTTCACTCTTGAATAGGTGGTGGGTACAGGAACCTTTGGAATGGTGTACTTGGTAAATTTGTTTAGGGATCAAACTAGGCTACTGATAACAGGACCAAGGAGAAGGTAGCAATAAAGAAGGTGTACCAAGATCGTAGATATAAGAACAGAGAGCACCTTATCATTCAAGAATTGAATCATCCTTGTGTAGTAATGTTGAGACACTCCTTCTTCACGCCAGGGGAAAATGTATATCAATCACACATTCATCCTTTAGCCATAAGATGTGTACCTAAATCTAGTTATGGAATATGTACCAGAGACACTTTCAAAAATGATTAGACAAATGCGTAAGTAGAAGCAATGCATTCCTGCCCCCTTGATAAAGCTCTACAGTTATTAGATGATACGAGGCTCTATTGTATTCTGTAGGGTATTAGAGAAAATATTCATTCTAGCGATTGGAATTTGCCACAGAGATATTAAACCTCAAAATATCTTGGTTAATTTGGAGACCAATGTTTTGAAAATCTGCGATTTCGGCTCAGCTAAACGACTTGTTGTCGGCGAACCCAATATTGCATACATATGTTCACGTTATTATCGAGCTCCTGAATTGATTTTCGGAGCCACAGATTACAATACCTAAATCGATATGTGGTCTATTGGTTGTGTGATTGCTGAAATGGTCATCCTTGAACCGATATTTCCCTGGAGAGAGTGCTTAAGATTAATTGCTTTAAATTATCAAGATACTTGGCACTCCAACTCCAGATGACATCAATTAAATGAATCCTTCTAAGGCTGATGTCAGATTGCCCACGATTAGAGGGAATCCCTGGACCAGAGTATTTGCAAGACAAAAACCAGAACCACTCTTTCTAGATCTCATCACTTAAATGCTCACGTATTCGTTATTTGTATATTTTAGGTATTCGCCTAAAACAAGAATCCAACCAATTGATGCTCTTTTACATCCATATTTTGATGACCTCAGAAAAGAAGGATTCTCTAATCAAAATTTTAAGACCCCCAATCTTTTCGACTTCAATAAATAGGAACTAAGCATCAAACCAGAACTCTATTCTAAATTAGTCCCACAATGGTATTAAAAGCTAAACAAATGATGAAGATTCTTCAAAACAATATTATATATGTTATTTATCTTCTTACAATGATTTTTTCATACTCTTTTTTGCAATTGCAATTATGTGAATAAAAATTTTCAATAAAAATTTATTATTATTTTTAATAATGTTAGACCCATTTAGAATGGCAACTGTCCGTAGATAATCAGAATTAATTAAATCCAACAATCAATTGATAGACTAACAACCCAGAGGTAGATAATAATGTGCCAAATCCAATCAACATTTAACAGATATAGTCAACTAATGCATTCAACGTTCATAACATTCAATAGATGCGCTCTAATAAATCAGAGCCAGATCTAAAGACAGAAGGAGTTCCTATAAGAAAACTACCAGGTAGTCCACTATTAGCAGTTTTAAAGGATAAACATCCCCTAGTTTTAGACAGGACGATCAATCTGTCACATCATCAATCCAAGAATCTTAATAAAGTTAATAACCAGTGAGATTGTTTAGTTTTATTGAAAATGAACCTAGTTTCAGAGCAAAAGACATGCCCTTACAAATTAATAAATCAAGTTTAGAAGCAAAGAAGAAACCACTCATTTAACTTAAAGAAAATCAGAGAAGACTCACTAATATCGATCAACTATTTTAAGAAGCACTGCGTAAGAGTCAATAAATTACAGAAAAGTTTTATTAGTGAATACTTATAACTATATATAAATAAATAACTATTACTTTAACCCAAACTTAATTAATTTTTATAGCTTTTTTAGAAATTTTAATTATATTTTTATATTTAGTTTATTAAAAGTCTTGAGATTTTAATTCTTTTATGTAATCATTGGATTCTAATTTCACATTTTATAAGTTACACTACATTTAAGGAGATGTTAATAGTCTAATAGTCTAGCTAAATGAGACTTATAAAATTTACGATTAGCTGATTTGATAAAGCTAAGAATAACCATCTAATTAAATTACAAAAACTATAATGAAAATTTATAATATAAATTAATAGAAAAATAGAATCATATTAGAAATTGAATGGGTACTACTTTATAATTTATAATGTTTAAGACAATTAAATGTTAGAAAATAGTTCTTATATATTATTTCAGTGTATGGAATGAATACAAATTTTGTTATCAAAGTATTTTGATGATTAATTTACTTTTCATTAATTTAATTAAATTCATTAAATATGCTTATTAAAGGAAATTGAATTAGTAATTAATCATGTATAACTTATAAAATTAATATCAAAAAATAATCATTTATTAGATACCTTATGTTGGTTGTATTTCCTTTAATTAATATGATTCTATGATATTTATACTTTATCATTATAATCCAATTTCGCTTAACTCAAATTATGGTTGTAAGTAATCATGTACTTATTTGAGGGTTATGAATCCCAATCCAAGGATTCTTTCTTGACAGGTGATTAAATGGTAAAAATCTATTTAATCTCTTAATCGGCTAAAAAGTCATCAGGATCATATGGTATTAGATCTTTATTTATATAAGGTTACGACATCGATGAGTAGCTCTTGTAATTATTTTGTTGAAGACTTTGACTTCTTAGATTGTTGTGATAATATTTTGGTTATTGTAGATTAATTTGAGAACTCATCTCAGCTAGCTTAGGTAATAACATGTTAGAATTGTGTTTGACTTGTTTAGCGGATTCTATATTTTATTTAGCCCAATAGGATTTATCAATTATTTTTTGTTATTATGAATAGAATTAAGACTATTTTGGATCCACAATCTCTTTTGGCTAGTAATTGCATATTGGATTGTTGCCTTAAAGTTTTTTTTCAGCTGAGATCAACCAAAAATTGTTGTTGAGATATAAGTCAGCATTTTATCTATACGCCTAGTAATCATTTTGTTGAAGATCATTTATTTTTTGTTTTTTTGGATCATTTTGTTTATTTGTAATTACTGATAAATCCTGTAGATTTAGTGTATTATTACCATTTTTGAACTATTCAATGTCATTGTCCTTTTCTTTGATTATTCTTTCTAAATCTGTGATTCTGTCATTCATTTGCTAGAGCTTGATTTCATAGTTCCTTTGAAGTTGAGTGATTTATTGATCTTTTTCAGTTTACTGTTTTTTTAATAATTTAACTTCTTCTTATAAGTTGAGAATCAATTAATCTTTAGCAATTAATGAAGCTTAGAGTAAACTAATTTTCATGGATGTTAATGTTTTGGAGGATTTGGAAGAATTGTATGACATTTGTGTTTACTTCTTTAAATCGAGATCATTTAATTGAGCATCTTAATCTTTGGATTCTAATTTAAACTACTTCTCGTTGGTGAATTGATTTAGTTATTGAATGGACTTTCTTTGAATGGTTTTATTTGTCGATGTCTGAAAATTAGATTCTGTTCGAGATGGTGTAGGTATATTATTTAATAGCAATCTGTTTTGTAATGAGTCTGAATCCTCTTCTAATTCCCCATATTCATTGTTTTCTGATTGTTATTCATTTTATATTTCTAAATTATTCATCATTTATAATAATTTTATATTGTCCTAAAACCCGTGCAATATGATCTATAAGGAATGTAGGGTAGAGTTTGAAATTAATAATGGATGAAAAGAGATTTAAAATTTAAGTAAATCAAATATTAAATCATAAGAAAAGGGACGAAAGATTTCATGCTTTAGGTTTTCTAAAACTGCTGTAGATAACTTTTTGTTTTTTATCGAAGGTGACTTTTTTAATTGATCTCTGGGATCCTGCAGACTCATTGTCTTTTTGGGCGTTATTTGAACTTGAAGAATTCGATCCAGCCATCATTTTGTTTTTAAGAATGGACTTGTGCTTGACTATATATAATAAATAATAAGCTAATGTACGTTCTTGCAATCCACTGTTGGAATCATCTTTAGAACTGTTAAGAAGATCTAATTGATCATTACAGCCTAGAGTGCAATTAATGTCTTAAGGGTCTGGTTTCTTCTGGTTCAATTCTTATCTGGTTAGGGTAATATCCGAAGAATTTTGTTTAGGTAGAGAATTCATTCGTTCTTTTTCGATCCAATTATTTTCTTCAGGGAACAGTAAATTGATTATTGGTTATGGTTTTTGTATTTAGGGAGGTTTGTAGATGTTAACCTAGACTATCTTGCTGAGATTGATTTGACCGTCTTTTGACTCTTAGATATTCTGGCAAATTTGAGAACCCATTGCGATTGTTATATCTTGGGTAATTAAGAAAGATGATAATAATAATTGAGTGCAAATATTTTAGAGATTAAGAATGAACAATTATTATAATAGAACAAAATACTTAAGAATTTAATTCAGATTTTAATCATAATTAATAGCATGAAGTCTTCATTGACATTTGATTTGATATTTAAATTTCGACTTAAAATTGTTGGACAATAAATGTAATTAAAACAAAAATAAATTAAAAACGATTAAATTATCACGCAACTATCTAGAATTTTTAAAGTTTAGAAATGTGAATTTTTTGACGTAGATTAAATAATGATTTCGCTTTATCACACCATACAGTAGATGGAATAATACCTTTGCTAATAATCTTCTTTTTTTGAAGTTACTCCTTCGTTGTTTTCCCATTGTAAGCCAAACAAATGTGGAAACAAACAAACACTAAAATACATAGAGTCAATAATATCGTCGGAATTCCCAAAGCGAATAACACTATCACTAGGATAGTCTAATTCTAAATCACTTTCCATTTATTATATATAATTACATATGCCATCCTTCCCTGAAATACCCTCTCCGAAGTTCCCTATAAACAAGATCAAAAATCCTCCCAATTCCCCTATGGCCAATAAAAGCAATGAAACCAGAAAAGCTATAAAGAATCTGTAATTTCTCTGTCCTATACAGTTATTTACAAACGGACAATGATGGTCAAAGACTTAAACACAATTGCCACAATCTTTGCAATGAGAACATCTTAAGGGCTTCACTATTAAACAGGTCGAACATATTCTTTATTCCTAATTTTAATATTTCTTCTTCCTTTTGTCTGGACAACCACCTGTTCCTTCTATTTTTGCTTCCTCCTTACTAATAAAATGAGTGTTCTGATCTGATAATTCCAGGACAGATTTTCTTGGTATTATCCCTGGATCGGAAAACTATTTAAAATATAATTATATAATTACTTAAGTTAACACTAAAAATAGTATTGTACTTAAGAATAAATAAATTACAATTAAAACATAGAGCCAATGCAATTTTTACCAAACATAGGGAGCAACGATAACAAAAAAACAGGTACTGATACCTATTATCATTATCCAAGTGAACATATTATGGTATCTATCACCTTTAGGTCCTGTCATGAATCTCCCATAACAAAAGATCTAATTGAATGATGGCCAGAATTCATACAAAAATCTGAAGCTGACACTTTAAATAAATTAGCATACTTGTTTTTCTCCGATTTCGGTTCAAATGGAAATAATTCTAAATCAGCAGGCTAAAATCCTTTCAAATCAACTTTATTACCAAAGGGTGGTGTTACATCATTTATATGTTCCGACATCCCATTTAAAGATGAGGCAACAGAATTGCTCTTATTTTTTGAGAACTCTAAGTTCCCATTAAAATCAGCACTTTATCTCGATTAATTGTACAATCCATCAGATGGCGCATCCTCTTTCAGTTTACATCCTGAGTTTTGATATTTACTATTCATAAATTTATAATATAAGTATTTATTATTAAACTTTCTACTCATTAATCGTTTTTAAACTCACAAATCAGAAATTAGAACAATTTATGAACAATAAATACTATTAATTATTTATTCTTAAAAACTCAACCATTCAATTCCACACTACAATCCCCAATTTAAACCTCACTACAACAAGGAACACTCAAGAATCAAGTAAATTCATATAAAACAATTTCCCTTTGCAATACTTCATCTCGAGATAAATATTTGTTTATCGGCTTATCTTCTTAAAGAATATTCTATTTAATAACCAAAATTTATAGATTCCCTTTTCTTATAATCTAATTAACAAACAGAAAATATTCGTTTATTATTAACCTCGTAAATCTGAATGGTTTCGAGGATCTCTAGGTGATCCTTCAACTTCAAATTACATCCTAAAGCTGCATGGATGAATAGAATTAACTTAAATTGGAGTTTTATGGAAATGTTCAATCCTTGTTAAATTTGATCTTTCAACTGTAAATTTCATTCTAATTTGCATCACATCCTTACAGGAATGGGTAATTAACAGAGCTCAATTTAAATTGTTAAGCTTTCTGATAAATAGAGAGAATACTAATTTAGTTGAGTAATTATTAAAGAATAATTGTGATCACTTAAATTTGAGTTTTAATAACAATATTTGACTTGAAATAATTTATTATGAGTAAGTAATATAACAAGAGAGGCAATTATTAGCCTCGTAAAGAAGTATATGAATACGTAACAAAGGAGGAATATGATCAATAATAAATAAAATAGAGTAAGGAATAATAGCCTAGTAAACATAATCCTCAAAATAAATAATAATAGTTTAAGAAAAGCTAATAAGAATACTAGAAACAAGAATAATTTTAGTAGTTGCAGAATTAAAATCACTAGTATCAGAAACAAAATAATTAGAAGGACAATCGAAATTATTAGAAAAGATTTGAATAGAATGTTGAATTAGATGATAATAGAAGGGATGATGAAGAAGGTATTTTAATCAAGTAATATGTAGATGTTGAAAATTTTGATATAACAAAAGTAAAATAGAAAGAATTGACATCAACCTTAATAAAAATGCTTAAGTATAGAAAAATAGAATGTCCAGTATGCTATGATAAAATTAATCCATAATAGAAGATATGGAGTTGTACTTAGTGTTATTCTCCATTCCATTTACATTGTATGCATAAATGGATAAAGAACTTAAATCCAAAAAATATGAATGAATAGTATTGTTGGAGTTGTCCAAAATGCAATTTATTGATATAAGATAAGTTACCAGAATATAAATGCTTTTGTGGAAAACAAGTAGATCCAGAAGCAGATTTCTATTCTATTCCCCACTCATGTTCATAGAAATGCTTAAAGAAGAGAGGACAAAATTGTTCCCATCCTTGTCCTATGGATTGTCATCCTGGTCCATGTCCTGATTGTCTTTTATAAGGAATTGAAATCAAGTGTTTTTGTGGCAAGAAGAGTAAGTAATTGTAATGCAGTGAAATAAAAAAGGATTTTTCATGCGGTTAACCATGTGGTAAAATGTTGAATTGCACAAATCACTTTTGCCAAAAACCAGTAATAAATCATATAATAATATTAGTGTCATAGTGGAAATTGTTAACCTTGTATTGAGACTCATGAAGTAGAATGTCATTGCGGAAGTGAAAAGGAGACTATAAATTGTGCATAGAATTCATATTCATGTGGTAAAATATGTGGGTAAGTACTTGATTGTGGTTAACATCAATGTCTAGAGCAATGCCATCAAAAGTGTTAGCCATGCAAATTAAAACCAGAATTAGTAGTATATTGTGCTTGTGGCAAATTTAAAATTAATGATTTAATCAAGGACTAAAGAAAATCCTGTTTAGATCCAATCCCTAATTGTGGAACTCCAATAGAAACAACTCTTACATGTGGACATAAAAGCAGAACCATCTGTGGATCTGATTATCCTGAATGCGTGTAAAAAGTAAAAGAGAAATGCAGATGTGGAGATTCTACTAGAATAAAATTATGCAACGATAAATCAATATTTGTGTGTGATGATGTATGTAAAAAAAGAAAATCATGTGGTGTTCATTTCTGCTAAAAGGAGTGTTGTCCACCTGGAGATTAAGATGCTCATTTATGTTTGAAAGTATGTAATAAACAATTACCTTGTGGTCAACATAAATGTGATTAATTTTGTCATATTGGTGCATGCAAACCATGTCCAATTATTATTAACTAACCATTCTATTGTCCTTGTGGCAAGAGTGTTAAAAATCCCCCCATTAAATGTGGGACTGCTCCTCCATCATGCTTAGAAGTATGTAGCAAAATCTTAGAATGTGGTCATATATGCAAATCATTGTGTCATCCTGGGCCATGTCCTAATTGTATGGAGTAAATCGAAAAATTATGTCGTTGTAAATAAAACTAACCTTCAACCAATTGTTCAAAATAAGCAGTCTGTAGAAGTGTTTGCAATAAAGTATTAAATTGTGGACATAAATGCCAAGAGATTTGTTAAGCATAAGAGGAATGTGAAGGGAATGGGCCTGATGGTTGTGGTTAAAAATGCAATGCCAAAAAAATATGTAATCATTTATGCTAAGAAATTTGTCATCCAAATTAATCATGTCCCAAAAAACCTTGTAAAATCTAAGTTAGAGTAGTATGCAGTTGTGGTAATAGAGAGTCCTTTGTCGAATGCGGAATTGTTGATGAACTAATTGAAAAATCATTGGAATGCGATTAAAAGTGCTAAAATATCAAAAGATTTGGAGCATTTTATAAAACTAATTCTATGGCAGATACTGAAAAATCCTATTATTATCCAGATATCTTAATTAAATATACTCATTATTATTTATAGGAACTCTAAAAAATGGAGGATAAGATCTAGCATTTCTTTGGACATTCTAAAATAGGAGAAGCATTAGATTTTTTAATCCCAAAATCCGAATGGTCTGACTTTTAGAAATCAGCTCTATATATTCTGTATTCCAGAAATTATAAATTCGATACCCAAGTTTTTAAGACATAAAATACATAATATTTGCTTAGACTTCATAAGACATAATAAACTTGCATCCCTAAAATTAAGCTATCTGAATACTTTTAAAAAGTTCAAAAAGGTTTAATCAAAAGAGATCATTTACCATTTAAGGCTAAAATCATGACCTAGCTTGAAGTTTCCTCAACAGATGCTAGTAATATTGAAAATGCCTTATCAGAATTCAAAGGAGAATTTTACTTTGAAAGGCAAGCACAATAATTTTCAATCAACTTTTGGGAAGAAACCCACACTGAATTGGCTCTACAAAAACTTAAGAACTCAGTTGAATTACTTAATTTTAATTGGGCTTTAGAATTAAATCAATAATGTTTGGATGAATCAAAAAAGATCATTGAACCTGCCTAAAAGAATGACACTATTGTTAAACCAAAAAAAATGAATTAATATGAATATGAAGATAAAACTCTAGAAGTTTAATACTCATAATCGTAAAATGAAAATTTCACTAAACTCCAAAAGGAGTATTCTTAAAAAGCCAAATTGAACAAAAAGTGCGATATTGAAGAAATAGAAGAAAGAATTAAAAATTAAAAATTATCCATTTTTGAATAAGATGGATTTTATTAATATGAAATTAAACCCATTAGAGACAATATTATTAGAGCCTACAAATAACAACAAAAACCATTTGTACCTGAATATGTCAGAACTCCAGATACTTTGTGTAAAACTGTTGATTTTCTCCTTCAAAACTTCTTGACAGCAGATGATCTTGATTCAGATTAAGATTTCAAGAAGCCTATGGAAGGAGGTAATCCAAGGGACATTGTGTATGAAGATATATACGAGTTCATAAATGATAGATTAAAATAAATTCAAGTAGAATTGAATTACCTTCAATATGAGGATCAGAGCATTTATGGTATTAATTATCATTAATTATTTTAGTTAAGATTATTCGGTTTTATATTTTGTCTCATTCTTAATTATTGGAAAATTAAGAAAATCTTAAAACTTTATGCGGATTGTTATAGACATTCAAAAATGATGAAACATTATAATATACTTTAATATTATCTTGTTTCAATGAAATTCCTGAATTTTCATAATTCTATTCGCAAATGTTAGGGATTAAAGAATAAGACAATTTAAGTCCTGTTATTTAATCCATGATATGCTTAGCAACTTAAGTTAATTCAAAGTTATATCACAAATACTTTTATTTCTATCATAAGCAAGAGAACTTTTTAATTAAATCATTGATGCATGGATTTCTCAATAAAATAATGATTTAAGTTAAAGAATAATTCTAACAAATTGCTTCAAATTTAGAATAAAATTAAACATTTATTCCTGTTAATAAACTATTAGAATAATTATAAATAGATAGCAAAGATAATTTAATCTAATATTTAAATTAATTAGGCTTGGATGATCCGTAATTTTAAGTTTCACAAGCTGACTCTGAATTTGAAGAAATAAATATCTCATAAATTTAATCATAATTATAGAATATGAAGCCATATGATATTCTGGATCTTGATAGATTGGAATTGATAATGTGATGTTATTATTTTATAATTTTATTTGTCCAAAACTATTATATTAATAATATATTCCGTTTATTCTATTCATTAAAATGTATAATAAATATTTATTCATTTGTGTATTGTTAACATTGACTATTTGTGAGGGTGGATATCAGAATATCAAAATAAAGGAATTTATGAGCTAGAATAATGAAATTTTTACATATATAAATGAAGTTTTAGACGATGAAGCTGGTCCAGAATATTTCCTCTGGAAGATCGAAAGTCTTTAATAGTAAATTGTTTCAGGAATCAATTATAAGATGGTTGTTGACTATTAAAAAAAGGATGACCCTAATCAATACATTCAATTTGAGATCATAATTTACGATTAGTAATACTTTAATAATAATTGATTCAAGACCATAGACTAATACAAGAAAAGTGACCGCTTTGGAATAGAAGAACCTTAGAGTGGATAACAAAAAATCAAATAATTTGAAATATCATGGTTGGGTTGATCTAGATACAAAGCAGTTTAGCCAAAAATTTCCCTAAATTTAAAAATTATTGCTTTCAAAGTTAATACCGAAATTTGAATTAGAAGATAATACCTCTATTATAGATATAAAATCAGTTAAAGAGTAATTTATATCAGGAAAAACCTATTTAATCTTTGTGTCATTATCTGATGGGAAATAATATAAGGGAACATTGTATGAAAAGTATTATATTTGATATAAATAAAGTCCATGGTCTAAGAAAATGGAAGTAGTAACAGTAGAGAAAGAAGAAGAAGAGTGATTCTTAAATTTTATTAATAATAAATGTATTTTATGAGAATCCATATCATCAGAAACATAAATCAAAATTTCAAGTTTTCCTTTGACCTCAAATTCTCTTTATATTGTTGTAGGATAAATATTGTGATGATTTTACTTAACATTGTGTTTTAAAAGATGTATGCTAAATCAAAGAGATTTACTTTCTATGTAAAGAAGTTTAAAACGAAAATATTAACTTATAATATAATAAAATTAAAAATAAATGAACTTTTTATTGTTGTCTATGATATGTGTCATTTCTACATTTGACTTACCAGGAATTCAACAAAAGATGTATTCTGAGGGAGAATAGATACCTGTTTTAATAAATGAGATGACTTCTGATTCTACTCAGCTTCCATATGATTATTATGATCTTGATATCTGCAAACCAGAATCTACTGAAAATTAAAATTAAAATATTGGATCTATGATATTAGGCACTCTAACATAATAGTCTAAATATTAAGTAATACAATAACTAATCTTTTAGATATTTATGAATTACGAATTAATTGATGAAATAATTTGTGTTAAAAACTTTACATAAACAGAATAGAACAATTTAAAATGGTTCATTGACCACGACTATAGAGTCAATATGTAAATCGACGGCTTGCCAATATTATCCAGAGATTATTTGAACAACACTATAATTGGAGTGCCCTTGGGGATTAGAAACATCAATTAGTATTCCTTTTACAATCATTACAATTTCAAGATAGAAATCTATAGGACTTCTAAATCAGAAGTCAATTAGACTTTTAGTATTAATTCTATAACTGTTGATTTTGAATCTAAGTGTATGGATAGTTCTGAAATAGATTCTGGAATCAATTGTCCAATCAATTAAATGATGAATATCACTTATTCTATCAAATACATAATGAGTAACTCATCGAATAGATGGTCAGCCTATTTAAATGTCGCCACTGATTCTGATTAGTAGTGGGTATCTATTAGCATAACCTTTGCTATATCTCTTTTCCTAAATTTTCTGATAGCTTGGTTTATTAGATTTACCATAAGAAGAGACGTGCTGAAATTTGAAGCATTGCCTCAAGAAGAGAGTGATATATTGATAGATTAAATGGGATGGAAATAGATTAGTAGAGATGTTTTTAGACCTCCATCAGGCATATTATTTTTGAGTGTTTTGATTGGTACTGGCATTCAATTTACTATTATGACCATATCCATTTTCTTTTTTTCATCAATAGGGTTCCTCTATTCTGCACATACAGGACATTTAGCAACAGTCGTGATTGTTGTTTATGTTTTTACTGGCAGTTTGAATGGATTTTATTCCTCCAAATTTTACAAGTATTTCAAAGGGGAATATTGGTTATTGTGTACTTTGGGTAGCAATTTAGCATTCCCAGTTATGGCCTTATTTATATTTGGAATTGAAAATATTGCACTGATGTTTGAGGAATCTTCAAGTGGATTGGACTTCAAAACTGGTATAACTTTCATTGCATTACAACTGGGTATTCAGACTCCTCTAAATCTACTTGGATCATTTATAGGATTCAAATTTGAATCTCCTAAGAATCCATAAAAATATGGATAGATTGCTTAGGAAGTTCCATAGCAGCCTTTTTATTTGGATTATTTTTACAGTTGTTTGATTGGAGGGCTTGTGTGTTTTATGTATGTTTGTAATTTCTATATAGATCCGTCGGTCTTGAGATTAGTTAAATAATGTAATTAATTTGGAAGAATTCTTATTATGAATTCTTTGTTTCATTGTTTTTTACTGCCATTTTATTGATTATTATAAGTGCTGAGGTTTCAATCCTAACAGTTTATTTACTACTATAAAATTAAAATCATAGATGGTGGTGGAAGGCTTTTTTTGTACCTTTTACTTCAGGTGTATATTTATTCATCTATTCAATTTAATATTATTTGGATTCTTTGCAATTTACAAGGTATTCATTATAAAATAATCAGATTTTCAACAATTTTGTATTATTTTGGTACTATGTACATGGCCTCTTTATGTTTGGGATTGATTTGTGGAACCGTGGGATTTTTAGCTAGTCACATATTTGTTAAAACAATATATTCAATGATTAAATTAGATTGAACTGTGTAGATATTTATTTTATTTTATATAAATAAATAAATATTAAATATAAATAGGTAGATTTTTTATTGCTTTATTATCAAATATATTAAAATATGAAAACTACAAAATGAGAATATATCTTAAAATCAATAATTCTGTTATTATAAACCATAGTCTCTACTTGTTTATTTGAAGTATATTCATATATTGGTTTTCAAAATACAATCATAAATCCTCAATTTCAATAATACAAGTTATACATCTTTTTACATTTCATTAAACCAACATAATAAATTAGAATAATAAGAGAATTTAAATAAAATACTTAGATTCTTAAATAACTTAAAATATGTTATCAATCTTCATTCTTCTCCTTTCAAAACTTTCAAATAACATTTAGCTGCATATTCATAATCAGCTATTGTATTATATAAACTGGCTGACAATCTTGTCCAATTTAATTCGTCATACTTAAATACAACCAAAAACACATTGTATTTTTCATAACACTTCATATTCTATATTATATACCTTTTTTTGACATTCTCTGCAGTAGTTTTGGTCTTCATGAGGTATTCTAACATTTACCATTGCAGAATGCATAGATTTATCATTGACTAGTAATTCTGTTTACCATATTTATGCAACTAAATTAGCTCCTTCCCAAGCTAAATCTACAGAATATTGAATTATTTAATTTAATCCATGTTTTTTTATAAAATTAACCCCATCTATTAATGATAGTGGAAGGCTAAAATCTTTTGTACCAGAATATTCAAACTCTTTTGCCAACCCATTACCATAATGAATTGATATTGTATTATGATGGATTTTATCTAAATATTGCTCTTTCAAATATAGAATGTTAACTCCTGAAGGGCAAAAGGCCCATTTGTTAAAATTAGTAAATAAAAAGTCTGGATCTAAGTCTTTGATATCTAAAGCAGTGATTCCAGAACCATGTGCAGCATCAACTATATTGATTGTATTATATTATTTGCACAACAATATTAATTCTTTTATAGGCAATTTCAAAGATGGCAACGCTGTTATATTGTCAAAAACAGCAACTGTTATCTTCTATGTTTTGAGTTGTTCTATGAGTTATAAACAAATATGGTTACCTTCAAATAATGATAGGATGGTTTACTTGTCCAGATGTTGTCTTTTTAATTCAATCTTAATTTCCTTTACATTATAATTGGTAGTCATGAATTTGATTGTATTCTAAACCATTGGATAAGCAATACTGAAATATAAGATTGTATCATTTTCTGTAAGTCCAAGATCTAATGTAAAATTGAGAAAATACTTCTTATGATGCTATTAAAGGATTCTGCCGAATTACTAGCCAACATGCATTAGTTAAAATCAGTATTCAGAAATTCTGCAGCTGTCTTTCTTATTTCTGCTGTGTATTTAGGATAATCAATTTTTACGAATCTATCAGGGTTTTATAAAAATTTTGTATAATGTTCTATTCTTTAGGAAAAAACCTCTTTAGGCACAAAACCAAAACTACTGTGATTTACACATACAAATCCATTTTCAATAACAAAATCTTCTTTTATTTTTAGACCAAAAGTGTCCATACAATTATTTCAAATTAAAATAATATTCAATACAAAATTATTCAACCAAGTTTGCCGATGAATAATGAATTAGTTTTTAATAAAATAAGATACTCAATGGGATTGTTTGAGAGTAGGAAGTAGGCATTATTCTGTGTTCTCACTATGTTGTGATAAGAATCAAATAAGAAAAAGGCTTATTACTATATTTAGTAATAAATATTGAAGATATTTAATAAATTTAGAATATTGGTATAAAATTTGATTGTTTATTAATACTAACTAAAATTCTTACGATATAAAAATTTAGCTATTCAATTGTATCTAAATTCCTCATGATAGCTATAATATGATAAGAATATCAGTACAATAAACTGAGAAATTGCATTAAGTAGAAAAAAAACAAAGATGGCCACAAGAATGTGAAATTGACAATTTAACTAAAATGAATTAGTTTAAGAAGATGAATCATAAGTTTATAATCTCATAGATTTGAAGGGGGAGTGCTTTTTAATCAAAGAAAAATTCTGTATTATATTTTTCTAATGAATTCCATACATTAATAATTATTTAATAGAGATACAATAATCTAATTTGTGATAAATGAATTAAATTAATATATAGAGTCGAAGAAGTCAACTTTGTGGAAGAATCACTGTAGGGATCTATCGGAAGACCTGTTTTAATTTCTTCTTCCCTTTATTTAGAGGATTAAACTTTTAGTGATGTGACCTGCATTAAGTGGCTGTTCTTGTCGGTATGAATTAACTCATGAGTTTGAAAATTTTCTTAGATTTTTTGTCGTATTTTGACTTTAAGATGGATTCGTGATTCCTCACAAACTCTAAATACTATAAATGTTCTTATTATGTCCAGTGACCTTGAAATTATAGCAATTTTTACCATTTGCTCTAGTTTGAGAGTCTTCTTCTCCTAATTAGTATTTTTCTGAATTTCCTAACTCTACTTCAGTTATATGATTATTGTAGTTGGTATTCTTGATATCAGGAATATTCTATTGATAATTTACAAAGTTATTTGGGGGTTAGCCACTCCAATCATATTTTAATAATGGAAATTGCATCGGAACATTCTGTTATTAAAATATCACTTTAAGCTAATTTAAACTGTTAGTTACTATATTGAATGAATTGCTGTTAAAAGTTTGGAAACTGTGAGAAATAATAGGCAGTAGACTAGTATGGATGATATAATATATCTGAATTCATCTAAAACTATGATTTGAGTTATTTAAAAAAATATTTTATTAAATAATTTGAATTCTTAATAATGAGGATCTTAAATATTCCTATATTACGAGGACTTAATCCTAGTCAGTTATTAATCAAGTCCGAAAAGTAGTAAAACTGGAAATAGAAAATCGCTTCTTAAATTATAATCTAATTATGACGATTAAATAGTTTAGCATCTTTTCAACAATATTTAAAAATGTAAAAGTATGCTAAATCAAATCTCAAATAGTCTATGATTTGATTTGAGCATTGATGTTCCAAGGGAGTTATCTTTTATGGGATTACAAAAAAATTCGGAATTTCTTAGTATTTTATTATTATTATAAAATAAATATAGTATTATGATTGTCATCTTAATGAGAAATACCAAATTTGATAAATTCTAAATTGAATATTTAATTTAAAGAAAAGAAATCGCTAGATGATCAAAGAATATGATTATTTGTTTAAGTTAGTTATTATTGGTAACTCCGGAGTGGGAAAGAGTTCATTATTATTGAGATTTGCAGATGATCAATTTAGTGAATCTTACCTAACAACAATTGGTGTTGATTTTAGATTCAGAACGTTGCCCATTGATGGCAAGAATGTCAAGTTGTAGATTTGGGATACTGCTGGACAAGAAAGATTTAGAACAATCACAAGTGCATATTACAAAGTATATAACAATCATATTCATTTTTAGGGTGCTGATGGAATTGTTATGGTGTATGATGTCACATAAGGATAATCATTTGACGATATTGATAAATTTTGGCTACATGAGGTAGAGTCATATGGGGAAAAAAATGTGCAATTATTAATTATTGGAAATAAAAACGATTTAGATGAATAGAAATAGTAAGATAATTATATATTTAAACAAGAGTTGAAACATCAAAGGCTGAAGAGTATTGTAAATCTCATAATATGCTTTTTATGGAATGTAGCACTAAAATTAGCTGACCATGTAAATAATGCATTTCTTGAACTCTCAAGAAAGCTCATGGCTAAAAAGGATGCCTCCTAACCACCAAAATCTACAAATGTGACATCAAATGCATCACAATAATCATAATCTAGAGGGTATTAATATTAAATATATCATAGAGTAACTAGTTCAAGCGGTTCACAACTGAATAAACTGAGTGCTAACACTTCAAACTAAAAAAAATAAAAAGATGGAGGATGTTGTTGATTAATTATTAAGAATAAAACATTGTTAATTTTTATTTTTTCTATTACTTTCTGATTGTATTTATTTAAAATCAGTATTAAACAATATTTTTTAATAACCTTATACTTAGACTAGTTAATTGAATTTAAATATATTAAAGGATTAATCCAAATTTAATTCAATGTTCAATATTCCCATCTTAAAATAAAAACCTATAAGTTTTCTCTTATTTTTAAATACATTTCAGGTCAATTAAGCTATAATTAATTCGATAGTTTAATAATTCTTTGTTATTTAATCAATTAGTTAGATTCTGATGAAAATCACATTAAATAAATTTAAATACATTTTTATGTAAAAACATAATCAAATATTTGGTTCTTTGTATATATTCCAACTAACAGGATTATACACATAAACATATTCTCGATTTTAATAATTTGAATGAATAAACTTATTTCATTATGAATGAAGTTAAATTATATTAATTAACGAATGTTTAATAATTTTTAGTTGAAAAAGAAAATGGAAACACATTAACCTCATCTTAATTTAAAACAAAAAGGATAGGTTATTACCTAATTTTAGAAAAAAAATATGCCATCAAATTAATAATGCCAACAAAAAAATCAATCAATTAAAATGAACTCAATTGTCAAATCAACCTAAATCTAAAATTAAATAGTTTAAAAGAGTATCTCTAAAGATATATGGCATAAAAAGTCAGTTTCTTTAAAAATGAAAAATGCAATTTTTAAGAATGGATTCAAAATTTAGTGTGGGTAATTAGTGAAATACAAAAAAGGAAATCAAATCTACGCTTTTAGATGTATTAAAGACAATATGAAATAATTCAGATTAAAGGAATTGAGATAAGATCATGATGTAGATACAGATGATGAATAAATTTAAATGGCAACCAAATAAATGTTCATGAGTTTAACATAATGTATTAGAAATGAAATGGCAAGCATAGAATTTCACAATCACTAAAATTTATGCTAAAAAACTCTGCCTTTAGTTTAAGATGATATATGATATAATTACTAATAAATAAATAATCTAAATTGAATCACGCATCCTGTTGTACAAACAACTTTCTAAAATCCTTCCAAGACTAATCGCTCTAATAATGACAAAATATTTTACTATTCCTCTCTTAATGGTATCTTCTACGAACTTTTAGTAAATTTCTGGGAGTCGATCCTTAAAATTATATACTTGACATTTTAAGAAAAACATGTCTAAACTGCAAAATGAATTAGTTAAAATATTGATTAACATCTATAATGAGTTGTTTCCGATCGAGATTCATCCTATCTTCGTGTTGTAAACATAAAATTCCTTAAGGATTCGTACCGAAGTATTGAGATCTCTAGGGTTACTCTTATGAGAAATTGTAGATATTATATGTTTCATTTATGATTGCCTTGTCAATTTTCAATAAAGAGTATCCGTTTGTTATTCCCCCTTCCCAAAATAGAATCAAAGGTCCAGTTCTAGTTTTTCTGATCTAGTTCATTAAATCTTTTATGTTTTCACCATCCGTAAACCTTTTGAATCCACATTTACTTATGTAAAATGACTCTAAAATTGCTTTTCCATAACTAATGATTTTACATTTCACCCTATCCTTTTATATAGAAGTATGAGTAAATGATGGAGAGAAACTAAGTTATGAAATATATTACTATGTTATTAAAATGAAAACATCAATTGGGGAGGTTCTTGAACAATAGAAGCAATACGATTATAAGTTTCCATGCTTGAAGTTTGGTGCAGAACTATGAAATAATGACTTGTATTTAAAGTATCCCAAGACTAATAATAGTAATCTTCCACTAATATAATTGTGCAGCAAGATAATAATTCTCATAAATTTATGAAATAGTATGTGAAATTCAAGTCTTTGTATTTGGCGAAATATCAAATCATTTATGATAACTATTTCGACTATCAGAAAGGCAAATAAAGGTAATTTAATAAAGAGAAATAATATGTCGAATGCTATCCTTACTATTGATTTTTAGTTTGTTTGTATTGGTATAAAGGGATCCATATTATTGTTTTATTAACAAATTAATTAAGTTGTATTTGCAATTTAGAAATATTATTTATCAGTATTTGATGGGTTTGATAAAATTAAATAAATAAATATACAAAACAAAAATAAACAATTCAACCTCGTAAGGCAGTATCAGGAATTGTAATGCATCTTAAAGTATCTAATTTTATTTCTGGAGAGTCAATGTAGCAATTAACGCCTAATGAATTTGCGAAATGATTAAGTTATTGCCAATCATCATCTCTTTTGATAAACAAAGAAGGATCAAAAGAATTAATTGGTATTAAATGGAGATCCTAATTCATACTCTTATAAATAAAAAATTAAATTTTGTAGAATTGCTTACCTATCTTTCTAATAGTCATTTTATCAAATGGCCCTAAATTTCGAATTATCAATAATGAAATAGACATATCAAGTTCTAAAGGCCGTTTATCATTCGTTTTTATTTCTTATAAGGTTTTTGGATTTATAATTGGAAATTGTCTAAGATCCATTTTAGTACCTTTTAAATTTTTGAATAGAATTTAAACATTAATTATAGGTTAAGGAGGATAGGATTGATCAAATCCTTCATCTAAATCTACCTGGATTTCATCTGAATATTTCATTGCAAATTTAGTGACATTAAAAAATAGCTATGAGATCTGCTTCATATCAGATTTAATATTCAACTCTTAAATCTTAGTTATTAACATAAAAGTTCTAGTCATAATTTAATCAATCTTTCTATAGTATTTAAGTTTTTCAAATAATTCTTGAATGACTTGAATCAAATTAAACTTTGTGATTTGTATTCTTCTAAACTCAGAATTAGCTTAAAAATAATCAGATATATTATAAAATTAATTGTATGCAATATAAAGTTATGAGTTTATATACTTAAGGAATTGAATTTCCTTGTTTTTGCCATTTGTAATTTTCTAGTTCTATTTGTATTTTAAAATTCGATTAAGAATGATTAAAGCAACTCTTATTTAAGTTGTAAATATATCTGAAAAGTAGTTTAACAATTTCAACGTAGCTTTATTTTACAATTTAAGTTTGTCAACAAATTATTGTTTCTATTATTCAGTTATCAATAAGATAGCACACGGTTCAGTATCATAACATTTAATAACTTTGATTATGTAAGACTCTTCAGATGTAAATCCATAGATATGATGCTGATAGTCTAAGTATTTATTTTCATAACTTTGTAGGCTTTGTAATTTCTTTCTATCTGTAAACAAGTAAAATAAAAACTGCTCCAAATTCATTTTGGCAGATCTAATCTTCGTTAATGTTTGCTTCTCTATATCTGAACTAGAGGATGAGATATTAATCTTGCGTAAGAATTATTAAAATGCATATTGATCTTCTTCATTCAAAAATTAGTTGTAATCGTCTGATTTAAGGAGAAAGGATCTTTTTTTCTCTATAAAATTCACAACATAATACTTCATATCTAGATTCTCTCTGATTGTGTTCTCAATTGTCAAGTGCTTAAAATATTGAAGATATGTTAATCTTAATAATTATTATTGGTATCTCTATTATTGGTAGTAAAGAATGATATATAAGAAAAATTTAATTATTTACTGCCATACCGGTTCTGCCTAATTGGGAATCATAATGATATATATCAGATAAATAAATAACAAGAGGAAAGCTTTTTGTATTGTATCCATCATATTAATCATTCTTAAAGTAAAATTAAAATCTATACGTCAAACTTAAAATGGCTAAGAAATAACCATCAATAAACTAATATCTCTGAGGATGCACATTCAAATACTGTGAAATAGCATAGAATAAATTAAATAGTAGAATTCCAATCATAATTAGAATCTCATACAATCTTATGCACTTTTTCTAATATTTAAGGCTAAACATCACAATCAGTCCCAAAATGACATTCAAGCTCACTACAATCCAGCTTGATGAAAACACCTTTTCAATAGTGTAATAAATTAAGAGTGGGAGTAGAATTACCTTCTATATTAGTTGAAACCTGATTCGAAACTTTTTCAAGTATTTTTAAAATTGCCCTTCAAATTTTTCAGAAACAAACCTTTGAGACAAAAATTGCATTTTTGTATTTAATAAATTATAATATATAACATCTCCAGATTCATAATTAATAATTATAGTTTGTAGACAAATAATATATAAATGAACTACAATTTTAATACTAAAAACATCTATCTTATTGATTTTATTATTAAGAAAATTCATAATTGTCCAAATTTATCTAACTATATTCTTGGACTGAGTGCCATTAGATCCAAATAAGCAGCATGTTTGCCATGAATGGAAGACTTTGCATTCATGACAAAATAATTAATGGGATGTTGGGATTAGAGTGGCATTAAATGAAAATCTTCATATAATTCTCTAAAAATTAGGAATTCTAGATAACTATTACCATTTTTATTTTATTTAATATAAATCTTATTTGTGGGCCCAAGTTTTCTAACAATAACCACAGCCATGGGTAAATTTAATTAATAAGTTTTTTCTGCATTATGTCTTAATTCTGAGATTGTTACTGGATTTATAAAGGGCAATCCTTTCAACGCATCCTTGCAAAATCGCAAGCCTTGATATTCCAATCTAATCCGAATAAAAGCTAATTTTTATTAAGGACCATCACTTTCTTCTAAATAAATAGTAATATCTTGGCAGCGTTCGGTAATAAAATAAAGAAGGTTTATGATCAGCTGTTTTAGTTATTTTTAGTCTTGACAGACTGTCTCTTTTCGCAATCTGCTTTTAATTGAAAAGGTGAATTGTTTGCTTTAATAGAAATAAAATTAAATTTCAGTTAAAATATCATCTAAAAATGTAATCAGATTAAAGTTTTGAATAATAGTTCTTTGGAAAGAAGTATTTAGATTAAAAAAGTCTTTAATGTTTTAGAAATCATTATAGGCTTTAGCGATCTTGCTTTAAACCTTTTTGTAATATGAGATATCCTTATTGTAGGATTTTGTTTTTTGATATTTATGCAAAGCTAAGAGATAGACAAGACTCATCTTAATTTAAGTGGAAAAGATTTGATCAATAGTTTCTAGTGCTTATTAGAACAATTTGTATCTTAATTTTAGTTCCTCTATAAATACGTCTTTCTTGTTTTAAGATATTAGTATAATTGCGCTAGGGAGTTCATCAAAATACTTGAGAATCTGGATGTTGTAGTTTTCTGAATTAAGAACACCTTGTAACTTAATGACAGATTCGATGGAGGGTTATTTCATGTATTCTTTGAGTTTTTCAGGACAAGTCAAAAAATAATATAACAATTTTTCCAGAGTCATTTTGGCATCTTAATTTATTCCTTCTTGAGAGAGATAATTCGTTTATGTTTCTTGATCCTTTATTAATACTCTCATATTTCTAATTTACATTATAAATTATTATTGATCTTCAAATTTTACTATTTCTTCTTCATTATTTGAAGTTAATAAAATTTGATTGGAGTCTCTTTAGTAGGAAATCAAATATGATGTTATACCACAAAAGTTGATCATTTATTACTCAGCTTTTTAGTGTTTTGAGGAACAAAGGTAGTCTTATCGTTGCATCTTTTCTATTTCATAAATCTGAAACAAACAAAGAAAAAGAAAAAAAATAAACTAACTTATTTATTTCCATAATTCTTCTTGAGTAGGTTTGAATACTTGCAATATAATGTAAATCGATCCAAGAATAAAAGTTTTCTATATAAAACTTCCTTAGTATATTACTAATCATAATTAATAACTCATTTACATGATATCGTCATGAGTGCAAACATATAACCGTCTAAGTAATTGGGATTTATGGCATTATCAGTGTAAATATTTTATAATGCTTTGAGATAATTGAGGAAGGTCACACTTACTAGTATTGTGTTTAAATAGTATGACTTTTAATTTCTATTCATATCCATTCTTATAGATACCAGCAGGATGACCATGAGGAAACACCCTACAGTTAATGTAATCCATGTACGCCTTAAGGCACTTACAATTATAAAAATTAAAAGTAACACAATAGCCAGAATCTATTGAACTTTTTAAACTTTTAAAAATTGTTGTTTTTTTGTCTTCTAATACTTAGATTCCATCAACTTATCCTTAAACTCTAACGAGTATCTGTACATGAAATTAAAATGTTTTAATGATTTAAAATGTTATATAAAAATAATTTAATCGAAAATATTATTGAATGAGAAAAAAAAAATTACTGTCATAAGTTTTTGTCTGCTTTGACGTTTTTGAGTAAAACATAGCAAAAAATAGACTGAGATATGCTAGTACTGGTTTGGCATGAAGACTTCAAGGAGGATTTACAGCATTTTATAAGAAAAGCCACTATTTTAAGTTCCTAAAACTTCAAATAGTACTGCTTGATAAAATGTAGAATTGATTTTTATTATAAATTTATTTGGCAACATATTTTATTAATTAATATTTTTGACTTTTACGAAAAACAAATTATTGAAATGGAGGATTCACTCTCATAAATAGTGGAATATTAGTATTAAAAAAATAAATGAAATAATAATAATTATATTTATTATGCATAGATTTACTTTGACATTCTTGAACAAGGATGTAGAGTAGCAATACTAATCTATGAATACAAAATAATCCATAGAATTTCAATAATAGTAGAAATGGATATTCATAGTAATGGGACTCTACTTTACTATAGTTAAAATAATCGAATAAGAGTGGGTGAGTTTGGGATTCATTGTATTTACCTGGCTCGTAGTCATTTTTAGTTATAGATTCATAGCTCAACGCAACAAATTATATGATCTCTTTCTGACATTTGTAGTTGTTAGTTATAACCTTTACTTTCCATTAACCAAATACTTTTCATTAACTTAAAGTGAAAGCTAATATGTAGACGGCTACTTTATATCTGTTGGCACTTTCGGGTATATCCAAATTTAAATATTTTAGCGTGATCAATATTTTTAGTTTTAGATTCAAAACTATTATAATAGCCATAATCTTTACATCTTTAGTTAGTTTGAGCATGATATCTGAGGAGGACTTTTGGAATTAACTTATCAAATCCACTCTGTTTACATCCCTTTATTTATAATATTTGTATTGTTTTGAGAAGCATAAGAAGAACAACTTTCTTAACCATTTGAAAAGAACAACAACTTTGAAGGGTATATATGACTTAACAAATATTCAAACCTTCATTATTCATTATAAAGCAGAAACTAAAAAAATAGAATTGGTACAGAAGGATGATTAATAGGAGATACAGAAACAAATTTTGGATGATTTCGATGATTATTTAAAAAATATGAATATTTAATAGTCTCGGAGTTTGGGAAAGTTCTCATCCATCTTGGGCTAAGATCCTGTAAATTAATCTGTAAGGAAACAATAATTAAAATCATATTTATTTGAATTATTTCTGAGAGATCATAGAATTTAATAAGTTAGGAGTGATGATTAATTTGATAATAACCAAATATAAGGAGAGGCAATTTATGAGTAGGAATATTATTCGATTTAGGTTATGAAAGTATTTGATATCCATCCCTGTTTCATTTTAATACTGTAGGAAAAGAAGAAGGAAGTATAGCTGGAAGAATTGTCCCTGAAGAATAAAATGTTAAAAAAATCTCTGGATCAGACTTCATTTATATTCAAGCATCATGTTCGTGTTTCATTGATATACTTTTAATGGATTTATAAATATGCTAATAAAAAGGAGGAAATTTTGCTAATTAACAGATGTTTATAGTCTATTCATGGATAAATTATAAAGGCCAATAATGACTTTTAAAACATTATTGATTTTAATACAATAAATTCAGACTTTTAACGTTCCATTGTTAAATAATTTAACATTATTGATTGCCTTAATGAATTAACTAGGACTATATGTTACTATGACATAAACAAAGATATCAAATTTAATATAATAAATTAATTGAGCTCAAATCAATAGAAAATATAATAAGACGAGAAATAGTTTAAATAATTATTATACAATTTGTTATTCTTTGTTTCAAATTCTTCTCAAACTGTAACAATAACCCTATAACATGATACTCATGGACAGCCAAGTAAGTCTGTTATTAAGATTAAAATCACTTATTAAGGCCCTAATTTGAGTAATTAATAATTGTAAGGATTGCAGATTATTAATCCATAAAATTTGGGAGAACTTCATCATAACGCATAAAGGCCTCTGGATTTAGAAATACCATTATCATTGATGATAATCCGTAAGATAGGTCCCTATGATAAAATGCGTCTATCCTAGAATAAAAAGACTTAGAATTATATCGAATTTGTTATTTTTTAAGTATTAGAAGAACAATATCATTTAATTCCTATATATCCTTTGCATCCTCTCAATTGTTTAATACTTAAGGATAAGAATAGATTGTAAACTAAAAAATTCACTTCGCTATATGAAAAATTATTGACAAGTCCTCGCTTACAATTCTAAAATTATAATGATTTTTGATACACTGAAGTATTTCATAAGGGTTGAGTTAATGAATTCATTATTTTTTGTCACATTAAGTTTGCATTTCAAAGTATAATATAAATTTAATTTATTATGAATTCTTTAACCTTGAGGTTTAATGATTAAGAATTTGAGAGGCACTATAAAATATCTAGATAAATTTTGCTAAATTAATCCTTCTTCCAGCAGAAGATACTCCTTATGATATTACTTATTTTATAGGTTGCCGATAACGCTCTAAGTGAATCCTGGGTTGAATTGATTTATAATACAATCGGACTGATGATCATTTTGCTCAGCCACTATTTCAGATTTTACTTGCAGGAATTTCAAGAACTCTGCATTTTGATCACCATTTTGATATATAACATCTAATAGCCGATAGATTTACTCCTAAGAGGTAGATTGATCAACAATTATTTTTCAAATGGCTACTTCATTTCTTTAGCCACTCTTGGGTATTAATAAATTATAATAAAGAGTTATTTCTCCAATGGACTTTCTTAAGAAGTTATCGATAGCGATTATAATTTTGATTGTTCATTTAATCTCGAGTATTTAAAATGATTTATCTTGGAGATAATTGATAATTTATATCATATCAGATGTGATAATAGTGTATTACTTTTATATTTCAGAAAAAGAGTCACGAATAACCTATATAGGAATTAAAAATAAGAATATTATAGAAGAACATTTTTATAAAGAAATGGACCTATAATCATTTATAGTTCACTACAATAACTAACAAAACTCATTCAATCTGATTGAATAGAACTAAAATAAGGAGATAAATGAGGAAACCCAATTCAATTTTATTTAGTTGATACGAAAAATACGGGTGATGGTAGGCTATTAGGGGACCAAACTTTCTGAATTTTATTCTTAAGAGCAACTCAATATTTGTAGGAAATTGAATCTAGAGTAGTTCTTATTCTACCTCTTTACAAATGAAGAAAAATTATAATATTTGATTTACAACAAATCCAAAACCTAATTTTATTAACTTATTGGATTGATTGATTCGGATGTCAATCACATTAAAATAATCAAAACCTTTGACACTGAACCTTGTGTCATTATTCTTATCAAACAAAACAAAAAGGAAGCTCAAAAATAATAAATCAAACTTAAGCTCAAAATTGCAAATAAACTTATTGATCAAGCTTCTCAAACTGTACAACAATAATTGAGATTGTCACTCATATATTTGAAACAACTACTAAATAATCAAATAACTCATTAAATTTCATTACACAAATTTGATATTAATTTGTTGATGAAATTAATAAATAGTAAAGCAATAAAAGTATATAACGATTTAAATAATATATCAGACTTTCATGATATAAATGGAAAATTTAATAAAATAGAATCCACATAATTCAATATCGAAAAAATAATCTAAGAATGTATAATGATTATCAAATACTACAATTCCAAACAACAATTACCTTTGAATTTTCTTTCCAAACTTAAGCAAAAATGGATCTTCTCGGATCAGAAAAAACTTAAATAATTAATCTTAAATGTACTCTTTTTTCTTTCCAAGACTTGTACAAACATAAAAATCAATTTGATTGAAGATAACTGCAATCAAGAAATTAATGTCAATGAAACTATCTTATTAATTGACATTCAATTCTAAGGTCTTGCTCTTACTTAAGAAAAACTTAATAACTTTCCCATAATTAACCCACAAAACATAGAGGAACTAAAGCATAATAATAACAAACAACTAGAACTGGAGATACCAATTGCCCTAATGATAGTTCGATAACTTGGGCCATTCAATTAGATTAAGTTTAAATAAGGAACCAAGAATCAAACCAATTTCATACAATTTTATTTATTTTAGGAACTTTAAGAGTTTAATCTTATACCTATCATTTCACTCCATCCTAAAGAATATTTGATCACTCATTAAAAATTTGTGAAAAAGCAATCTTAAACCTATAAAATATTAGATCTACCCAATAAGACTATTGAAATACAAATGAACACTTTTAGAAACTTAAATGATAAAATGATTACTAGATTCTGATATAATAATTATATTAATTAATTTTAAAATAATGTTTCTGATTTTATCTTAGGATGATCATCCACTCTATGAAAGAAGGTTTCCTTTAAAAAAAACCACTTTAGGAAGCTAACAACTTTTAAATGCTCAATTTATATTACATGCTTCTTTAGATGTGTTTGAAGAGAAATACAAATCATCAAAAGAATTGTATAAATAGATTTTATAATAAGATTTCTCAAGGAAATAGAATAAAAACAGGATTATAGAATATTTGGATATGTGACACCATCAAATATTAGGTTTTTGATTTTGACAGATTAAGAAGAAGAAAAAGTTAAAGGGTTTTGTTAATTGGCACATGAGTAATTAATTAAAGTATTGATGAATCCACTTTACTAATTGGGATCATCGATTTCTTCTTCTAATTTTGATCATGTAATTTAATAATTGCTTCAAACCAGATTAAACTAATGAGTTGTATAATTTTATTTAATCTAAGCAAACAATAAAACATGATTTTTTTAAATATTTGAATAACAATTCATTAATATAATCTTCAATACCTTAATATACAATATCATTTTAATAACTAAAATTTGTTGCTATTTTTATATATCATAAATATTAAATAGAATCAATGATCTTCAAATAAGATTTAATAATTCTTCTAAAGAGGCATTTTCTGTTTCTTCATAAAATGCATTGAAATCAAAATCAACTTATTTGAAAAAATCATATGGATTCAAGCAAATTTTCAAGTAATATATACCAGAATAGACATCCTTTCCTAAAGAAGTAGAAGCAATCTTTAGAGTTTCAATGGCTTTAGATATGATCTGTTTATATTATCCTAAAAAATCCTTAACATTTTCGATTTTATCAAAGAATTGGTGGAACTATGGACATTTTTCCCTTACTTAAACAAAGACATCTTTAATAATTAATATGTCATTCTTAATTGTTGTAAGCAATCTTGAGCAATCCTGAAAATCATATGAAAATTTACCTTACTAACTATGAATCTTCCCCACAATTCCTGATCAAATTAGTCGTGTTTATTTGAATTCAAAGCAGAATTGATTTTATCTAAATGTAATAACTGATTTCTAGCCAACATAAATATCAATTGCAGAAATTATTCTTTAACAAGTGTAATATCCCCAAAGGTCTGAAGCTTAATTATTCTCAATTAAGTATAATTGATAAAAAATGCTACATTCCTTTCATAAAGATAATAAGTGTAAAATTTCTAGAAAGATTCTCTCCTTTTCATTTCTTTTTAATATTACGACAATATTAGATCAGGCTAAGATATGTAAATAGATAAGATTACATTTTCTTCGTCAAACATTTGCTTGAGTCCATCCAAATCATTTTTGCTATCATCTCTATAATCTTCAATTTTAGTATGTAAATATCCAACAACTTTGTATTGATCCAAATAAATTTTATTTAAACTCATTGATTTGGTCATTGGATCTTCTTTCATAATTTCATTCATGTTTTATCTGACCATGTCTTCATTCATCTTAATAACTTGGTTTTCAAATATCTATTACCAATTCAATCTATCCTAATTGTCGTTAATAATTTAATTACTTTCTCTTCTACTTAAAGCATCATTGCAACTAATTCTTTTACCTTTTAACTTCTAACAGGTTTAGTAGGAAATTTTAGTGGTTTATTTAAAATCAATTATTCTAACTAAATCTAACTTTCAGCTTGCCAAGGTGTTTTTCCATATAACATCTCATAGAAGACAATCCCCAATGACCAAACATCACATTTAGCTGAGAATGGCTATCCTCTTAATATTTAAGGCGACATATAGATTGGAGTTCCGTTTCTGGAAAACTTTCCAGGTTCTTAATAAGAAATTTAAAATTATAATTTACCATCCATTTCAACTTCCATCACTCTAGCAAAGCCAAAATCTGCAATTTTAGCAATTCCATTTGAGAGTAGTATGTTTTCTGGCTTGATATCTCGATGTATAATCTTCTTTTGAAACAATTCTTTAAATCCTTCAACAATATGCTTTAAGAAAATAATGGCTTCCAACTATAAGGAATTATAATCATATTAACTTCAGATAAGTGCTTTTCCTTCTTGCTCTGCATAAACTTTCTCAAATCTCCATCCGGACAGAACTCCAAAAAGATATAAATATAATTTAATGTTCGATTGGCATTATAAAGACGAACTATATTAGGATGCTCAACAGCTTTCAAAATGGTTGATTCCCTTTTTATCAGATTCAATATTTGTGGAGATTGTTTTACTGACTAGCCATAATTAATGTTATTACATCCATAGGGACAGTTTTGACAGCAATTCTAACTTGATTCTACCCAGTGTCCATATACCCCAGATAGACTGTTCCATAAGTGCCTTTGCCTAAGATTTTATTTAAAATGACAAAATTATCTATTTTTTTTTTCTTCCAGTCTTCACTCATGTGTGAAATATTTTAGGACTCAATAAATAAATTATTCAATTCATTTATGAATTGTTATAATATCTCTCATTTTTAATATACTTTAATCATATACTCACACCAAAATCAATCTGCTGAATTAGTATTCAATGTTCTGATACTTGAACACATTTAGCGATTCTTAACCCTACAAATTATTAAAAACATAATTGTCTAATTAAGTTCATATGAATAAAAATTTTGAATTATGGAAACGTAAATACAAAACAAAATAAAATGATGAGGAAAAACTAAATACAAATGCAAAATTAACTAGTAAATGACATACTTTCAAATAAACATGATTGAAATGCAGTTGTGTTGTAGTTTAGGAGAAAATTATTAATGTTTTAGCTTTTCATAAATTTGAAATAATAGGACATTAAAATAGAGATATCAAATGCAGGAACAGCTGAACTTACAAATAAATAATTAGAATTTATAAAATTGAAATTATCTCAGGGCTAAGATATTGATTTTAAAAAGACTGATTTCAAAAATAAAAATAATATTAAAATAAACTATTATCGGTTCTGTTTAGATATTTTACAACTCAAAAGTTATATATAACTAACTATCATGAAGGATTAATGAAAACGATTAAGAAAATTGTTCAATCACGCATTTAAGAATTTATTTGATTGTAGAATACTTAAAGCGAAATTAAGTTTTATTTTTTGTCTATTTAGTGCATTCACTTTGGTGCTTTTGTCATTCTTTATATAGGATTGCCTTTTTTTAGATTAGTATTTTTGTAATTGATTATATTTCCTTTGTTTTTTCTTACTCGCTATGCAAATAAGAAACTTGACTTCTATTATACAAGGATTATCAAAGTAATTTTGTTTTAAGGGATTCATCTCACATTCTTAATTAAACCTATATTTATCTAACTACGGATGAAGTTCTCATTCTGATATCTAATTGGAAGACAATATAAGGTGATAATCTAATACAAGAATTAAACTTCTAATATGTTGCATTTCAAACTATTATTTATAAATAAATTTAACTAAAAATCATAAAAATTAAACACTATTTTAAATGGAGTCCAAACGTAATTCAGTAGAGAAAGAGTTCATTATTAATGAATCTTGTTATGTTATAATTTTATCAACTGGTTTTAATGAAATGATAGGCATTAGTAAAAAGTCCTCTGTAAGTTATTTAAACAAATAAAATTCTAAGTAATTTGATCTTCTCTTTTACTGAATTACCTTGAGTTTATCAAATGGTCCTAATCTTCTTATAAGCATTAATGAGACTGCTAAATCTAATTCCAGAGGAACTTAACTATTATGTTTTAAGTCTGTCAATGATTATGGATTTAGTATGGGGAGATTTTATAATTATTATTTTGATTTATTTGGATGTTGATATATTATTTTAATTTTTATAATTTGCTGTTAAAGTAATTTTGATTAAACTTCATCTAATTCTATGATGATAGTTTAAGAAGCCTAGGATGTGTAAAAGAGTAGATTCAAAAATAATAGTTTCACATATTTGTAATCTGATAAAATTAGATTATTGCTTAAATTGTTCTTAATTTCAAAAAAAAATAAATTTGCCATCGAATCCCTTTATGCATGATAATATCCATTACAGACAGTAATTATGTCCTTTAATAGTAATTAAATGTCGAATTACTTCAGTTTTGGTTGGATGGTATAAATTTAATTGAAGTTTTCTAGATTAAGAAAATCAGTATAGCCCTTAATTAAACTATGATTGATAGTTCTTAGAAGTGAATTTATGACTTTGATGTCAGTTTGTTTGTCGGCATAATTTTAAATCCATTTGAAATAGATTAGAGACTTTTTGATTTATTGATCAAAAATTTTAGATAAGTAATTAAATTACTTTTGGTTATTTCTCATTCTCAACTTAAGTTCCTCCTCTTGAGTTTCACATTTACTCTCTTTCATTAGGATTACTATTGATGGTTGAATATCTTGACATAAGTAGACACAGAGAGTGAAAACCTATTACTTATAGAATCCATATAAAACAAATTCATTTTTATTTTTTAAAGGAGTATCAGGATTATCATTTTAATTTTCCACAATCAAATTCAATAGGAGTTACTTTAAGGTTTGTCTATTTGGAGAGAAAGCTTAATCCATATTTATGACTTCAGTGATTCTACTCTTAAAACTTTTCATTGATAAATACATAGATGATGCCAGCTTGTTGAAATCTTCTTGATCTTCTTTTTTGATATTTGTTTAATTATTCTTTTGGATCAAAATTAAAGATTTTCTTTCATCGTACTTAATTGAATAGCTTACAATGTCATTAAATTTTGTAATCTTATAAAGTTTTTGCTATAACTTTTTGTATTCGATGAATTATAGTCTCATAAATTTTTCCAAATGATAGGTAAATTGCAAGAAAAATAAGGCATACATTAAGTATTTAAAATACAACCCCACAAAGGTTGTATTATGATCGATACCAAATATTAAATGTAAAGCTACAATCACAATAGTCATTGCAGTTCTCTCTAAAAAGCTTAACAAAGCTAGTGCACTATTAATTTATGAGTTTTATATTACCTTACAGACGATAGAGAAACGAAGAAGCCCTCCATATAATGTGTTTCTATCTAATTTAAATATTTCTCCATTGCAAGGTATGTATTGTATATAAGCAGAAATATTATTATCAAAACCTCAAAAATGAGGGGATATTTTTGCTTATATTTGATTGATATCATAATTATAATTAATGTGCATATGTTAATCGATCCCACCACCCAATCCTTTGAAACAAGACTGCTCACTATTGATATAATATTAATCATCCCAAAAATCCATTTTTAATGTTCCAATATCTTTCTGAAAAAGCATTGTTTAGAATCTCTAAAATCTTTCTCTAAATTTGATACTTTGAAATTAAGAGTTAGGGAATTCATAACTTAATTATTATTCAATAAAAATTCGTAATATTTAGACTAATTTAAAGGTAATTATAAATTAATAAAAAAGTAGCCGTCGTATTTTCATTAATATAGCCTGGCATTGCCAATACGATCATATCAATAGCAATTGAATGTTTGATCTCTCATTTTTGTTAGCAATCAAATCTTATCATTAAAAATTTGGCTTCGTTTCAAAAAAAAGCAACAATTTGAGTGAAAATATCAATGATTTGTCCTAAGCTCAAATAATTCCATAGGGATCTAAGGGTCTTAAAAATACAGATATGATGAATGCTGAATTAAATCAGTAAAAATAGGGCGATTAATATTAGAATTAGTCAATTAATTAATTAATTATTAAGCATTTATTCGTATATTTTATTTACTGAAATGATAAGTTCATAGAATAGATCTAAGAAATAACAAAATAAATGCTTAATTCTTACATAATATTATTATTGGCTTCCATTTTAATAAATATAAATATTTGGGATTGTTTTAATTTGCTCATTATAGATTCGTTTGAAAATTCAAAATAATAATAAATGAAATAATTTTAATTAGCATCAGCAATATTTTTGAAGGAATTTTTGAGACTGGTTGATTTGTCTTCTTTGAATATTGAGAGTATTGATGAACGCATAGAATAATTAAAAACTCAAATATTATTAAATCAATAATTTAATGGATTTATAAAAGAAGAGGAAAATTATAATCCTTTAACAAAATGGTCGGAACAAGAAAATCTTAGCTAATAGAAAACTAAAAAAAAGCAGACAAACTAGATTATTAGTAATGGTAAATAGTATTTCTAATGTGGCAAATGTTCCAAAAAGTTTAATCACCCTTCAAGCTTATCAAGACATAAAAAGAATCAACATACAAATATAAAGCAAGACTTGATAGAATTAAAATAGCTTCAAACCCAACAACAAGAAATTGTCATTAATTTGACAGATCTCCAAAATTGATTCTGAATACTGATTGTAAAATAAACAATTATATCATTTATTTTGATTTCTTCCTCAGTTACAATTAACATTCTTTAAAAAAATGATTATCATTTCTTATTCAAAACCTACAGATAAATACTTGGATACTCTCGATATACTTTAAGAAATGATAGATTTATCAAAATGCTGATCTCTAATCTGAATTAAGTATGCTATCCATTGAATGTTAGAGAACAAGGGCTTTTGGCAATACAGTTATACAAAAAATCAGAATTTTTATTCTGTCATTAACCTAATTACATTGGATCTAGAATGTTGATGTTTAAGGGGAAGAAAGTCTAAGCATTTCAAATGTTAGATTGAACGATAAGAATGTGTAAGAGGAAGGGTATACAGTTGAATTACAAGAACAGAATCAATCTATAGAGACATTTATTTGAAGTTTGCATTTTAATAAGTGATGATATGAAAGACATCACTAATAAAAATAATATATAATAATTTATAATGAATTCATCATCTTTGAGTGTAAGTGGAATTTCTGATAAAGCTTAAATCATTAATAATAAAGAGATCTTGGAGTAATTTGAGAATGGAGGTATGTTTGGAATAATACAATTTAATAGAAAAAATAATGTTGTCTACGTTGATTATAAAAGTAAATCAGAACTAAAAGAAACAAGAAAGAACATTCTTAATAACCAATAAATATGTATACAATATTGTTCCGAAGTCTGATAGTAAGATTATGTAAATATTTGGTATTTTCATTCTTTCTATCAACAAATAGGGAAAATTATGTCAAATCAGATCAAAAGAAAAATTAAATTATCTTCAATTTAAGCAATAAGTGTTACAAGTCTAGGGGCGGAGTTTGTCATTCATGTTCCAAGTGAATATGACTATCGCTTTTAATCGGCTGATTAGTAATAACTCTATAAAAAATTAGTCGTAAATAAATATTAGAAACCTTGTGTTAATGCTATCAAGTGTACAATCATAGAAAATTGCCATTCTTCTTTAAGGATGATTTTACCTTGGTATCTGTATGCACAACTGAAAATGATGTAAAAAAAGGAATTAAAAGATTTCCCACAGAACAACCTATTGTAAATCCTAAAATATAATGAATTAGGAATTGGATGTTTAGGAGTTGAGAGAACACTGTAATAGGAAGCCATAAGAGTAACTGATATATAAACGGCCTGGGCTTTAGAAGTAAATCAGCAGTAGTATGATTACGATTGAAGATTTTGATTTGATCAAAGTATTGGGAAGAGGAGCATTCGGAAAAGTATTTATATTTGTACCCTGTTTTCATCTAGGTTATGATGTGTGAGAAGAAGGATTCTAAAGAATTGTTTGCCATTAAATCATTACGTAAGGAACACATCATGGACAAGAATTAAGTAGAGCATACAAGAGCAGAAAGAAAATTATTGGAAGAAATTGATAACCCATTCTTAATTTCCCTTGAATATGCATTCTAAACTTAAGAAAAGTTATTTTTTGTAATGAGATTCATGAGAGGAGGAGAATTGTTCAAACACTTGAGAGATAAAAGAAGATTTCCAGAACAAACAACCTAATTTTATGCTGCATCTATCTTATTAGCATTGGAATACTTACATAAAATGTAAGTAGTTTATAGAGATTTGAAACCTGAAAACATTTTGATGGATGAATTTGGTTATATAAAAATGACTGATTATGGACTGGCTAAATTTTTGAAACCAGGAGATTTTTCATATTCTTTTGTAGGAACTCCTGAATATTTGGCTCCAGAAATCATTAGACAAAATGGACATAGTCTTGGTGTAGATTGGTGGTCATTTGGAATCTTAATTTATGAAATGCTAGTGGGCAGGCCTCCATTCTTCTCGTAAAACTAATCTTAATTATTTAAATCCATTGTTGAATCTGATGTTGTGTTTCCATCTCAATTGACTATTAGCAATTCAGTCAAGGATCTCATAACTAAAGTATGTTGCATACATTAAGTAGCTATTAACAAAAAATCCTTTTGAAAGATTGGGACATAATGGAGATGCTTAATAAATCAAAGAGCATCCTTGGTTCAGAGAATATCCATTTTAGGATTTGATTGATAAAAAACTTTAAGCTCCTATAGTTCCAAAATTGTATGATAAATTAGATGTTCAAAACTTCGATTAAGAATTCACCCGAGAAGGTATTTAAATAATTCTGAATTGTAGAGGCCATGAATTCAGTAGTTAATATGGATCCGAAATTGATAGAAAAGTTCAAGTAAGACTTTGGAGGTGTTACATATGTGCCTAATAACATGGGATTGCAATGAACTTATGTTTGAAATTTCATAGTTATTTGGATTAATTATTTTATGATTTTACTATTATCATTTTTTAATTGTTTTTTAACAGCAGAAGTACTCAATCTCACAACTAAGACACTCCCCATCAAGGATTCGTATGGAGGAACTATTGAGGTTATTTAGGGATCGGAGTATAAACTCAAAAACTTCGAAAATGCTGAATATGCTATAAATATAGAATTGAAAAAAAATACTACATCTCCAAAGGACATATGCTTTTCTAAATAAAGTACCATCCACTTTGGAGATTATGAAAGTCACCATAAAGTTATCTACAATTCTACCATAAATCCTGACGAAGAACATGCCAATGATCCATCATACTATTTAAGCTCTCCAATTATGACTAACATGGTTCACACTAAACAGGGGTTAGCTATTGTAACTAGTGACCATAATTTACTTAATTACAAGGTCATTCAAAATTATAGTAGCAAGACAGGTTTCTCCACTCAATTACTTTCCACTGTTGATTTTAAGGAATTAAGAAAACATGCTACTGAATTAGAAATACCTTAGATTATTTATGTGCCTTTTAATGAATACATTTATATCATTTATTCAGACCAAATTATAGGAGGTAAAGCTGAAAATAATATTGAATTGGCAGTCATCCAATTTTCAGGATTTTAAACTCAAAACTGCTACATCAATTAAATCAAAGTATATCACAACTTCCTATTTATACCTGCTGGTTCAGACGGTTTACATATATACAGATTCCAAGCATCTGGTTAAATCAATTACGATAATACTCTTTCCTCATCAAATTTATTCTTTAAAGTTGTTCCCATTCATTTAACTGATATAGTCTTCTCTACTTCTAATTAAACCTATGCGTATATATTAGACTAACTGAATGGAGTAACAAGGTTTTTGGTGTAGACTGATAAACTGAAAATTGAATTGATCAGAGATAATTTATTTGGATTAGTTCCAATAAAAAATGCAATGAGTTTGGCAGTATCCCCTGATGAATTTCTCCTGGTGCTCAAATAAGTGTAATTCATTTAGATTTATAAATTAGGGGCGTATTTCAATAATTGATTGAAGTAGGCTTATCCAATTCAGAATGGTTTTTCCTCAAAACACATCATCTGACAGGCCAATATTTTGATATTGATATTGGTCCAATCTTTGTTCTTTTAAGAGGAAAGGATGAGCATAGAATTATACGAGTAGGTATATATGAGGAGTTCGAACCTGACTATGTATTCTATTCCTAAGATGATTAATATACTGAGAAAGCAAACTCTTTTCACGAATAATATGTGTTCATTCCAAAATTACAAGATGTAGAGTTTTACAATGATAACTTTGCCATAGGTAATGATCCATCCAAGTGGTCATTCAATCAATCCTATCCATTTATTTTAGGATTAACTCAACATACTATTGTAGAGATTCCCTACATTAGTCAACCACCCTATGTGTATTGTTCTCCTAGCTCTGATGAAGATATCGGAATAGTCTATCAATATGATATCAATTTATACTCTACTGCCTGTCCAGACAAGGACAAATATTTAGAAGAAAATCCTACTATCCCTTTTCAAACTGTCTAATGTCTCTATTAGGAGTCTTTCAAGGTCAAAGCAATACAAGCATAAGGGAAATTGTATGATACATAGTTTTAAGTCGTCATCATAATTTGCTTAATTTTGATTTTAACTGCCGTAATCTTTACAATGATTATCTTGTACAGAAGATATCATAAGCAAGAGGAAAGTTTAACCAGCAGCATTTAAGGATTTGAAAACAGCAGAGGATATGATTTTGAACCAAATGAAGGCCCTTAATGATTTATATATATTATATATGGGGCATTTTGTATTTAGGAAAATTGCTTATAATCAGTATAATCATGCAATCTTTTAACCATTTTTATAATACAAAATAATGGATTCTCCAGTTGGCTTAGTTATGGTTGCCTAGCCATCCAATGATCCATTAACCCAGATTCCCTTTAAGATGGTGCCGTTACTCCACTTGAACATCCCTATTCCGTTCTTCTTATCTTCAGAAAATGATCCTATAAAAATATACAAAATATCATACCTTTATAAACATCATTAGCTTTATTAGTAAACACTCCAATTCCATGCATCTTGTTACATTTCCATTCTCCAATGTAATGACTGCCATCATTCCAATGGTATTCTCCTTATCCTTCATATTGTCCATCTACGAATTCTCCTTTGTATATTTAATTATCAATATATTTGATTGTTCCAGATCCGTGCTTCTTTCCTTTTTTAAACGTTCCTTCATATTTTGATTTATTTGCCTTGATCTCCAATCCTTAACCATTCTAAGTTAGAAATATTTAAATACTTTTTCTCCATCTTCCCAATGGCCTTCATAAAAATTATCAGAACTAATTAAAGTTCCAAATCCATGATACTTTCCTTATTTCCAAAATCCAGTGTAATTATCATTATTATCCAAAATCATTCTTCCATGACCATCCCTTAAATCATTGACCCAAGTGCCCACGTAGATTGAACCATTTTAGTAAAAACACAGTCCAAATCCATCTCTCTGTTATCTCAACCATTGGCCCTGATAAGTAAGTCTTTCATTGCACTTAAGAAATTGGACAATAGGTTAACTGCCCAATGCTTAAGCCTTGTGGCCAGAAGGAGATTCATAAGAGTTCAATAACTCTCTAGTCTTCTCTCGTTTGATCAAAGGGATGTAATTCAAGAGTTCACAGGTCGAAGGCAATTCACTTTCATATAAAGTGACGTTCATTCCTTTTTTAGTTTGAATTATCTTACTTCTTGTTTTTCCTTGATCCATTTCTATCATGTCAGAAACCTTCCTGATATCCCCTCTCGCAGTAGAATTAAGTTCTTCCGTGTACGGAGACCTTATGTCTGCAATATTAAAAATCGAGCTTTCGTCAAGCGTGTCCTCAATTAGTTGTTTTTGTGGCAAGATATCTAAATATAGATTACGATAGATACTTATTAGATGGTTGTTTTTATTTATGTATTTAGGTGATTATTATGAGTTACCCATCTATCTAATTCGACAAATTATAATTTAATTATCTCTAATGATTTTTTCCTAACTTGACTTTTATAATAATTTTTATGGGATCATATTTTTAATAAAAGTCTAATTTATTAAGAATTATTGATCATTTTTATATTCAATAAGCAGCAAATACTATATTCACTGGCTAACATCATAAATTTAAATTCAGACTTTAAATTAATCCAGCACAAATATACACCACCAATTAAATAAATTTAAATTTATGAATCACAATCTTTTTTAGTTGATTCAACACTACTTCTGACACCAATTAATAAAACAATTATAATAAATTAAGTATTCCAACAAAAGGATCGACTATGAACTTATTTGATAAAAAGCATTTTTAATTCATTATAAAGCAAAGATAAATTCACTAATTTTTTGGACACTTATAAAATTATATATTAGGTATTAATATAAAATAATATATATATTTAAATCACTCATTTCTGTTTTTTGATACAGTATTCATTAAGATTTGTTTCGCTCTCTATTTAAAATTTGATAAATCAAAGTAATTGATCCTCTTTTATATTGACATCAATTTATTATAGGTCAATTATTCGTAATCCTTATAAAAAATAAAACCGTAAAGTATCAGCAACAGTTGATTCACAACCAAAAACGATTTGATGTAGTTCGAACTTTCGAAGTAATTCTCCAAAGCAAAACAAATTAAAATCAGCAAAAAGTTGTTAAATCTTTAATCGATAAATTGTTTATTGGAAGTAAATAGCCACATCAAAAGCAAATCTCCAATGTAGAAAAAGATTTGATCTTTATTTAAATAACATTATTACTCATCTTAACTCCTTAAACGTATATCAAATCAATATAATATTTTGCTATTTGATAAATCGAACTTAATTCTTAAAAAGAATGCTCTATCTCATTATGATATTTGAGAACTTATGAATTGATTTCATTGATGTACTCAATCATAACCTTTTGGTTCTATTCCTCATTCTCTCTTTAATTATTGAAATTCAAATATTATGAAGCAACATATTACAGAAATACCTAAGTCTAGTTTTAAATTTCCTTTTGAGTGCCAAGGATTTCAGAAAATATTTATGACTGTTATTTCCTATATTAAATGTTAAAGTCTTACAAATTTGTATTTAAGAATTGCTATTCTATTGTAATTAAGGATAATTTGGACTCTACATTACTTTATAAATAACGCAGTATTTGAATTTAACAGAAATGTTATATTAGAATATAAAATTAAGTAAATATATTCCTTGAATTATATTATAAAAAATTACCAATAGTTTGAATCCAATTATCTTGTGCAAGATTGTAAATCATTCAACTCGTAATTGCAATCAACAGTCTTTCTCCCAGATCTCTGATAATGGCAATTCATCATCATGAATGATAATACTCCTTTTTCTAATTCAGTCAAGTTCGAACAATTTTGCTTCTTCTCTAAAAATTGATCCTATAAACACTGATTCTTCTCATTAACTACTTTAAATACATTATACTTGCGAATTGGCATTACGATATGACTACCGCATAGCTAATTATTAGAAATTTTCTAAAACACATCGAATATTATGAAAATTTTAAATGCTTTTGATTTAAATTTATTAAATTAATATAATTATCTACTATTTTAGTTATGAAAATAGCAAATTATTGTTATTTTATCGATATAAATCAAAATATTATTGACTTTTAATTCATAAATAGAGAATATACTAACATGATAACAACTTCAATATTAGATACTTTTGAGTATTTACATTATATACTGAATTTTAGGGGAGTGAAATTTATCTCACACAATAGGTAATTTACTTTAATCATTTATATTTGTGTAAAATGAAATCAATATATTTTAAATACTCTCAGATAAGATAAGTTGAAAGTAGATTAAGTATATCCCTTTGAAATATGAGTTTCAGTTGAATAAATATAATTTATTGTTCTTCTAATTGAATATTTGTACTAACATTTCATTTATTCTATTTAATGTCATACTAATTATCATTTGAATTGCCATCTATAAATATCATTAATTTTCAATTCATACTTTAATTTACTATTAATATCAATGATATAAGTGAAGATTTATAGATAATAGTCTTAAACTATTTCATATTTAACCATTTCCCCATTAAATCTTAAGTTGCAACTGTTAAGACTTAGATCTATTTTTATAACAACAATTTCTAAACACTAATTAATTTGTAAAAATCTAATAAAGAGCATTCCTTGGACTACTAAGATTCTTTGTTGAATGATGTAATTATTATCACTTATTATATTTGATGTGCAAATGGGCTTGAAAATAATGAAAAACTTATTAATAAACCTAACAAATACAAGAATATTAAACAATTTAATTGAATTATGTTAAAATACAGAAATGAATAAATGAAAATTGAAATTTCAAAATAAATACTTTTTTTTGTATTTTTCAAAGATGGTTTCCTCCTTATGGATTTTGATGTTATTTAATTCAGCTAGTAGATTTGAGAAGTCTTATTGTAGTTTATCTTTGTGATACCTTTTGAGATGAGATGTTTATAATATTTTTCTTTGCTCGCTTATTAGACCTTCGAATTCAACTTTTTAAGGATTCATTGTTTTTCTCTTGGTCAAAGTAATAGTCCTAGTTCGAACAGTGCAAGAGCGATCTTTTTAGAAATATGTTCTTGGTGAGGTTTTTTTGGAAACATTTGTTGCTTTATCGAAACGCTGAGAGAGTACTGATTTTAATGATCGATTGATTAATGATTAGTAGGATTAGCAAGACGTTTCGATTTTATCTTCGCTAACTTACTTTTAACTTTTGATGAGTTGTAACGTTTTAAATGAATTGTGATCAAGCATATACTGATTCTTTTTTTCAAAATCAATGAATACTCTATCGTCATTTTTTTGAATCTTTTTGTACATCCTTATATTTTCATCTAGTTCTTTAATTGATTCCCTTTAATCATAAATTTTAATTTAAAATGGATTGGAGTCAGGAAAGACAACGCCGAACTATTCTTATGCTATTTTGCGCATCTCCAGAATCTTTTACTTTGTTTGTTCTGCCTTCTTATTGATTCTATCCGATTCTTCAGGAAAATAAATTGCCATAAGTTTTATTTATGATTTTATATATCATTCTTGTTCTTCTTGGTTTAAATTAGCAGGTTCGTATTTTTGCAAGAAGAATTTCTATGTATCCTTAACGATTCTTCCTGAATTGAATCCTTGGTTGGCCAACAGAGCAGACAAAATCCTATCGGGAGGAGGAGCGGGGTCGACTGGCCACTCTCTTGGTTCTGGAGTTGTAGTAAAGGCTCCGTCTCCTATACCCAAATACCAATCAAAGGCTTCACCCTAAAGATATGAGAAGGTCGATTACATCAAATTGTTTTCCGTAGCCATCCTCGGAGAAGAACACACTCAAGTAGTTTGGAACAAAGTGATACACTTCTTCGAAGAGATAAGAATTAGAAGTCTAATCAATCTACCTGATGTAGGCGTATGCTTATTTGAGATGGAAGGAATAACCAAAGTAGAAATAAGTCCATTTGCCCCAATATTTACCAATGTCGAACTTTTTGTCAACTAGAGAATATAAATATCAATAAATACTTGAACCAACGTCATCATCTGCAGTTTCAATGTCTCCGTAATCATAAGTGCTGAAATACCAGACCCCTTTATCAATGAAGATGGAAAGAGTTCTATCTCCTGCATTGTCATTATCAGCCTAGATGTCTGGAGTATTTTGAGTCACTCTAACAAGTGTGGTCCAATCAGTGACATTCTTTAATTTGCTACCCTTGGCAAATCCATAAACGCTGTATTCAAATACTCCACTGTACTTCTCTTCATATTGTTTAAACACTCTTTGAGTCATCTTAGCCTTTTCTACTTAGACAGGTTCATTGTCTTATTTATCTTTGTAAGGTGGGTAGGGTCTAAATTTAGGAACAACAACATTGAGTAAATCCTCACTTGAATCAATATAACTATTCTTTCCCAAAAAGGCTCTTGGATCAAACAATTTACCTTAGAAGGCTGAATGTCCAAATTCTTTCTTTCCGATAACCAACCTAGCATAATCCCTCAACAACCAATGTTTGGCACTATCAATTTCAACTCTCTTAACAACATTTTAATGAGTAAGATAGACATATCCAATACCCTTTGGTCCAGTTGGAATTCTCTTATAGCAGAAATAGACGAAATTCCAATATCCTTCTAATTCTTTATCAAATTTGGTTCCTGTTGTGATCTCATTCTTATCAAGAACTGCATCGTAAGTACTGAATTGATACTCTCCTCTTCCAACAAATGCTGATACTGTTCTGTCTCCATTCTTTTAGGAATCTTCATATTGAGCATTAGTTGTGAATCTAAATATGGAATGGGATTCAGCCTTGTCCAATAAAATGAATGGATAATTCATCAACCATCTTGTCCATAAACCAATACCATATTCATAAATGGCTTCAATATCAGATCCTGGGAAATTAGTCTATGTAAATTCAACATCCAATGCTGGTTTGTCATCTTTAGCATAAATCAAAGCATCAGCATCATTTTACACGTAGAATTCAAAGTAATTATTAAGTTTGTATGGGATCCAAGCTGGAAGATCAACCTCTACTTCGACCTTATCAACATAGTGCCAGCATTATGTGCTACCATAACAAGCATGAACATGTCTAGATTTACCAATGAAATTCTTATTAATTCCATCCTTTCCGAAATAGACAGCAAGGTATTTTGGAGAGAAATGCAATACCTTCTTCAATAAACCTCCTTTGCTGACATCTGGGAAACCAAAGAACCATCCAGCGTATTCATCTTATCTGGAATATCCAACCCAAATGTACATCCAAATTCCTCTTTATTCTCCCAAAGCAATATTGGAATTTCTATTAAGATTGAAGTCAGTGTCAATGAATCCAATGTCATAGGTTCCAATTTCCATATCTCCACCTTTTTGAATAACTGATAATGTTCTATCTCCTAACAAGTTAGCATCCTTCAAGAATCCTGGCTCATTATTGGTTAATCTGATAACTGTTTATGCTTCAGTATCATCTAAACTTCCATAATACTTGAACCATCCATAGACTGAATATTATTCTGTTTCAGTTGCTCCATCTTCATAAACAAATGTTTCATATGTTTCAGTATCTTTGTTATCAGCACCTTAGATTTCATAATCCTTTGTTCCTAATTCTTCGTCAACTGGGACCTTGTATTATTCAATCCATGTTTCATATTCAGCTATTTCATTAATAAATGATCCTCTTCCGAATCTGACAACTGCATGAGCAATTCTTCCATTGAATCCATAAACAGTAGATTTCCATTATCCAACATAGAATCTGACATAATTGTTAGCAGGATCAGCATCAAATGGATCAAAAACTGTTCTTTACACTTACTTCAATTTATTGAAATTAACATATCCAACAGCAATTTACTTCAATTTTGAATAACTGAAATAGATGTAATTCCAATATCCATCTAGATTCTTTCCATAATTAACTGGTCTTCCTGAACCAGCCCAGAATTCATAATTTCCTCTTCCAATATATACTGCAAATTCAGCCTCATCTTAATCTGTAAATCCTAATCTACCAACCAAAATACGATCAGGTTTCTCATAAATTCTTGATGGATTTGTGATGAAGAATTTAGTCCACATACCGAATCCATATTCATAAACACCATCTGTTACCCAATCTGGCTCATCATGAAGTAAAGTATCATACTCAGATTCTGTTTTGTGATTCAACCATTTAGGATCATATGTTTTCAATTATACTCCAGGCCATAATTTAATCTTACCAGTCTTATAATCATCGAAATCTGTAGCATATCCCCATGCACCCTTTCCAAATCTGATAGTAGTATAGGCTGTCTTTCCATGGAAGAAAAATTAATGTCCTTGTCCCAAATAGAGAGCCCAATATTTGGCTACAACATGCCAACCTTTGAATTGTTTTTCAGCTTTGCTATCAGGCCATTCCATGTAATATTAGAAGTCTCCATGGTTATATCCAAAGTATGCAAATGTCCACAATTACTGTGATTCTTAAGAAATCACAACCTTCTCATTGATGTCACTGAACTTGTCCTTCTCTTCAACTGTATAGGTAGAAAATTCGTATTCATTTTGTTCAGTTTACCATAGTGAAAGTGCTTTCAAACCATGAGGAATTATTCCTACTTCTGGTTCGTTGGATGTAAATCTAAATATCACTTAATGTGCTCTTTCAGATCTTCTTACATATCTAAACCATGTGGATACTGAATATTCTCTATATCCATCTAAATCCCATTTGAACTTGGGATCATCTACTAAACCATCATATTCAACTTTGTCATAGTATTATTTCTCCTAATACTCTAACTCAGGGTCTGTTGGAACAGTGTATTTGGTTTCAATCAAATTTTTCATCTCTTCCTCTGTTTCCACAAATGAATTCTTATTCAAGACGACTCTAACATTGGAGATGACTCCATTGAATCCTTTGAAACCCTTCCAAAGTCCAGATTAGAATTTAATAGTTTTAACAATAGCTGGTTGAGTTACTGTGAATGTGACACTCTTGATTACTTAAGTTCTACCCCAGTAAATATAACCATTGGCTTTTCCTTCTTTATAACCGAAATAGACATAAATCCATTCAGCATCCAAATACTTGCCATAATCTAATTGTAATTCAGTCACAACTTCCCCTTCAAATACTTAGAAGTTATAGAATCCTTCTCCCAATAGTTGTCACTAATCTATTTGTGTCATCTCCACTCAAACCACCAACAGCCAAGACTTCCTTCTTTTCTGCAATCTTCACCTTACCATTGTATCTGAAATATGTCCATAATCCATAACTGTATTCAACTGATGTCTTAATTCTGCTATCAGGTCCATCTTCAACATCTTTCTCCCAAGGTGATGTTTCTTATGTAACAACACTGTCAGTTCTCTCATCTAAGGTATAAACAAGTTATTCTAATTCTGGTACTGGTTCATCTGGAAATTCTAATCTACCGAAATCATCGTCTTCTTCCTCTTCAACTAATTCCTCAACAATCTCTTCAACAATCTCTTCAACTATTTCTTCAACAATTTCCTCAACAATCTCTTCTACAATCTCTTCAACGACTTCTTCTTACTCTTCTACTTTTTCATCATCTGGTGTTGGTTCTACAACAACTTCCTCTTCTGGTTATTCTTCAACAACAACAACTTCTTCTTCTGGCTCAGGTTAAGATTCTGGTTTAGGTTCGGGTTTAGGTTCATCCTCATCATCTTCAACAATAATAATGATTGGTTGTTCTTAACATCCTGGATATCCACAACTTGGTTAATAAGCACTTGGTCCAGTTGCTGCATCAATCAATGTATCAATCAAATCTTCCAAAACATCATCTCCACAACCATCTTCCTCTTCTGATTCCCATTCAAATTCCTCTTCTTCCTCAACCTCTTCTTCTTCTGCTACTGATTCTGGCTCAGGCACTGGTTCACATTCCTTAGCCTTTTTAGCTTCTTCAGCCAATCTCTCAGCCTCTTCAGCTCTTTTTCTTGCTTCTTCAGCTGCCTCCTAAGCCTCCTTCAATCTTCTTTATGCTTCCTCAGCATCTAAACAAGCTTCTTCTTCTTTATTTTGGGCATTTTCCAAGACCTATTGTGATTCTGCTGCTTTTTCTGCCGCTTCTTATGCTTCTCTTGCATCTCTTTCAGCCTCAGTCTCTGCATCCAATTCAGCAGCCTTTGCCGAATCTAACTCTGCTTCTGCCTCATGTTCTAACTCTTCTGCTAATTCTAATTCTTTCTCAGCCTCTTATTCTAATTTTTCAGCTTCTTCAGGTGTTATATCAACTCTATTTTTAAGTTCTTCTAATTCTCTTGCTTCCTCCTCTTTTCTTCTTTATTCTTCAGCAGCTGCTTCTGCTGCCTCCTTAGCCTCTTGTTCAGCTCTCACTCTTGCTTCTTCTTGTTCTTGTTCTTTTTTTCTCTCTTCTTCCTCTGCTTTAGCATCAGCTTCCAATTAGGATGCCCATTAATCCTTGCACTAGGAAGTCTTTCCATTTACTCTTGATGCCAAATCGTATAATTAATCGATATCAACTGGAATTGTATTTAATTGTAATTAGATCTCAGTTATCTGTTAAATCAACTCTGAAATCTTGGTGGCTATTGTTTAAGCAAGTTATAATTTGTCTTCATCACCTAAAACATTTATTATGGTTATTTACTTTTTGCTTTGTTCAAAACTTCCAAATATCCCAAAATATCATTTATATCATACCAACTTGATGTTGACTCTATCTAGGATAATGATTTGAAATGCTTGGAGATTTGATGATGCAACTATTTAACCTAAATAAATGATCCCTCTTAAATATGCTAAACTGTCTGCAATACTCTGTCGACTAGGCCTTTCACCATTGCCAACACTTGTAAATCACCATCAAATCCATCTTTGTGTTTGATAATGTCAATCCATTAATCAATGTCATGCTATGCTCCCAATTATTCCTTGTAACTTGGGTTCTCACATGTCCAACCTGATGGGTCTATTGAGAGAATAGATTCTAATGGAGTAATCTGCAATCTTGCAGATGTCTTGAACTGTATAGACACGCTGACTAGCAGCCATGCCACTAACAATTACTTAAACATAAATTTAATTATAATCCGTTTTTCATTACAACTATAACATTATAAAAAAATTAACAAATTTAGATTTTGTTATTTCCCCATTTCATTAAAGCCATCCTCCTCATTTATTTGCCATTAAATTAAGAAACATCATTGTCATTAATTTATTCGAAATAATTATATCTCAAAAAAAAAGAAATTAACATCTCTTCATTTTACTTGGCATAACGCTTCAGAAATATAATGATAATCAAGCTTGATAATTTATTAAATGTAATAATATAGAAATTAATCAGGTAATTAAATGTTTAAATACATAAAATATTTTATTATTATTTCATAGTAGTCAAAGTTGGTGTTTAAGGATTTTTATAGTCGATCTTAATTCTCTAATATTTATTATTATCAATTTATCATTACTACAAGGAGAATAATAATAAGTTTACTGTTTAAATAAACTTAGAAATTATGCTAGCCAAAGATATGAACTATTTCGATAAAAATTACAGAGATTTAGAGATCCTGTTAATTTCAATATATATCTATTAGATAAATATTTTATTAAAAGGAATTGAAAATTTTAATTTTAATTAAATATGGCATTAAATAATTCAGAATAAGTGATTAAATTTTTACGTGAAACTGAGAAATTAGATTCAGCTTCATATTAATCGTTATTAAAATTGGCTGAGAATAAGCCAATTCATCTTTATGAAATTGGGAAACTTACAAAACTATTATTATTAGGTTCCAGATATTAAGTAATATTTTATACACTATTTGGTCTTGGATATATGGGGATAATAGGATAATAAAAATATTAATAACTGTTGATTGATCTAGAAAATGTGGATAAAACTAAGAAGTATTATGAAATGTAAGATTACAAAATAATTTAGAAAACAAGATAAAATAGAGTCTAAAATTACGAAATTAAAAGTTGTAGCCATATTATTTGGATTAACATCAACACTTGGTCTTTTTGTAACTCAAAGAATGGGTTAAAAAATACCCAAAAGTTTATGGTTTTACCCAAATGGTGAATTCAAATTAACTTTTTATTCATTTTTTGGATTTAAGAAGCACATTACAGCACCAATATCTGATTTTTCACTTTGCACTTCATCAAGTAGAATAAACAAGACTGTTATGATGCGATATAAAAATAAGGAATTATCCACCATTGGTACAGGAGTATCCCATAGTAATCTAATTAGATATTTGCTGTCAGCATATACAAAGACAGATTAAAAGATTTGAGTGCTTTGATAAACCATTTTATTTTTGTTTTAGAAATGATAATGCAATTAATATAAATAAATTTGTAGAATGAATACAAAACAAAAGGAAAGTCTTTCATTCTTAAATAATTACATGTACTTTGATAATCAGGTTAATCCTAAAATTCAAAAGGAAGCATTAAATAAAAACTATCAATTTGAAGCTTCACCAAAAAAAAAGGAATACATGAAATCGTATTAAGGAATAAATTATCACAGTTTATTAGAACTTAAGTAAACACCTTTAGTTAAACTGTAAGAATTACCTAATTATGAACCAACGAAATGTTCATCTGTTTAAAATGGATAAGTTAAGGCTTATGCAGCGAATACACATTAAGGATTAATAAGAAATTATAATGAGGATAGAGTTTCAATTATTTTGAATATACTGAAACCTCAGACCAGAATAAATGAAAATTGGCCAAAGTGCTCATTCTTTGGAGTTTACGATGGTCATGGAGGCTAAGGATGCGTCAACTTTTTAAGAGATAATTTACATTAATACATATCTAAATAAAAAGAATTTCCTTGGAATCCATTAGTTGCAATCAAGAAAGGCTTCGAAGCTGCTGAAAAAGACTTTCTATCCTTTGCTCTTCAATAATACAGCAAGAATTAAGCAGAAAAAAGTGGATCTTGTGCAATCATTAGTCTTATTGTAGGGGACTACTGTTATGTTGCAAACGTTGGTGACTGTAGAGCTATCTTGAGTTCTGATAAAGGGAAGAAGTATTTTGATTTATCAATTGATCATAAGCCGTAGAATGAGTCTGCAAGAATTCAATAAGGAGGAGGATAAATCTATTAAACCAGTATAACGAATGATAAAGGCATTGTAATTCAAGGACCATTGAGAGTATTTCCTGGTAGGTTATCTGTTTCTAGAGCGTTTGGAGACATTGAGGCAAAAAATGAGCAATTTGGAGGAAAGCCTAATGTAGTTATAGCTTAACCAGATATAAAAATATTTCGTATAACTAATTAACATGATTTCATGGTGTTAGGATGTAAAGTTTAATAGTATCTTAGGTGATGGAATTTTTGATAAAATGAATTCTTAAGAGGTTATAGATGAAATTTGGAGTGATTTGAAAAAAAACAAAGATAACTAAAATCTTCATGCTTAAATATCTTCAGCAGTTGACGCTGTAATAAAAGAGGTTGTCATCAGAAAGAGCGGTGACAACATAACTTTACTGATTGTTGCATTTAATGAACTTATTTAACACCAATAACAATATGCCTATAACAAATCTAGCTCTATTTCCAGCCATATTGAATTGTTATAATCATATTTAAAGAAGGAACAAGACAATGCTGAAAATAGTAGAGAAATTAATTACAAAAAAATTAATTATTTTAATCCATCCTAATAGTTGGGAAGTAGAGTATAGACATAAGACTACCATTAATAAGTTAAATAAGACGTAAGTTTTTATAAAGTAAGATCAAGTTTCAATATGTGATTATAAGTTTCATATTTTTAATAATAAATAAACTTAAGAAATATCTTAAGGTAGTTCTTTAATTAACAGTAAAATCAGTATTTTAGTTTAATAATAATAGATAATATCATAATAATTTAGTAACCTAAGTTATTAGTAAGTGTAAATATAAAATGTTAAATTTATATTTCATCAATTCACAATAAATATAGTTTGATTAAATCATTATTCTGATATCTTTTATAGTATTTGGAGCTATCCATTAGAACCAGGCACAGATTCTGAAGAAAATAGAGTCACACATTATGAAAATGTTATTTATTAATGACTATAGGGATCGATTATGTTCAAATATTTTTAGATGTCAAGATCTCCTGCTCCAAAATTTAAAATATCAATCAAATTTCTAAATTCATTCTATTAACTTCAAATATATTATTTACCTCATCAATAATTCCATTAGCATCTGTGTCCATTTACTTAAAAGTCAAAATAAATTTCTTCAAGTATTTCTCATGTGACTTTAGTTAGAAATCTAATATTATCTTCTGAAACACTGAATATTCTAATTTATATTTATCTTTTTCTTAAAGCAAAGATAATTGCTCTTCTCTTGTTAATCTCCTATCTGGATTTTTCTAAGGAACTATATAGTATGATTTTAATTTGTTTAGAAGTAATTCTGAATCCTCTTAATTGTACATATATTTTATAATATCCACAGCTTCCTCCTCATAAAGTTGCCCATTAATTCTTTGATTTAGCATTTCCTTAATCTCTGCTTAATGTTTCAATGGAAATTTTCCTCTTAGGTACATCTTTGATATTGAAAATGATTACTTTTAATAATTCTTGCATAGTATTTTTGACTTAGGTCTAAACAAAGCGAAACTCTTCATCGCATTCATTCCTAAGGATCTTACCAAATACAGCCACATCATTATCTTCTGCTGAATACTTTTTAAGTGCATTTATTATTGATGTAGCCCATTCTATTATAAGACTTTTAAGTCCATATTTCTAATTTAGAAAAGTATACATATGCTATTCCATGGTTTCTCGAGGTAATTTAGAATCAGCACACTTCTAATCGAATTTCTGTTTACTTTCATATATTTCATTAATAACATCTTTTAATTGTTTCAATGTCAAGTGTCTAATATTTACTTGTTAAGGCACTGAATTAAGATTCTAAGATTATTTTGACTAAAAAATAGTATTATTTTGTTGAATGCTGGATGATTGGTGGTTTTTTGAATAGTTTTAAGATTGATAGGAGTCGTTTTATTATTTTATTACGTGTTCTGAATTAGGAATCGATGACCTATCCCCTTTTGAATGTTTAATGAGAAGATCTAAATATCTTTTATTTTCTTTTTCTAATTCAGCATTTTATTATTAAAGTTCTGATAGTTCTAATCTTAATCTATTTTCAACTGTTTTATCGCCTTGTTGTGGTTGGTTCACTTACTTTTTATTCTCGATGATTTAGGATGTATTTTTAGATTGTGGTTTGACATTTGAAATAACATTAGACATATCATTAAAAATTTGGAAATGCATATCATGAATTTTTGTAATGATTACATCTAATTTTTTGTCATTTGCTTTGAAGTATTTCATTATTGATTTAAAGCAGATTTCATATAAGTTAAATTTTGCCTAAGATTATGATGAGGATTACTGTTAATATGTTAAGATTGGTTAAGTGATCAGGATTGTTTTATTTTAACTTCGATTGCAGATCAAGCATTATTGTTCGTATTTATTGATCAAATTGTTTATCTTCTTGATCCTCTTTCTTGTACTCTCTTATGTTATCATATAAAATCTAACGATATGCATCATTATACAGCCATCTATTCGAGATCATACTGCTAAAGTGTAATGTCTTAAACTGCACTCATGGATCTCTCAGATTATTATTCACTTTACTATTCTAAGGTTTCATCACCTCCTTCCTAATCTCCATTCACCTTTTGAGAATTCAAAATTTGGAGATTCGTAAGGCATTCTAAAATGTATTGTTCCTCCTCCTTTGATTATAATGTAATCTCAAGATGAATCAAATTGGGCATGGTTGACAAAGCATCTACAACTTAGCCTAACTAAAATAATTGTACATGTAGGATTACATCAGAGAAAATATTGTTAGAAATATCAAGAACTTCGACAGTGTCTAGCAGGCTTAAATCATCAGGCAAGTACGCCAAACGATTCCCGTGTAAATTGAGCTACATTTAATGTTTAGAATTTACCTCTTTAAGATTGCTAAAATTTGCTAATTACGGTAATAATTCCTCTAAACTTTCAATTGATCTATTGTCTTAGATATCAAATGATACTTAAATTCAAGATCTATTATTGTTACATTAGTTCCTTAGGTTTTTAATATTTGTTATAAGGCTTCCATTACAAAATTCAATTTTTAAATAAATTTTTAATTATAATTTTAATCAGGACGGATAGCATATTATATTATGTGAATTCATTTATCATCATTCAAAATCAAAGTAAGTAATGTCAACAATTTTAGTCTTAACTTAACTGATTTAGGTAAATACTAATTTTATGTTGTGATTGAATAAGACTTAAATTAAAAAGTAAATATTATAAAAAAATATCATAAAGGCTTTTAATCACCATATGTTTGGATTCAATTTTAAAATTACTTAAATAACTATTTTAGTCTAAACACACATTTTGGAAATAATTGTTAACTTTAAATTAAAATATTTCATAATATTGTTCTTAAGATCTAAATAAGACAATTATTTTGCCGATTCATAAATTTGCCTTATTCTTAGTTCATATTGTTAGTGTGACATCAATAATAGAAGTCTAATTGAAAAATTGATTTAGTTATTAATAATTATATTTAGGTAGAATAATTACATTATTAAAATACTTAAATTAAGGCAAAATACTAATAATGTAAATTAGAAGAATGATGAAATCAAATATATTAGTAGAACTTTAAATATGTGATGTATAATCATAAATAATAATATATTGATATGAATATAGGAATTGAACAAATATTTTTGGCTGAATGTTAATCATTTTTTCTCTTGATAAGTGTATAAATTTAAGCATTTGCTAGGCTAAAACTAATAAATTTAATTAAAGATTCGAAAATCGTTGAGTCAGTACATGAAAAACAACTGAACATATTATTGTAAAAGAATGTTTAATTTAAGATTGCTCGTGCTTAAAATTGAATGTTTCGCTTAATAAAAATAATAATCTAGTTTTCTCCTAATTAAATTTTAGAGTTTAAAACAATTCTAATAGGATTTAAGATTCTAATTAACAGAAAAATTAATGTTGTATTCCATATTATTTTGGAAGTAATTCTATTCGGATAAATTTGGGAATGTGAATTATGTAGATTTTGATAATGATTTGGTTGAATGTGTTTGAATAATATCAGATAATGTCATCGTGATAATTCCTATATCTTGTTAGACGCACAGAGTTTTCAGCATATGCAAATTAATGGGTGTTGTAGGTGGCTAAAATCGAGAATGATAGTGATACTTAAAAATGGGATTAGACTTGAAGCTGCAAATATTGTTCTGGCAGTGAAGTTATATATGTGCTGGACTGTTTGGAAACTTTGTAAGCCAAACACAAAATTCCAGGGCCAAGTTACTAATTTTCTAACTGAATTTCTCTGTTCTATAAAATCTAATGTTCTTTCTGCCATTTTATAGTTTGTTATTTATATTATTAATTAATAGGGTTTTACTTTTTAATTATAAATAAAATAATTTAATATGGGCATCTGTAAATCTCAAGCTATACCATAAGCAAAAGATGAATTAGAAATAAGACATGTAGAAAAGAAGCCATCTCAAGACCAAATAAAATTAAAACAAGAAAAAGAGGAAAATGAAGCAGCATTGAAAATCCAAAGCACTATTAGGGGAAAGAAAGCCAAATAAGAGTTGGAAAAACAAAAGGAGGAACTAATATAAGACAAACCTTAGGACTGGACAGAATATCACTAAGAATTTATTGAACCGCAATTGCCGGCTTACTTTAAAGAGAAAGTTAATTATAAACCAACTAATCAAAATCGCTTCTTTCCTCCATACTTAGAACCAGATGGAACAATCTACAATGGATAATGGAATAAAGGCGAATAAAATGGGTTTGGATAAATGTTAAAACCTGATGGCACATATCTAAAAGGATTGTGGAAAAAAGGCATCTTCTCTGAAGGAGGAGTACTTTATCCTAACGGGGAATTTTTTGTAAATCTAATTTAATATTATTTGCTAGATAGGAAATACAAAATAAGGAGAGCGATGCTTTACCAATGGAATAATTTATAAAGGCGAAGCAGACTATGGAATTCCTCATGGCAAAGGGGAAGAAATATATCCGGATGGCAGCAAATCTGAAGTGTAATATAAATGCGGCAGAAAGGTATAAGACTCAAAACAGAAGAATTAATGACTATATTTCTTATAGAATTTTAAAATAAATGTAGTTATAATTATTTAAATATTTATAGAATTCTATTTATAAAAAATTTTATGGTTTTCTATTAAAATTACTATTTTTATTAAGAAGACTCAGGTTAAAAATTCAATCAAAATAAGTAAATAAGATATAATCTAGAATTATTATGCAATTTGTAAAAACTAATAATCAATTTATCTATCAATATCATTACCAAAAAACATATTGTCTATTCTTTCCTACTTTATATTCAATGTTCCAGATTTTAAAAATATATGATTTGACTGGATCGAGGGATTCTTTGTAGAATTAATATAAATAATAAAATACAAGAAACTATCATAGACTTTAATTCTTACTTTATAAAAGAATTAGATGTATGTCAAAACAAGTATTATTTTTAAGAACATTGCAGCCTCCTCTCCCCATTCAGGGTTGTTCTAATCATTACTATCCCACCATGAATGATATTATGATAACCATAATATATCATAGATAATAGATGCCATTAATCCTAGGCCTACAAGTTTTACATGTTCAGGTTCAAATCTATCCAGAAAAACAGTAAACATCAATCCATGACACACCAACACATCTAAAAATGATGGCTTAGCTGAACATACAAAGAGAGTTATCAAGCCATAAAATGAAAAGATGGTCATTCCTAAATCTAAATCATAAGGTGCCTATGGGTACTCATCTTCTGGTTATGAATTTTGATCTGTCTTATTAATTTCTACTTTTGAAGTTTATAGAGGATCTGCAGCCACTTCTTCTGGTTTCTTTAATTATATAAAACTGCTTTCTTATTAGTTTGAAGTTTAACCATTTTCAATTGTTATTTTTTCTTCCTATCGAAGTCGAAACGGCCTAGTCAGTAAGTCATATTAGTAGGCTACTTGTTTGTTCAATTCTGTTAGCTAATCTATTTTATCACCTGATTACCCAACTTAGTTTTGGAGATACTCATACTAGTTTAAGAATTTCAATATTACTCTATTAAGAATGAGCTGAACTTGCATATCTATAAAACACCCAACTTCTTTTCCTAAAGGATCTTTCAATTATAGTTTTAAGGATTTCAGTTACTCTTCCAAAGTACTCAGTGAAATTTATGCTTATCCCAATAATGTTGGGAGGGGAGAATCGTTCTATTTGGTGTACAACTAAATAGTCAAAATGTAGATGTTATTTGGAATCGAGCTAAATTAAGAGTATAAACAATTCATACAATTCAATTTCTCTGTTGAACTCTGGGTTGACTTTATCGAAGTGTTCTATTGGTTTCAACCTCTGAGACTAAGAACCTAAAGCCACTTAAAGATGACAATCGGTGTATGAAATCTTTTTGGAGATATTATTTGCACTATTAATCATAAGATAGATATGTTTGAACTCTGAACTGTTGGCTTATTTATTTAGAAATATTCTTACATGTTGCAGACATTTGGGTTTAATGCTTTTTTTGTTTTTCTCTGAATGTATGAATATCAGTCTTTATCTTTTCCAATTTATTGCCAAGAATTATTATAGCACTATGTATGGTCTATGCTAAATCTTGCATGCGATAACTTTGTTCATAATTTTGATTTATTGATTTATGACATTATGCTAAAATCTAATTAAGTACATCCCGATCCATATCCTTAGTTCCAATCATTTGATCCATTTTCAATTAAATCTCATTTCCTGTCAGAGATTAATTTTTTAAAAAGCCAAATCTTTCGAATGTTGCTTCTATGTGTTTGAGTGTTATCATCTTTAAGTTTTTTAATAAAATTATATAATTATTATATAATTGATTGTTTGTATACAAAAATGTCTTCTTTTCTGATCTGAATTCATATGCTTAAAATGATCATTATAAATCTATAGTTTAGTTATCAATAGATCTTTAAAATCATCCAATGTTAATTCTAATAAAATTATACTTTTTATTCACAAATATATTAAAATATATGAGATAACATTATTATTTTTAATATTATTAAGTTGTATTTTTATTATAAATTGTAATTAAATAGTATATTAAATATCTATAAGAAAAATGAATAAAAAGTAAATTAATTTAATCTCAATTTTCTTGTTTAACTACAAGTAAAGATGAAAAGTTAATTATATTTTATATTATGGAGATCTTCTTTGCAGAATTTTCTTTAGTTTGAATCATCTCAGGTATTTATGTTATGATTATGATTTTGTCAATATTCTAATTATTAAAATATATTCTACTTTAACAATGCTTTCAATTCTAGTTCCTATTTACTCTTTAAATGCTTTCTCCCTCTTAAAGATATTCTTAAATTGTTTGCAAAATAATTCATTGTTCTCTATTAAAAGTGGAGCTAACATCAAAATATGTAAAATTCTTTTGACATTATTAGTTAAATTGATTTCAATTTTTAAATGAAACTAACTTGTTCTGAATATCTCTTTACTCCTTAAACAATCAAGCATCATCTCTATATTTTAAGCATTGCATTCTAAAATGTCTTCGCTCTATTAGTCCTTTATCTAAAATTTTGTAAGTGTCAATATCAAACTATTGACCTCAATCAATTGATTATTGAAATGAGAGAGAATCTTAACAACATCACTAACTAATTAAACTATTAATCCTCTATTTTTATCACAAAGTAATACGATCAATTTCTTAAAATAGACTAAATTCTTACATTGCTAGTATCAGCCTTTTCCTTATCGCACAATTTTCTAATTTTTTCTACATTTTCATTTAAATCTTGATTATAAATTAGATGATATTCTTGACTGTTAAATGCATAACTCTTAAGAATTAAGTCAATCTATTTATAAAGAGTCCCTTTAATGAACAACTCCAATTAATTAAACAATTATTCATATTGACTCAGTCTTGAATTTTCCTTTCTTTAGAAAATTTGATCAAATTTATAGAATTGACATCTATAAGGATTCAGCTTTTTAACCTTTTATTTTGAGCTTGACCATAAATTAATTGAAGTGTTTTCATTATTCAATAATTCGTTGTTTTCAAATGAGATTTACTTTTGATTCTTAATTTTAAAATAAGGCTAATAAGTCTAATCATATTCATTTGTTTTATTATAAAATATGCAAAAGGTTCTAATTTTTTTCTTTTGACAATAATATTGCTCTTGTATCAATTGTAAACTAAACTGTTTTTTTATTACCACAACCTTAGAGCACATAATTTTATATATTATTAGTCTAATTCAACTTTTGAAATTTCTCAAGTTCTCCATTAATTATTTTCAACTCTTCTTACATTTAATACTATATTTCAAAGAGATCGCTATATTCTTTGGATTGTTATTGATATATGGATTAATCCATCTGATTAATTTTTTTGAATTCTGTAATCAAATATTCTCCCTCCAATATTTGCATACTCTAATGATTGGCATTAAAATCACTTTATAATCGATTTAATATCTAATTTCTATCTGCTTATTGATTAATAAAGTGATCGAGCTAGCTACTCAAAATTGAATTCATGTCCTCCATTATTTTTTATTATTGCAATAAATCATTCTTTTGAATTTGATCATCAAGTTATCGATTCAGATTTACTAATTGATTCACACGTCTCTATTAAATGCTCAATTCATCCTACTCTTTAACTTATTCTATTAATATTCCTATTTATTCTTTTTCAATGCTTTTTTTCAAAAATGTTTTTTAAATTTCTTAATGATAGGTATTATGTACAATTGACTTGTCAATCATTTCTAATTTTTACACGAATGCAATCCTTTTCGATGCATTCTTTTTAGCACTATCCATTTTATAATTTAATTTAAAATTACAATATACAATTATGTTAAATTATTGCATTATTAGATCATCATCAAAGTAAAGCATTGTAAAGAATCATATAATAAATCCACAATTGCACTGAACTTGAAATAAATGAAGATCTGGACACATTTGTTGAAGTGATAGGTTAAGAGGATTGAATTCCCATTTAAAAGTGCAATATCTCTCGCTATAGATGAAACTTATAGTAGCAATATAAAATAAATTAATTTTAACGGCTAGTCATAATATTATTAATTAAAATATATGCACATAGAAGTACATCCATAGAATAGTAACTACCGTTAGAATTAAGCTGGTTTACAAAGTAGAAGAGAGAATTCTTCTAAATTATCCTAGCATTTATCACCTATAATTCCTATTTGTTTAAAGTAGAGCACAAATAGGGAGAATGAAATACCTCAAGAATTTGATGGAGAGAAAAGCATCTACAAGAGTTTTATAGATGAGTATTACAGTGTGAGATCTAATTTTCCAAACTCTCCTTCAGTCAAATTTCAAAAGAAGAAAATATTTGATGATATTTAGATTCCATCTCAAAAGACAAGTCAAATAGCTACAAGATAAATCTTAAATGAGAAGTCTTAAACCAATAATTAAGAGATCTATCACACCTATTAATAGATCTCAGAAAGAGATGCCACATTAATACAATAGCATCCCTATTTTGAAAATTAAATAAAATCACTCTAAATTGATACACAGCAATAATTTAAATTAGAATGTCTGAAAGATTCAAATAAGGAGAATTTAATTGTATTTAAAAACAAACAAATACTCATAACACTTAAGAGAGTGAATTTAAATAAGAACATATTGAATTGTGAATTAACATTTTAAAACATTGGCACTGCTCCAATTTCTGTCTTAGATGTACTGTATTCAAATGATCAAAGTATTTAATTTACTTATTGTTCTAGCATTAAGATTATCTAAAGAGAACGATTGCATAAAATCATTAACTCCAGGATATGGTCAAATGAGTACTCTTACTGTTGAAATCGTAAATGTCCCTTTTACAATAGTGAGCGTGTCTCTAGAGTACAACAATCAATTCTTTAAAACTTATTTACCCATTACAATCTTAAATTTTATTTAGGATTATTAAACTACTCAATCTCGTTGTTTCAATAATCACAACCATTATAATAAGCTGGTCATCAGTAAAAAGAATTGGAGTATTGAGAGTAAAATAATAATTGGCAATATCCTAAATTCAGAAGTTGAAATAAGAGTAGAGAACCAGAATAATTAGCTCGCATTGTATTGCCAAAGCGACTTAGAACAATTAAATTGGTAAATTTTAAATACACTTTATGTTTTATTTGACTTATGAATATTGTTATTTTCTAATTATTATGATCTGAGGTTGTCAATTGAAATGATATCTTAATTCATCCACCCTAAATTAAGTGAAAAAATGCTGAATACAATGTTAATTTAAAAATTAAAATCATCAAAATAATCTTTTGATGCTTTTTTTAATTATTTTCACATTATTAATTAATGTCTTAGCTCTAGTTAATTTGACAATAGATGAGCAGTTCTCGGAGACTGAAACGGCTTTGAAATTGTTACAATCTCAATATCAAGTGAATTAGACTGTTCGAAACGCAGCGTTCTATTTTTAACCTTTCCAAGTAGATTAAGATAAATATTTAACAGTTGAGTAAGAACTATTATTTTAAGAATAGATTGACTTTTTTGTTTCCTTATGATGGAGATGTGGATTTAGAGTTTTCAATTACAAAAAATAAGGACGATAACACTAGTTCTGATATTGATATATTTTACGATCTAAATGCATAATATTTGAGGAAGTAATATCAAATAATTCAAATAAACCCATTTACGTTTGATAAGAATGATAAATTCTACATTGATGTGAAAATTAAAGAAACTAATTTCAAAGATTATTTATATTTATTAAAAATAACTAAAACTTCAAACAAAATTTGTCCAAATTATTGTGGAAACTCATTATTAGGACAGTGTGATACAGAAAATGGAATTTGTTCATGTTTTTCTGAATATGTAGATTTAGATTGCTCGAAAAAGGCTTCTCAATTAACTATGAAAGAACCCCTTCAAAATATCAAAATATAAAAATAAGAATATTTCTATTTCTAACGTGACTAACTAAATTCTAACATTACTTTGAATTTTGGATTAATGAATTCTTAATATGAAACTTCGGGTGTTGAGATCTTTATTATGTATGAGAACTTTGAACTAGGAGTACCATGTGAATAGTTTAGCAACTATAACTTTTCTTTAAAAAATAAATCTTCTCACTCAGAGGTAATAGATCTTGCACCTTTGATATTCGACGAAAACCTATAAAGATATCAAAGATTATTGATCACCATCAGTGCCTAATACTCCGCTCTCATTTATCTCTAAGCAAGCATATCCACTTCTGAGAGTAACTTTGATATAGATTCAAGCTTAATTATTGTATACGTCCTAGTCTCAATAGCAATTGTGTTATTATTGACCTGGATCATTGTAATTGTGATTAGGTATAGAAGAAGCTCAAGAGTTCAAAATGTAGGCTATAATGTTTCTCATCCTCAAAATAACAACAATAGAAGAAATTTGTCTTCTTTGACTGCAAATCTCGTAGATCATTACATGCCAAAATTAAAATACTTTTAAATCTTGGAATTTCCAGATTTCTAGGATTTAGATATTTAGGAAACTTGCTCTGTTTGTTTACTAGAATATTAAAAGCAAGCCATATGTAGGTTTACTCCTTGTCATCATATTTTTCATGCAGACTGCTTGGAACAATGGATTATGAAACATGAAAACTGTCCTTTATGTAGAACAGCCTTAGATTATAAAACCTTGAAAGAATTACTCAATTAAAATAATCTTACAGCCTTTAAGTAACATCTATAAAAGGAGAAACTTAAAAAGAATAATATAGTTATTTAAAGTCATTTGTTCTCCAATGCTCAGACTGAATTGAGAATGATTCATAATTAAGCAGAAAATCCCTGATTGATATATGATTTGTTATTAAGTTAATTAATCTATAATGTTTTTGTGATATCTACGAAATTGGGAAATCAATTATCATAGTGAAATTTTTATTATAAAAACAGAATTTATATAATCTTACGAAGACATCTAAGCTAATTTATGAGTAGAATAGGTCTTAGAGTAACAATAATAAAGATAATAATTACATTAGTAAAAAAATAGCTTGAATATAATTTATTACATGGTTTTAAGTAATTTAAACTATCAGTTGATATATTTCATATGTATATGTGTTTAAGATCTTTGTCTCGAAGGCAAAGGTTAATTTAATTTTCTAACTGAAGAATAATTCTACTAATTATTCTATTATTTTTATTGACTTGTTGTCCTCTAATTATTAATTGATGCTTGGATATTTTCTTTATTGTTATTATAATGAATAGAGTTGTCTCGATGACCAACCAAAGCTCTTACGCTAATAACATCTTTGTGAGGTTAACCCTCATTCATTATTTAGCTTTATTATAAATTTCGCGCTTTTTAATCCGATCCTTATAAGGTAGTAGCAGACTTTTATAAAGTGTTTTAGGAAGGTTGTTAGAAGAATTTTTGTTATTACTTTTACATTGATTAAATTTAATAATTGAGAGAGTCAAAATTTTGTTTAATTTTTTACAGGTTATCTATTTATTTCAGCAATTTCACTAATTCACTTTTAGAGATTAGATAGAAATCAAATTGATCTGAATTATTGACTGATCCTTAAAAATAGCCTACTTTCTAATCAAAAATATTAGTGTGATCTGTAAAAAAAGATTGGATGTTTGGAATTGACATTTCTTCTGTTTTTAGATTGAGTGTATTCTATTCATCCTGATTTGGACTAAATGATAAGTATATTTGATCAATTGGCTCCATTTCATATTTTCTGAAATCTATCTATTTCTCGTTATTATTCAGTTAAAACATTATTATTATTTAATTAATAAAATGAAAATTATTGTTGATTTTGGTGGTGGATTAGATATTTGTTTTGAAAACAAAAAGGAGCTTACTCTAGAATTCGAAGAATAGCAAATTAAAATGACTGACCTTATAACAAGACTGAAAACACTTTGCAATCCAAAGAAATTGGACTTCTTTTACACCTAATAGCTTCGACCAGGCATTCTCGTTTTAATAAATGATGCAGATTGGGAATTAGAAGATAAAGAAGAAGCACAATTATAACACAATGATAGAGTTAGCTTCATTTCTACATTACACGGTGGTTGATTTAAAGAAATTTCATACACATTATATTAAAATTCTTTCATTATTAAAACAAAGATTAATTCAGATTTTGATTTTTGTTTGTGATTTCTTAGATCCATATATGAATCGATCCATTTTCTCTTTTTTCTCCGTTTATTGATTCAATTATTTAGTTAATGACATTTTTTCTTTCTGAAACAACTCATTCTCCTTTTAATATATATCTATTTCTTTTTGGAGATTCTTTATTTCCTTTTTCAAAGCTTCACAATCATCCTTACAATGTGAGTACTTTACTCTAAAAATTAGATATCTATTACTTTAACTCATCCTAACATTACTATTCTTGCTGGAGTCTCTTTGACCATACAGATTCAATTTCCTTTGATGTATTTTGTAATTATTAAATTTACAATTGTAAGGATTAAATTTATTCGCTTCTTCCTCCTAATATTTACTTTAACTCTTCAATTTATATAGCACAATCATTTTTCATTATTGTAATGCTTCTTTCAAATTCTTACTAGAATTCTTTTTTCAGTTTAATCTGTTGACTTTCAGAATCTATTAAAATTTGCTCTTCTGTAAACTTTCTCCTTTCAATTTCAGCCCTTAATTGAGAGATTGTTTACTATGCTTCTTGTTATTTAATTTAATGAACATTTCTTGTAATATAAATAATAGCATTACCTTAATTCATCCAATTTTGATTAAAGCGAATTATTAAATTGAGTTTCACTGTCTATTTAAGAGACATATTGAGCTATTTTATCATCATAAGATTTTCTCAATTTGTTTATTTCATGTATTTATTCTTCCTACTTTTTGAACATTTCATCTTACACTTTAATCATTTAGTCCCTCATCTTTGATATATTTTCTTTATGTTTGTTCTCAATATTTTCGATATGTTATTTCAATAAATTAATTGTATTCTCCTATTCTTGTAGTTTTATTTTATACTTTAGTTCTATAGACTTAATTTAATTATTATTTAATTATTCATCATTGTTGATTAAAGAATTAGAATTCTCTTCATTCTTTTTAATTCTAGATCGTAAAATAGAACTCAAATGAGGCGTGGACTCTTGTTATTTTTCAGGAGTCACTGATTTTGCTCTTTCTTCATTTAAAACCATTTGATCATAAGGAATTATTTATTTTTAATGATCGCTTTCAATATGCAAGGCAGAATCACAATTGTAACATAATTTTGTTATTTCATTTGGGTTACAATCAAAACATTTGATAGTTGCAGGTTTCATATTACAATTGTAACATCTAACGAATTTCCTTTAATTTTGATTCATATTTTTTATAATAAAACAAAAATTCAAAACATAGAGCATTCAATTCCATTTTGATTAAGTTCTTCATCATCATTTTCTTCTTTTCTGGCTTAGTGTTTTTCAAAATCGTCTAATCTAAATTCTTATAATTTTATGCTATTTTATTATGTTGTAAAAGATGAATGATATTTGAATATACCTCAGCAAGTTTCTGAATAGCATTTTGATCAAGATCTTTAGGAAACTCAATGTAAATTGTCCATTTAAGACTAACCTTTCTCTTTTATTGTAAATATTTAATTTGGTTTGATTACTTTGTGTGTAGTTATGTTAATCACTTTAACACCAACTAAAGCTTCCTTCAAAGACATTGTATGCCAATAAAATAAATTGCCTTTCCCATATAATTTGACACAATAACCATCAGAAATTCCCTTATCAATCGGTATTTCAATTTCTATAACTCCTTCAACATTTCCATATCCTTTACATAGTTTGCATTCATCATCCTTTGTATTACGAATAATTCTAAAATAGAATATACCCTTGCAATCAGGAAAGGGGGCTTATTATAACTACTATGTAACCTATTTTTTGTCCCTTACATGATGGATAAGTAACAGATTACTTGCCTCATTATCCTTAATATTGTTCACATATTCTTTTGATCCCATTTAAAGTCTTTTTGTGATAGGCTCCCAAGGCTACATCCTTAAGAGCGTTTTATACTATAGTTTATAAGGTTCACATTTTTGAACTGCTGATTCTTGATATTAAGTTATTTAAGCAATCCTTATTTGCCAAATTTATCATAGATCTTCTTTTTTCAGGATCTTATAACACTTCTTTTTTCTTTTAATTCAATTAGAACTTTTAAGAACCTCCTGCTGGTCTATCTGGATTTTATTTTTTTACTTAACATTTTATAAGCCTATTTAACAGCAGAAATATCTGATTAAGGAGAGGTTTTTATTATTTTATATAGTTCTTTATTATCTAAATTTTGAAGTGGTAATTTACTCTTCATATTCATCATCAAAATCAGTATCTTAATAAGCGAAGTGACCAAAGGCTCCTGGAAAAGGGATTCAAAACATTAATTTAAAAATAAAATTTATAATTAGTTAGTATAATAGATTGTATTCAAAATTTATTATGAGTTGCCATGTAATTATTTTATTTTTTTAAAGGAGTACTTGGTTTGCAAGGGGACTTTTCATTCGCAACAGCAGATCTGAATGATAATTCATTATATTAACGAATTATTGTATTGAACTAGTTTCCTTTTATTTGAGAATCATTCACAAAGTTCATTAATTCTATAAAGAGTTGTTGCAATTTGGAAGATTGGTTAACTAATTAATCATACCTTGCTTATCTTTTGATATCGATTTATTATAGATAATTTAGTTGTTCTCTCATTTAAGTGAGTTAGTTGTCCATAGATTAAGGCTAATTCTCATTGTGCATTTAATTGAGTAACTCATTGTTTTCTTTGATTATATCTTCGATATTCATTTGTTTCAACCTATCGTTATATTTATTAATATTATAATTTAGTTGGTATATTAAACAAAAATCAGTAATATTAAGGAACTCTGTCTTTGAACCCCAATTAGGATTTTGATATCTCTCTAATTTGATTCTATTGATCTGATAGTTTGGATCTCAGAAATTCATTATCCGATTTATGATTTCGATGATCTTCTAATTCGTGTCTCATCTCAGTCAACTACAAAAGTAGACCATCTATTTACTTATTTATTTAAACGCCTTATTTCGTTTTCTAGGATCTGAACCTTATCCCTATAATCCTCTACTTCCTCCAAATTATAATTCTATCCTCCATTCATCAATTATTGCTTATAATACATTATCTCTTATTTGGCTTATTCCAACTCTTGGTATAACTATTAATCGCCATTGTTTTATTATCCATATTGCAACTGAATAACATAAATAAGGTACTTTCAATCGTAGAGTATTGACTTCTGATTCCTTCTCTTGTAATTGGGCTCTCAGCATTTAATTTTCATTGACTAATTAAGAATCTTGTGGAGAGTATCTGAGTCTGTCCATCAACTAATCTTTCTCCTATTACAATAAATAGATTTTCTATTTCAATTGGTTAATTTCTTGAGAATAGACATCTCCGTTGTTCTTTCTAGATCTCCATTCCTGCACTTCCTATTCCCTGAGGACAAGAAGACTTTTAGCTTAATCAAGTTCTATCATTTTTTCTTTGGCAAATTAATTCATTTAATCCAATTTGTCAGTTAAGACTAAAGCGATTTGCTCATTGTCTGCTTTCAATTCCTAATTCTCACTGAAATGCTGTTCTTTTAACTTTTCTATTTCTGAATTCAAGAAATCGATTTCTTCATTCTTATTGTTAATAGTTGACTGAGATGCCTCTCTTTCTTATTAAGAATAGAGCAATTTGTTGTTTAAATCTGTTTAAGCTATTGTGAGTTGGTTTTATAAATGAATTTCCTTCTGAGCAGCCTTCTGCAATTCTTAAGCTAGTCGATCATAACGTTTCATTAAGTCTTCAAGGAAGGCCTTGAGTTCAGGCAATGATAATCCATTAAATTAACCTTGGTCTTGCTATGGTATTTATTAGGGTTCATTGGGAAGAACACGAATGATTTCTGTAGTTGGCACTATTTACTTAGGCTAAGGATACTGATTAGGAATAATCTTTTATGAATGCAACTAAGGCGATGGCTAAAGTAAGCAATTAATAACTTACAACTGGCAAATAAGAGGGTTTTGGAGTGATGGATCTTGGTGGTACATTTGAATAAGTTATCATGATTATCGAACTTTCTAATAAAAATAAAAATGAGTATTATTATTATATAAATTTCACTTATTACAAGATATTTCTTAATATAAAATTGAATTAATTCTATGTCCGATCATAAATACATTAATAAGCAAAAGGATCTACTCTAATACAAGCTATTCGATTGTTGTTGAAATTAAAGCCTATCTATGGTAAATTAATCGTCATTGATTGAAATCTTGTTAGGTTTTTTACTAACAGCAATTTAATTTAACAGATTCATAAAAGAATTCAAATAAAAATAGATGGAAGATCGAGCTCTAAGAACTAATTAAATGATCAATAGATACCAGGGTCATTAAACCATGAAATTGGGATCTCCAGAAGACAACCATTATGTGAAGAAAGAAAATTGGAAGCAAATTGACGAGAAAAATAAAAACTAATTTAGAGGTTATGAAAAATAGACACTGAATTTGGAACCAAAGACTTCTTATCAATCATATCAATTGGCTAACAATGATTTAGACGATAAAGATCAATATAACAATAACACTAATCTAAAGTAATCATATTATTATGAATAAACCAAACCTTAAACTTCAATTTATTATTCAAGAGAAGACAAATAGGATTAGGTCCATCTTAATAGATAAAACAGAGATGAACAACCTCCACATTCATCTGATAAATATTATTCAAAATAAAGTGCAATACCCTAAGGTAATAGAACTCCTATGGATTCAAGATCAAATTTCAATTCAAAAAATCCATTAGATAATGACAGTTAAAATAAATTTAAAAGTGAATATTAGTTTTCAGGTTTTAAGACAGATTTTAAATGGCCAGAATACTAAAGAATGTACCCTGAGATAACAAAGAATAAAAATAACTAATAAGAAAACAATAATCAAGTTTAACAGGGGCAATCTCAAGATTCGAGAGGACTTTTGGATATTGAATAAAGATTATAATAGAGAAGAGAATAGGCAGAGAAAATAGCAGGATAATAGGATAAGAGACTAAATTATTATTCAAAATCTTAAGAATATTCATAAAGATAATAACAAGTAGGATTAGAGAGCAATTAAGAGAAAATGAAATAATTCTAAAGAGAACTTAGAAATGAAGTATAAGAAAGAATAAAAGAGTAGACTAATCAGCTAGGCAAATAAGATTATAGAAATTTTGAGTTGAATTCTCAAAGAAGCCATTTGGAAAGAGATATGGATAATAAACATAACAAAAATGAAATATTAGAATTAGATTAATTTAAATATAGTTAATAGGATGCTAAATTAAATCTGAATGAAAGGAAAAATAATTATTATGATAATTCAAGAAAGGATTATGCAATAAATAGTAGAGGATCTCAATTTGATGAAAAGTCTCCTTTCTAATCAAGGTTTAATCATGATTCCAAATTCTAAGAAGTATCAAATTTAGAAAAATACCATTATGTTAAAAAATAACAATTAGATCCACATCAAACATATGATGATAAAGTAAAATATGTTGATAGATCTTTAAAGTCTAATAAATCCTAAAATGAAGAATAAATTAAATTTAACCTTAAATCTGAAGGAAGTACCTTTAAAGAATCTAATGATAGATTTTAACTCAAAGATAAATTGAATTATGAAACTAAATAATAACCTTATCAAATAAAGAGAGAGGAAGTATAATCTCAAGGAATATAAACAAGACATGACTTATATGATAAATTATAATAATTTGACCAGAAAAACAGCACCAAATATTATGATAGTCGAGCTTTTTAAGCTGACAAATTTTAAAGTAATAACTTTATTTAGGAAACAAAGCCATATGATTAATATTAATCTATTGAACCAAAAAGCAAAGCTATTGGATATAATACAGACAAATATGACAAATATGAAATTAAAATGCAAGATTAACAGATGGATAAAATGGAATTTAAAAGATCTCAATTCTAACCTGAAATTAATTAACTTAGGTAAGAATTCGATAAAAAGTATGGTTAATTTAATCCAGAAGTGAGCCAAAAATTGTCTGAAATTGATAAAAGAAGAATTTTTGAAGATAGATCTAGACCAGAGCCAATTTAAACAAAAATATCTGGAGCTAGAGAATATTTAGGTTAAAAGTATTACCAAAGAGATCCATATAGATTTGAATAAAGACATAGTTATCATGAAGAATCATCCCATCAAGATAGGTTGGCTATAGAAAAAGGAAATAGTAGAAATAATGCCAATACCAAGGCTATTGAAGATATACTTCAAGGGACTGCATTAAACAAATATATTTAAAGAGAGAAGTAAAATAAAGTAATGGATAGAGTTGTAAGTTTTACAAGTAGCAACATTAATTATCAAAAGTCTCCAATAAATGATAAAGAATAATAGTTAGGGTATGATAGATAAAATTAATTGTAAAGAGGATTTGGAAATGATAGATATGCTGTAAATGAATATTAAAAAAGATTATCTTCAGATAAAAATTTATAAAAATGTAATTTTTAACTTATTTTTAGATGGTAGTCCTTCTGGTTAAATATTCAAGCAATCTAGAAATTACGATACAATGGACAGAAGAATTTGATGAATTACAATTTGTTATTTTATTTCACTTTTTATTAAAATTAAGAAAATTTAAGAATTTTAGAGATCGTTGAATATTAGTATTTATTGTCTAAAACATTAGATAATGTTTATTAAACATCATTTAATCTAGAAATACACAATAATAGTCTAATTGATTATTTATAGATTAAAAGGTTCAAAATTACAATTTTGTTCTTAGATAATGGTTTAACGTTTTATATAAATCATACAAAAGAACGATTTCAGAACATAATCAATTAAGAATTAAAAGCTTCTTTAAACACCAGAGTCTACAAGAGCAATCTTCATTTTCATCATAGAGATTGAGTAGCAAATGTGTTTTGATTTATTTAATTTACTCCTATGTGTATACTGAATTCAGAATGCTCATAGATGAATCAAATGTATCAAAAGTACAATGTAAAGTAGAAACTTCTCCTTTAAATTTAAATTAGAAAGTTAATTCTATTATTAATATTAAGTGATACTTGGATCTTCTTTTGTTTATGATATTTATGATAGATCGGCATGATTGATTTCATACAGATTTTCAGTTTCAACCTCTGTCAATGTTTAATCATTAGATTATGGTTTCATAAATTCATTGAAGTCATTTTCAATAGATTCTATTTCTGATTTATCATTTTATAATTGTTCTATTCCTTCAATTTAATAGATTTATTTAGATTTTTGTTTTTTTAATTAAGGTTACTCCTTTTTTTTACTTGAAACCATCTTCCTTTATTTCTTAATTTGTTTTTATTCTTTGAAAATATCTTATTTTATAATTGATGTTGTAGATGGGATATTATCATAGTAAATTGTGAGTAATTAAAATAATTGAGCAATTAGTGCAATAAGCGAGAAGTATATTGTTATCATATTCCACGTTTTAGGTAACAATAAACTTTAGTTAAAGATAAAATATTACTTTAAATCTTATATAACAATGGATGATCCAGCAACAATGCTGTTAATCATGAGCAATTTTTGTTTCTTATCTAGAAGTACCACTGTGGCTAAACCTGCTAACAAATTAATATACTAAGATGAAGTTTATTAATACCTAATTTGATTAGAATATCGGTGTAAGTTTAGGATGAGACATCATTTAGTTAGAGTCCCAGAATTCTACTGGTTGATTCTCGTATATCTAGAGTAAAGCATTTAATGATAAGAATGAAAATATTGATCTGACAGCCGAAATGTTCATTTTAATTATTAAAAATATGCATTTGAAAACACGAATATCAATATTATGTTATAGCATATAAACATAATATTATGTAAATTAAATTAAATTTATTTATCGAACTTTATTCCCCAATCATTATTGTAACCTAAGAAAGAATATCAAAATTCTTTGTCAATGTTTCAAGGCTTAATTATTAGAAATTCCTCCATAGATCAATAATTTAATTTGAAATAAATTGCATATATTATATCAAAAGAATATAAATCAATAAGAATATATTTGATAGCATTCAAATGTTATTAGAATAAAAACCAAAAATAATGAATAGATTTTTTTTAAATAATATTTATAATTTTCTATAACACATTTTGTAATATGAAAATCTAAGAAATTATTTAAAAATTCTTAGGGAAGGACAGAATCTTATGACTAATTTAGAAATATTTGCATTTGTGCACTTTTTAATATTAATAATTTATCAATTATTGAATATTTAAAGTATAAATGCCATTGGTGAAAATGGTATTATTAAATTTTCTTTAATTCAAGACATTTGGATATTCGCAGAAATATAATAAATATATTATTTAAAGAATATAAATTAGGTAATTTGAATTAGGGACTATTTAGATTTTTTATTTGATTAAATATAAAGTAAATTTAGTGATATTTGTAAATGCAATTTGATAAACATTAGAAAAAGTGATAATTGCAATATTCATAAAGAAATAATTAAATATATGGCAAATTGTATATGTAATGTACTTATTTCATCTTAATCTTCTGGCTTCTCTTTCGCATTCCATGAGTTCAAGAGTGTCACCTTTTCTCACTGGTCCCATGACATTTCTAATGAGGGTTCTTTATTGACCAACCAATTGAACCTTGACTTATGTAATGCCACCTCTGGAACCTGCGCATTGTATAATTGATTGATACCTGTTCTTCCAATGATTTCGATAACAGTGGCTCTTGTTCCTTCTACTCTGTCTTTAGTTGAATCCATAATGAGTTTATCGAATTTTAATTAAATGATTTAATTTAATTTGTGTGTATGATGCAAATATTAATAAAGTAAATAAATTGTCACTCTGCATGTTTAGGCGATCTGTAGGGATTGCTAGGAGTACCTTTCCGATTGACAAACCTGATGGGACTGTTCCTGTTGACTTTTCTAATTTCGCTAGGGTCAGACAATAATTGTTTTCTGCCTTCTCTAATGAATTCTTTAGATTCAGATTATGCAGGGAATAAGATGAGTTACTATAATAAAGAAATGAGTTGTCTACTTATAGTTCTGAGTTCTCTTTGCTTAGTTTATTATTCTTCTATTCCAGGGAGATAACTTTGCTCTTCAATTCGCTAATGACTTCAGCCGTTTCTTCAGTGGGCAGCGTTTGATTGTTGGCTTTGGGACTTGCTTTTCTCTTCTGCAAAGCGGTTTTCAACTATTCTAATTGTTCCAATGCTTTTTGGAGTACAACCAATTCGAATGTGGTTGTCTTGAATATTGCTTAACTATTGTAGGTGTTAATTTTGGTTGACAATTATTTAATCTGAAGGTTGGCATTTTCCAATTGAGTTTTGAGCATTTTATTTTCATTTTGGAGTAAATGGATTTTCTAATAGAGTAATTCTAATTCGCCCAATTGTTTGACAGGTGTGTAGCTGTTGGAATCTTGCATTGGGGAGGTCGATTGGAAGTACATTTTCTAATTGGGAGAGAGTGAGGGGTTTGTTTTATTGATTGGAGTTTGATTTGCAAAAGGTATATTTGGATATTGTGAAGGTACATTAACTTATTACATTAATTAATTTAACTGTCATATGAAAAAAAATAGCATTTTATCAGTGCCTATCAAGTATTAAAATTAGATATATTAAGTGGAAGTAAGAATTATATATTAAATAGATATTTGCGTTTGATACCCCTTTGTAAATAGCGTATAGATTCTGCACTTAGCAGAATTTGGAATTCAATTTTATATCGCCACTTTCAAAATAAATAATATCCTTTGTCTCAATGCTATTGGATTCTGCTAGTGTAGACAACACCACCAAGGCGCAAATAAGACTGCACTTTGATAAATTCATAAACAATGCGAGTATTAGGGAGAGTATCAAAATTGTGGACACCTCCATTTAAATTCGAAATGATTGCATCCAAATTACGAAGCAGCAAGATTCTACACGGAATAAGGATGAGAACTTCAATTTCTCATTTGACAAAGACAATAATGAAGACAACACATCAAACCTCCAAGATTAATTCTAATTTTCATTTAAAAACAAATTATAGGAAATGTTGAATCCAGAGAAAAATCAACCCTCCTCTAGAGGCAGCAGTCGCATAGATCATTACGTTAAGAATAATTCAGTCCATCAGATTGAGAATCTTCAAAAATAGGAGAAGTTGAATTAGAAAATAATGAACCGATTGAAAAACAAATCACCTAGTAAATCACCTAACAAACGAGTTGGCATTCCGTATTAAGACTATATGAAAAGACCAAGTGTCCAAATAGATAACTCTAAGGATAGTTTCCATTCAAATCATGGCCTCAGAAACAGGCCAAGTCAATTCATTTCTGCCCAATAGAGTCCCATCTATACTCCAGAAAAACAAGAGCAAAACACTCTTCAAACCTTACCAAAAGGTAGAATAAGCATGGAAAAATCAAAGCAATATAATTCGAGAAATATCTCTCCACAGGAAATCAGTTTCTCTTAGTAACAGATAGATTAGAGCATACAATCAGTAAAAATTTGAATTAAATTGTTTAGTCGATGGTTAGCAATGGAACACTATGTAATAGTCGGATTGAGCATCAATCTAAGTAGGACAGAATGAAGAGTTTCAAGGATTTGATGAATAAATTGTAATGCATTTCGACTCCTCAGAAGAGTTAGAGAAATTATGAAATTTATATCAAACAACAAAACAATACATAAGCAAAAATAGTAAACAACATTTTTAGTGTAAAGTTATTAGGAATAAAAAATAAATGAGATATTTGCTGTGCTTGATACGAACAAGGATGGTTATATTGATCATGAAGTCAATTTACAATAGTTAAAATAACAAATTATCGATTTGTTCGAGCCGGTTTGGTTTCAAGTTCTGTGGAAGAAGATTAAGATCAATAAGAGACAATTTCAAGACATGATGCAAAAAAGGTAATGATTTAAGTAATTAAGAATTAAGGATCTTGATTAATAAGATATTGGAAAATTTATATTTAATGGAATTAAAAAGTGATAATACAACAGTTTTTATACAAATAAATTATTATTTATTAATTCAAATTAATTTGAATTTCGATGTTACCTGAATTCGGTGAAAGTGATGCGGAAAGATACGAAAAACTAGAAAAAATAGGGAGTGGAACCTATGGAGTTGTGTATAAAGCATTGGATAAATTAAATGGATAAATTGTAGCTGTTAAAAAAATGACCTAAGAAGTATTGAAAATCCGCCAAATCATTAGTTAGAACAGGAAGGTGTGCCTTCAACTGCGATTAGAGAGATCAGTTTACTCAGAGAGCTCAACAATCCACATATCGTTTAATTAAGGGACGTAGTTATTAGAAATAAGAAACTTTAACTAGTCTTTGAATATATGGAAAGAGACCTCAAGGCACTTTTGGACAGTTCTCCAAAAGATCAATCTCTCGATAAAATTACCATTAAAAAAATAATCCATCAAATATTGAAGGGTATTCAAGCCTGTCATCAGAGGCGTATTTTGCACAGAGATCTCAAGCCCCAAAATATTTTAATTGACAAACAAGGTACTCTCATTCATTTCATCTAGGCAATACAAAAATAGCAGATTTTGGTTTGGCTAGACCTTTCCAAGTACCTATCAGACCATATACTCACGAAGTAGTAACTCTATGGTACAGAGCCCCTGAAGTATTATTGGGAGCTGTTGAATATAGTACTCCAGTGGATATTTGGTCAGTGGGATGCATCTTTTATGAATTAATTACTAAAAAAGCACTCTTCACAGGAGATTCTGAAATTGATCAATTATTTAGAATTTTTAGGATTCTAGGCACTCCAAATGAAAATACATGGCCAGTACTAATGAAATTCTATTTATTTAGGGTGTCACTAATTTGAAGGATTACAAAACCACCTTTCCTAATTGGAGTCCTCAAGGGTTTAAACAATTGTTAAATAGAGATGTTGACCAATTAGCAATTGATTTGTTGACAAGAATGCTTAAATTGGATCCGACTCAAAGAATCAGTGCTAAATAAGCGCTTAATCATGTAGATATTTTAAATTATCATAGTAATACTTTTAAGAATTTTAAGTCAAACCAATTCCCAAGAAATCAGATTATTAATCCTTAATTAAATTTCCATGAATTTATTATATCATATAATTTTATGTCAGAGAGGTCTTTATCTCCAACGGATTATCATGAATTGAAGCATGTCAAATCCATCAAAGTCCCTTAAACCTCCATTAAAAAGAGAAGATCAATTTATTAAAAAAGCAATCTCGAATTGCAACTGGAATTAAACAGATGCAATCTCTCCTGTGAGTGTTCCAATTGTGGTAAACCCGGTGGATTTTAATTGAAGACCCATGGGGAATTGCCGCTCAAGGAAACTAGGTATTCATTTGTCCTATAAATCCAAGATATCAGAAAAAACAAAGGATCCTGAAAAAATTAAAAGCTATTGGAAACGCTATTATTTTCATTCTAATTTATAAATTGGAGGCTATCAAAAATTGGAAAAAGAAAATGCATAACCTTAAACTTTCTAAGAACTTAACAATCCTAAGAAGACCTGCAGTTTTGTAAACAGGTAATTTATTACCAAATACTCAACCTAATAAATAATCAACCAAGTACATTTTATCTTTTGAAAGATCGAAATATTATTTTAACCCACCAATTTCCATCCAAGAATTCCCTTGAATTATCAAAAGGTCATCATAATGAATTCTCTCATACAATTTACACTCAATAAACTTCAAGCAACCCAAGAGAGCTAAGACCCATTGATTAATCTCCTGCCAGACCCAAATCTCGTCAAAAGATCGATAATTCAGGTAAGCATATCATTTATTCAAAGGTAAAATAAAACATGGAAATGAGTACTTCTCTGAATAGTAACAACTATAGACGAGTAAGGAAAGCTAAATTAAGTTAAAGAGATTAGTGAGATCGAAAGCAATTTAGAAAACAGTTGAAATGTATTCATGCAAATCACAAAACACATTGCAGAACAGTCAGGATGAAGAAGTCTTAATGAACGAATCTGTACATCGATTTTAATAATCAAATTAAAAAGTATCAAGAAGAAGGAGCTCAATTTAATTATATTTGGATAAGATATTCAAAAATGCAGACTCTGTAAAAAAAGAACATAATTTAAAACCTTTGAATATTTTTAATGAAGAAATCAATAAATCAAAAGGCAAATATCACCTCAGATCCAGTTCTTAATTTTATTTAAATAATTAACAATCGTAATTGGTACCTTATTATGAACAAATTCGAACTACAACTAATAGTTCTTATTACAATAATAAAAAAAATAGTATCAAGACAATAAGTCTGGTTAAAAACAAAAATAAAGCTATAAAAATGAAAAAATGAATATAATTCAAATTGTATTCCTATAATTATAAAATTTAAAATGGTATTTAAAATTTATGATAGAAATATAATTTTTAAACATCTTTTGTACCTTATTATAGTGGTTGTAGTGATATTCTTGGTGTATTTGTGCTTGATATTTGAAGACTATAATGTAGAACTTGAATTTTTGTAAGTCAGATTAGATTCTTTATAGAAATATTAATTATATATATATTCAATTCAGCCAAAAGTTTATTGATAATCATATTTCAAATAGAGGAACCCATCTTCTTTATCTTTATACTTTTCGGCAATCTATTTTATTTTATCCTCCATTTGGAGCATTGTATCTTAGGAATTGCCTTCGTTATCAGTTGTTGTAAAGTAAACATAAAAAGAGTTATTTAAAGATTTCTCCTTTAACTAATCTTTTAAGTATTAAATAAGCTGGTTTCCTGTCTTTTCTTCATCTAATAATACTCTATAAATAATTTAATCAATATACTCAGGTCGGTCAAGAAAAATTAGATTACAATTATTTTATCTTTATAAAATTATCGGTACACATTTTGGGTACTTCTATTTATAGTAATTATATTTCTCCTTTCTTTCCTCTAAAGGAATGACGTCTTTGTAAGTTTTGTAAGTATTGCTCTTATTTTACATTTTAAAATTAATAATAATCGAATTTTTGTTTTAATTTATTTATAAATGACCAAAAGGAAAGCAATATTATTTATAATTTAATCAGTTCGTCAATTAAATTTTATTATTCTTATTTCATTAAAATTATATTAAATTATGTCTTAAATTCATAACGATCTTTGTATAAAGAGCATTGATGAATTGAGACAAGCATTCAAGTAAGTTTAACTTCCAAATAAATAACCATAACAATAATAATAGTCATAACAATAAAGTCCATAAAAGGAAGTCGAAAGAGTTATTGAAACTACAGCACCTACTTCCTCACATTAATAGATACATTGTCATCCAATATGTTTCCCATCTCATATTTGTCACCCAATCAATTATTAGCCTTTTATAATAGTCTAAGAGCAACCTGTAAACGAGAGAAAATCCAATAAGAAGAAGAAGAAATATGTTAAAGAAGTCTAGGAAGAAATTTAAGTTCAAATACCAGTCAAAAAATCTCGATAAAAAATAGAATAACCCAACTTTAATGTTTAAAGAGAAGTAGATCATTTAGAGTAGCTTATAAGGCAAGTTAAGATTCAAGAATAGCCTGCTTAAGTTTTAGAATATCATATCAGTGTTCCTGAATAGGAGAAGCCTAAAGATAACACTGAAATGATCGCTATGTTATCAGCATTAAAATAAGAACCAATATAATTACCTAAGGATGATTACCTAAAAATTGAGAACGCAAGATTATAGGAAGAAATTAAAAACACTAAAATATCATATCATGAACTTTCTGTCAAATATGAAGAGTTATAAAAAAGAAAGAGAAAAGAAAAAATAGTAAAGGAGATCGAATATAAGGAAATACCAAAAATTGTTGAAGTGCCCAGAGATGTGGTTAGAGAGGTAGTAAAACCATTTGAAGTTATTAAAGAGGTAATTAAAGAGGTTGAAAAGCCATCTTAAATGAATACTAAAGAAATTCCCATTTATGTACCCTAATATAAAGAAGTAACTGTTAACAAAGAAGTACCGGTTTATAAGGAAGTTCCAGTAGAAAAGGAAGTAAAAGTTTATAAAGACATACCTGTTTATAAAGTTTAACCAGTATATTATGATGTACCTGTCTATAGAGATGTTCCCATATATTAGAAGGTGCCTGTTTATAAAGAAGTGCCAGTTTATTCTGAACCAATTAATGTGTACAGAGAAATACCAATAATAAAAGAGGTAGATCGGGTTCCGGAGACAATTATAGAACATCCAAATTTATCCAGGACAAGGAGAGTGATCTCCCCCAGTTAAAATGGTAGGTCATATATACGGTCTCCATATTCAAGAATAGAATATTGATCATTAATGAATATTATGATAATTTTAATTATTTAGATGTTAAATTAATAAAATTAAAATGAGTAAAGCACATTTAGTTAAGGAGATGATTATAATAAGGGAGGAAATGAGGAATATCAATGTAAATATTCATTAATAAACCAGAATAGAATATTAACAACAAACTCTTCTAGAATCTTCGAATGCCCTCCAATTTAAAATAGAAATGAAAAGATTAAAAAATATTGCTGCTAACTGATAGCCTTAAAACCTAAATCATTCAAGTAGTATTTCATTTCAGAATAATATATACACGATTTATTGAATAAAATGGATTATGAAAAACTACTTAAAATTTCATTGAAGTTTATCGTTAAATATTTACGGAATTAAGATGAAGAAGATGAAGAAAGTTCTGAAAATGAAATCAATTCACCCAATAATATGAAGGATGTTAAAAAGTTCAGCTAAATGATCAGAGATATTGTTTCACCAATTAAAACTAAAATTACTACGTAATCCTAATTCTTCGATCCTAATTTAAGAGGCATCCATAAATCATCACAAACTTTCAGTTAAAATTAAGAATCAAAAGCAAAAACGAATTTAAGTTTAGGCATACGACAATAATCCTCTTTATTATCATCCATATAATAAGATAATTTAAATTCACCCAAATTTAATGACAATAAAATAAATGTGATTGATGAAATTTCATTTGAAAAATCCTCTATTAATAAAGATTAATAAAACAAGTATAAGTTAGATCAATAATATAATATATAAAATGAATATTACAGTTAAAGATTAGATCACCACCCTTAAACGAATGATAAAATGGATTATGATATTAGTTTAATCACTACTCCAAAATAAAGAGAATTAGATAATTATAAGCAGACATTAAATACTAGTATGAATAGTTCTTTTAAAGACACGAAGAGAAAGATGAAAAATAAGTCTTTGCTTCAATCAAAGCAATTCTAGCAGTTTGAAGATAAAAGATTTCCAAAGAAAGAAATTCCATTTACAATGCTATCCGTTGACCATTTACTTAAGAGAAGAAAAACTCCAGAGAAAAAGAGAGACTTCAATATAATTACGAATTCTTGATTAAATAGATATTATTTTAATATTAAAATTTTGTTAGGTTTATATGTTTCATAAATGTTATGTTAATTATTAAAAATACATATATTCATGTAAAAGAAATCCCTGTTTCAATTATTGAACTTAAATAACTTTTCATAGGCTTTTATAATTAAGAAGTTTTTATAAGTTGATAACAATCTTTGTCCAATTGTATATTCTTATGAACATTGAAGAAGCATTGATATATGAGGAATGTTATCCTAAACAGATCTGATTGACATCTTTATTGGAAACTCAATCTGCTTTTAGCAATCTTCCAAATAAAAATAAAATCTTTCATTTTTATATAAGATTGTCACTATCACATTCATCATCAATCTGGAAGAATAAATAAACTTATATTTAGAATGACTATATAGAATATTTTGTCATACTTGTTAATATAAGTTTCTAATTTTATGGATTTTTTATTGGTTCTTAAAGCTTGGAATGCTTTTGATATCAACTTTAGGAAATTCAATTACTTTATTTTTATTCTTAATTTATTCAGTCAAGTAATCACTACTTTGTTTAAGAATCCTTAAGGCTGTGTTATAAGAGATTTGATTCAGCTAAGAATGAAATATCAAATTTACTGATGAGTAATTATAAATGCATTGTCTAAATTAACATTTCAAATTGATTGTTTTTTAAGTTGAACCATCTAATTTTTTATAAGAAAAATAGATATTTGTGCTTTATGATTCTTTGAGGGATATAAAACTATATTTCTCAAACATAGAACCATATTCAACTTATTGCTACTCAAAGAATATTTCTGCTTGGTAATCATCGTCAATATAAACCTATTGAGAAACTCTAAATTTAATGTAATATCAAATACCCCAATTGTCTTAATATGCCTCTATAAGTATCTATTTATAAAATGTATTTATTGTAATTAGTCATTATGATGTTGCAATCCTCAATTAATTATTCCCAAAACTAATTTAGTAATTCATAATACGTAACACATTAAGAACTTATAGGAAATATTTTTGGATAAGGCTGCAATTTTTAAGATTTATTGCAATTTGATGACATCGTAAAATGTATCAAATTTGCTTATTGATGGTTTCACACTAATTCTTTCTTTAAATACTACTCATATCAACTTAATTCATACTTTAGACATCATGAGATACTCTTTATGGATGTGATAACTTTCCAAAATATGTTCTTGAGGAAGGCTTCTTACTTTCGCTTCTCAAAATCTTATAACTTTGCTTTAATTGATTGTATTGATGATGACCAGTTTGAGATTAAGCTTAAGAGCGATAATAATTATATCCATGAGATAGATCATTTTATTACTAATTCAATAGCATTTATTCGTATTGATCTTTAAACTTTTAAATGCTGATAGAAGAGATTCCTGATCTCTCACTTAATCTTGATTTTATAGAAAACTAATCGTCAATATGTTACAATTTTTATTATCTCATGAATGATATGAAATTATTATATCTTTATGGAAAATGATTCAAATACTCATCTAAACTTTCTAATATGTTTCCAGGAATGATCTTGTCTAACGTGGTTTGATGTAAATTACTAAATTCATAATCTGACATAACACTCCTAAATTACTTGCAAAGATTTGGAATGTAGATTTGTATTATTAAATCATGGCTTAAAGTATTTTAGAATAAAGACACAATTAAGAAATGCTTACTCAATTTCTTGACTCTTTAAAATATTAATTGTATCGCCTATTTCTATTTAATAAACAGATTCGTTTTTTGTTTTGATCCCATATTCTCATTTATCTGATTCACATACTTAAAATTTGAATTTAGCGACAAATGAACTTATTAGGAATTCCCTTTGTAGGACAAACTTAGTAAATTCTTTAAGAACAAAGCTTTCTCTTCCACAGAATGATTCAAGATCTAGAATGTCTACAAATCATTATGATTCAGATATGTTTTAAAGGATGATAAACGTTTTTCAAATGGAAATATCAGAATCTCCAATATCATTATATCTTCCTCCATTAAATATTAAGTAAACTGCAATAAGTTCATCCCTTTAAAGTTATTTAATTTAGATACTACCTGAAACTTAGTTATTTTACAGTAAGTTCTTAGTAAATTCTTAATATGGTTTTGTTCATTAGCAACTAAATGTTTTAACAGTATTTTATAAATTTCTTTAGTTGAATTAGATTTCAATTCGTAATTAAAAATTTATTTTGTTTAATTTTAAAAACCCAGAGTAACAAAGCTTCCATTTGCTTTATATTCTTAAAGTATATAATAATTTAAGACTCGTTGCAATTACTAAAACTCACCAATGATAGGTCTACTTTATTGATTAATGATTTTCTTAAACAATTCCTGTAATTTTGTTAAGCTTTATTAATTGTTAATTTATATAAACTTTGGCTATTGATTTTTGTACAGGTATAACTCGTAGATTTCTTTTCCTTTAAAATATGATTATTTAATTCTAAATACTATTCGTGATTGATTTTAAGGTTTAAAAATAAAAATGTAATAATGATCTTTATTGATTTAGGAGTTGTCATTAATTAAAGATTTCCTTTCTATCCTTCTTGTTGTCTTATATTCAGGAAATTCATCAAAGATAATATTGTTGGATTTTTTATAATTATATCCATCGATTTGATTGATTTACTTGATATAATTCAGTTTGGCTATGTAAGGAATATTTCTATAGTATCCCAAATAGATTTTTAAAACGGATATATCTAGGTCTACAATTTAAGTGAATTTTTGCAAGGATTAGCTAGACTGAATAACATCCCTTTGTTAAAACAAATAACTATGCAGAAGGAAGTGACCGAAATTTTCTGGATTTTCAAAATTAAATGTAAATGTCAAATAATTAACATGCCAGCCTTCTTTATCACGTGTTAAATAAAGAAGTAAAATCTATCTAAAATCATTATAATATTACTTACTGACTCTAATAAGGATTAAAAGGAATGGGATCTTTTAATTTTATATCTCTTTATTTTGGATAATTTTTAAAGTAATCCTCTACATTTGGTTTTTGTTTAGATTTTTTCATTAGATTTGAGGAGCTTTAGGAAAAGGAAGAAAAGGTATTATTCTTTGGTCTAATTTGGGGAGAGATGGAAGATCTAGGTGAAGCTTAGGAAAATCCTGATTTGGGTGTAAAACTGGATTCTTCAATAATTTCATCTTAAAATTCTGCTTTGAAGGATTAAGATCTCAATCCTTACCAGTAATTATAGGGAGACATTGCTGTCGACTATAAGACTGGAGATTACAATTCGATTGCAATAGACAAGGATTTTAATAATCTTTTATTTCTTAAATTAGAATTTTTAATACCAAAATATCTACTACCAATATGAAAGGGTTAGAATGTCTTTTTAATAAGATTTCTTCTTTATTCAATTTATCGATACAATTCCACTTGATTTTCCAGAATTTATTCAGAAAATGTGACTCTTCTAAATTTGTATCCATTTTCAGTTCTCATATATAGAAAATTATTAAGAAACAATTAGTTCAGATGATTTGAAATGTTTTGACATCCTTTCTTCAAAATGTCTTATCTTAGTAATGTTTATTTAGTTTGAATAAATTGAGTTGTAGGTTTGATAGAGTGATTATATTAGATACCATGAGATTGAAAATAAACATTGATTAATTGAGATATGAGTTCTGTACTTGAAAACGTATTTTCAAAATCTTTAGAAATATTTTATATATTTTTCAGATGTAATCTGATATCATATTGTTTGCCTTTGACTTCTATTGCAATACTCAATACAAAGATAGCATTAGTGCCATCAATACTACTACTCCACACTTCTATGATCTGCCGATATTTTGGAGTTTCCTTATATAACTTTGCTATGTCAGGATGGATTTAAGTTTTCTTAGTTTTTAATCGTTTAAATACGACCCAGGAGAAATTCTTAATCTTCCAAGAGACAGCATTAATTTGTTTGATTGGTGAATAGATCATCCAGGATTTCAAAGAACCTTGATCTATCACTTAGCATATATGAAGAATTGATTTAATTCTAGCAAGTTTCTCTTCTATCAATATATTTTTAGTTGCACCAACTTCAACAATCAAATTAGAAAAGTGTTATTTGGCTGTGCTCTTTTTCATTAAGTCTTGACTCTTTTAGATCTTTTATTTTTGGACAAAGCTTCTAAAATTCTTTATTATCATTCTTAAGGCATGTTCTTATTAGATCTTATATAATCCATCTAATCTATTGTGTAAATACTCATTATCAATCTAATGTTTGCTACCGCCAGAACTCGTATTTAAACTGTAATAGGATTAACCAATTCTCGGAGAAAAATGGAAGTCCAAATCTTGCTAACCTCTTTATTAATCAGTCTTAAAATAACTTGATTGTTCTGAAATCTCACACTATATTGATTTAGAATCCAAAATTTTAGGTTACGATTATTCCTTTACCTCTATGCGTTATTTAGAACTACTCTTCATTAAGTTTTGTTAATGGAGCTTTATTTAACTCCTTTTAAGAAGAGTATTCCGATTCTATTATTATTAGGACAAACTTGATTATTGATGATGATGCTACTTTTAAGGAGATGGTTAAGTTTACTAATTTTTCACTAACTTCTTAGGATGCCTCTATTTGCATGATTGAGGCCTTTGTAAGAGTAATTCTTGCATGTTACTACTTTCTACAGGCATATCTTGAACAGAATCTAGTTTATAAGATCCTCTTAATTCACTGGTAATGTTATTCTGTCTGAATTAAATGATTGATTTAGAATGGAGGTTAGAACTGGAAAGAGGGAGATACAGGTTCATTTTTTGATCAGAAATTTTGAGTAAAGATTCATTACCTTTGTATCTGATTCTCTTAGAAGGTTCAAAGGTTGATGCTTCTGTCGTTAATTTTTCAATTTCACTTAAATGCATATTTCTACCTTTTTTTAAATTGGCTTCTTTTTTGGTTTGATTCTTGAAATACTAAAATTCCAGTCCTTGCTTAAAAACCTCGAAGTTCGGTATTGATTGTAACTGCAAGAATTTAATTTTTCTTTATCTCTGGTCCAGTTCTGTCTAATATAACTAACTGATTTTATGATCAGTTCCAAAAAACTAATCTGCTAACTTTGCTGCATACTCAATATGTTCAATTTTATTAGTTTGCTTGTATAACATGAAATATGTTTTAGCTTTTATTTAATTGATCTTCTCATCATCCGTGTCAAGAGCCAACAATCCCTCTGCTGTCAAAGCCTATTTTAAATGATATTGGGCTTCAGCTAAAAAAAAATATAACGAGCTTTTTGTAAATTAATCAACTTTTTGCTTGACTCCACTTGGTAGCTTATCAAATTCTTTAATATGATCTCCTATCAAATGAACAATTTAATCCCATTCCTTGTCCTTTCTATATTATATACAAAGTGGTAACGATTCCTAAAAGATGTGAGTATATTTGTTTATATAATCCTTTGAGGTGAGGCTTTTCATTAATGTATTAAATTTATTCATTTTGAAATAAAGTAAGAAAATTATAATGAAATTAAACTAAGAATTTATGAAATTATTTTCAACTTTCCATTACAAACATTTGCCAATGAAATGTTGCAATTCAGTGCTATTTTGAATCACTTAGTAGATTAATGATGAGATATTTATATGAATGAAAAATTTAATCGAAAATCTTATCAAAGTATTTTAGAACATTCCATAACAATTGATTTGTTTGACTAAACAATTAAATCATATTATTATCTAGAATTTATGAGGGCTTATACATGTTTTATAATGTTGCTCATCATTTATTACTTGTGCAGCTTAACTTTTTACACTTATTTTAACTGTATTCATTTAGAAAAAAGATTAATTCAATAAACAATAGACAAATAAAATATGATTTATAAGTTTTATGAGTATATTAGATCTCATTAATGAAGAAATCTGTTGCCAAATAAAATGATTTGATAAATTATAATTGAAACTACCTGTTTATTAAAAATGATAACAAAAATTGATAGATTAAATTGCATATATAGAAAATAGTAATTCTAATGTGAATTTATGTTGATAACAAAGTATATTAATAATTTCAAAATTTAATGTTAGATACATTTTAGTTATATTATTTAATTTAAAGGAGATAATCATTAATATTTAAGAGAATATCAAGTTATTTGTTCAAAAAATGAAATAATCCTGATAATTCTCAAGGTTATAATAAATCAGGACTTGTATTATCTGCATCTGCACCAAATTTGTTACTTAGAAGTTCAAATTTAAGTAAAAACTATTAATAATATAAAATCTTCTTATATATGAGTTGGATTCTCCCATTCTTGCTCTAGTCCATCAGTGATTTCTAAAGATTTTAAGATTATTCATTTTTGCTCAGCCTCAACTTAAGAAAGAGATCAATAATAGACAAATTAAGTAAAATGTGGAATGTATTAACTCTTAAAGAGAATTTAAGAGGCAGTCTTTCTTGTTTAATTGATGTTAGTCAATTTAAGTATTTTCATTTATAAAGAAATGTTATAAATGACATTGTTATAAGTCTTGAAACTTATATTAATATAATTTATATTCAAATGTCTTTCGATAAATTACAACCTGTCATTAAACAAATTGATATGAGTGATGAAATGCAAAGAGAAGTCATTGAAGTATCAAGATAAGCCATTGACAAGAGTTCTACAGTATAAGCATTAGTAATATGTAGGATTAATAAATTGCCTCATATATCAAGGATGAGTTAAGAGCAAAATATCATGGAACGTGGCATTGTATTGTAGGAAGAAACTTTGGATCGTATGTAACTCACGAAACAAAACATTATATATATTTTTACATTGGATAACTGGCCATCATGCTCTTCAAAACAGGATGAATTATATATTATATATCAGATAATAATTATTGGTCATGTGAATTACTTATGTTTAAAGTCATAATAGTTTAATTTTGAGAGGATCTCAAATATCAGTTTTTAATTATTATATTTAATTGCAAAACAATAAACATATTCCTAATCAAATGGGATCTTGTAAGTATTTACTTTGTGCTTTTGCATAGAATATTTTTTATAAATTAGGATTTTATCTCTTTCTTCTAGATTGAATTTATTAAAAGCTTAATTTTAAAATGAAATCATCATCACTTGGCATAAAGCTTCGATATTCTTTTTAAATTGAATCAAGTGGATTGAATTCTATGCATTTGATCAATTTATTTGTTTAGGAATCATTATCATCTAACATGAATGTAGGTTATAAATCATTATTTTCTAAATGATATTTTTTTAAATTAACTTTTTTGTTTTATTGTGATTTTTTCATTATTTTAGCAATTATTGAAGCATTTTATTTTTCTGATTCAAAATTCTACATTTAATACCCTGATTAGGCTCTTTTACTATTAGTTCTGGCAGTGTTTAAACGCTTCTAATCCATATCGTAAGTTTTTTCTCTACGAAATGAATATGTCTTTCTTGCTGAACATGTAGTCTAAGGACGCATAAAGTATGTGTTTATTGATTTTTATTAACTGTTTGAATTTATTGATTAATGATCCATATACTTACTTTTTGCCACTATTTGAGTAGTTTTCATACCATATTTTTAATTTATACTATTTAATTTTTATTCGAACTCTTTGCTTATTAATTTACATTTCTTGGGTTACTGAATAGTCTTTGATTACACTGATGAAGACCTTTAAGATCGATATATCACTCGATTTTCGAAGTCTTTGACGATTTATTGGATTCTCTTTGGCTTGTTATCGTATTTTTAAGATTGCTCAAATGAACTGTACTGATTACGATAATCACCTATTTATTCAATTAGCCTCTCAGTGTCTGATGAAATCTTTGGTGGATCTATAATATCATTGCTTATATTATTTTATAGGGCAAGATCCTTTATTTTATTCAAAATCTCCCTTATTTTTGTTAAATCCCAACTGCCGCTTATTTTATCGCATTTCAAAGTGCGCAATTTTTCCAATGGGTTAAGTAAAAAGTCCTCTATCATTCCGCTTGCCAAACCAAATGGTTTTTATCTATTAGGACTGGCTTCTAAGTTTATATAAGTCAAAGACATAAAAAAATTAAATTAGTAAACAAATACAAATCATACTTACATTCTTCTTTAATCAACCACTAGGATATTGGGCTTAGCTCTATTAGCTATTCTGCTTTTTAAGATTCTCATTTCTTGGTCAACTAAAAATTTATTACATTTTGGTATTTCGAAAGAAAGATTACCTAATTAAATTTAAGTGATAGCCAATTATTAATCCCTTATATTAGTAGGCGTGTGTGTTCCATATTAATGATATAATCTATTTTTCAGCTTTTTATTGATGGTTGCAGACTCAATAATAGATTGAGCCCTACTGGTGAGTTCATCTAAAATAATTGAGTTTCCCTTCTTAATATTAGGGACATTCTTAACTAAGGGAGGGGAGTTTCTATTCTCGCATTTCATCCATTGTTGAGCAAAATCATTGAAAGTTTTATTCAATAAAGTTCTTGCTTTATCAAATTTGATTCTTTCCGTATGGGAAGATGTAACAGGTTTTGCTGCTTATTTAACGGGATTGCTTTAAATTTCACTATATCGAAGTGAAGGTAAACCCATTTTTTAATTTTTAGGCGTATTTCGATTTTAATATTCGATAAGTTTTTGATTAATGTTTCGTGATCTTAGTTTAGATCTTTCGACTATGTCGATTGACTTATATTGATTTCTGTAAAACTGCGCTATTTCATTTTAAACCCTACTCTAATAATTCTCTTCCACTTTCATAGGCTATTTAATTTGTTTTTTATTTAGGTTTTCAAAAGCCATCAATTTAATGGAATTTAGGATTTATTTTATTTATTCAGTATCGTTCTAATAGTAGCCTTGTTCTATTTGTCTTAACTAAATTTATTCTAGTTCTTTGAGAGGTGAATTCATAATATGTTAATTAATATTATTATTTTTATTTAAAGCAATATAAAAAATAGTATAAAGGAGTGCTCTCAGGGGCAAAATTTATTCTTTACAGAGGTAGGGTGAAATACTGTTATTGATATAATGGTCTAAAATTAATATAATATAATATTTTGGATCATGCACCACTTCATTGAGAGCACTCAGGTGTTTGACTATTATGATTCCGTTTCTAGTGGATATATTTGTATGAGCATATTATTGAAAGTATTATTAAATAAATGTATTAAAATAAAATATTTTGTGCATTATCTAGTATTGCCTTAATATTTTTTTGTGTTAATTTCAGGGAATCTTTGCCTTCATTATATTTGGTAGAGTGCTTGATTCTCTTCAAAACAAGTATTTAAGTGAGTTTTAAAAGAAATGATAGACTTTTTAATGAATTAGTGCAACATAAAGAGTATTGTGTATTTTTAATGATAAAAGGACTCTTTCAAAAAAAGAGAAGTTGATTTTAATAGATAAATCGTTTCGAATAAGCAGATTGTATAAATTGAAAGTAATGATAATTGTTGGGATCAACATAATAATACTGCTATATTTAGGTGCCAATTTTTATGCACCTGAGCTTTTAGATTCCATATTAGCCTTATATCGAGAGTACACCAGCATAATCCAAGAGAGAGTATCACATTATCCATTCAATTTTAGATGAAAGATCTCACTCTGTTTTAAAATGTCATCTACAACAGCATTTTCTTTTTGATCAGTTTCCCATACATGTCATCAGAATTCACCATATACTCCAAAGTGAATTGGAGTTACTTTCGATTTTTCAATACAATTTCGGCATCATATCGTTACCTTCAAGTATGAGAATCTCAACCTACTCTAGTTCCTAGAAGCAGTCCTCCTGTTGACAGCCTCATTTATGAAACCGACCCTAGCAGCCTACCCGTTGAATTTCTTCGCCTTCATGTTGATCTATGAAATCAGTATCCAGGAGCCTTTCTTTTTCAAAACTGTATAATAGTCTAGTAATTAGCACTCAGTTGAAACAAAGCTTTAAACATAAGATACTGTGCAAACTCTAGATTGTGATACAATACACTCTGATAATAATATTGGCGTTAGAATACTCCGGATTGCCCCAATATGGGTTAAACAGTTTTTAAGCCTTGCTCTCAGGACTGAAGACTTCGTATGATGGTCCCTACCTCCTCATCTTGGCAATAGCCTATTTTTTAAATATCATAATAGATGTGTTATACAATGTGAGACAATTGAGAGGTCAAGTAAGTGCGGCTAGTGATTTATCAAATGACTTTGATTTGGATCTAATCAGTTATTTGGCTTAGAAGGAGAGGTAGGAACGTAGATAGACGGTGGTTGCATTGATAATCCAGACTTAGGATAATGCGATACAAGATCAGAATGAGTAACCGCAGATTAACCAGGGTGAAGTGAATGGGGAAGTTCAGAGAAATTATATTGAATAAGAGTAGGAAGTGATTGAGGATAATGTAGAAGGGTAGGACAAGCAAAAGAAGAATCATCAATTTGTTATCATTAGGATTCTTATTGCAATTTAATAACTATATTGTGTATTCATCATAATGAGATTTCCCTACTTGGGATTCACATTATCAATTTTATGGATTTTCTAGAGTTCAATCACTAGGAATCCAGAACAGATTATTTAGTTCTTATTTTTAGTTTATTACCCAACAGCTTATTATCAAATTAGGGAATGTGAAAAACTTGATGTATTTGATTAATGTTTAGTTTGGACTTAATTATTTATTTGCTTCGGAACCTATAAATTTTACTTGAATAATAAGGAGCAAATTCAGTCTGCACTCAATTCAAAGTAATCCTTATTCCAGACTTATTTTAATTAAGAATAGGAAGAGGAGGCATTTCAATTAGCATAGTTAATTTGGGCATTTGTTCTGAGGAATAGCTACTCAATTACTTTGGTTATAGTGTTTTGGATTAGTCTCTTTACAGCAAACATTATACACACTCTGTTATTGGTGACCACAATCTTATTCATAGTGAGACACGAGAACAAAAATAGATCTAATTCCCAACATTCATTCAGACACAGAAATTGGATATGGATGGTTGTGATAATCAATATCATCATATTGCTCAAATATGTGTATATGTTGGAGATGGTAGTATTCGGTGACTTTGGTTACAACATAATTGAGTTGTTTGGATTTTAGTTTGAATACAATTTGCCATTTAATTTAGGGTTCAACGACAAGGATTTTGGATCTTTAAGTGTATTTTGGATGCTGGATTGTTTTGTAGTTCTCCAATATGAGACATATAAAAGTACTACCTATAAACAATTGCAGGAGAACTATCAAAAGATGATTTCCAAAATTGGAATATTTTCATCGGTAAGATAGTTGTACAATGTATTGTATATCAAATTTATTTTATGGATCTGCTATTGGATTTCATTATTGATACTCACCTTCTAATCCTTCAATATTATAAATCTATTTCAGATTCTACTATTACTTTATATCATCAAGACTCACATATCAGGAATGATAAATAAGGATATTCAATTCAGAAAGATTCAAATTTGTTGGAGTATCTTCCTGATGCAAGTTGGATTTGCCACATTATTTCGATATTTATTTGACTTCTCTTGGTAATTCATAATCTCTATTACATAAGCTTACAATTATTATAATCTCAGTTGAGAAAGATAACCATTTATGAATACATGTACACTCACCAAGGTTTCATTGGATTAAGTAAACGAGTACCATTTTTGATCTTTCCCAATCTTGTGTTAGACATTGCAGTATTATGTTTGGGATATTTGGGGTAAGACTATTTGCAATAGATGATATCGATCAATGATCTAACAGTCCATGTTCAGAGATCACACAAGCATACGAATGAGCATAATGAAATTGAGTTGGAGGATCTCAGCAAAAGTCTCAAGGAGAATCTGATCAATTCAAACAATGATTCTTAGATGGAGGATAGACAATCCATAGCGGCCAATTTCGCTTTTGATTTCACCTTACAATTGTAATTTATGTGTTATTCTATTATATAGTCCGTTTTTAAATGTGATATATAAGTATGTGAGTTTATTGTTACCAATTATTATCTACATCGTTATTGTTATAACATCAATCAAATACAAGATATCATGTAGTATGCTAGTCTATTTACTAATCATGTTTTATTACATCTACAAAACAAGATCGTATTTTATTGAGCAATTTCAGAACCATCAAATCACAAGCAAACTCAATGAAAGTATTAATTGAATTAAATTAGAAATCATAAGATGGAAATACATTTTCATAAATAAAGTAGAGAAGGAAGGAATGCGAGTTAGGATGGAAGACTCTCTAACATCAAAATACAATACCAATCTTATTTTAACTATTGCCATGATTACCAAAGACATAAAAATAAAGTCATTTGAATACAAAAAGGCTTGTTGGGTTGGCACTCTCATGTTTAGTATGCTATTCCTATTAATTACTTACTTATCGCAATCCTTGAAATATTTTGAGGATTACATTGACTTAAAGACAATGGTAAACATTAAGTACATCTTGTTTGCCTTTGGAACCTACAACGATTACCAAAGGGATGATTTTATAGTCAAAGACATCTATCCATATTTAATCGCCTTGATAATAGTGATCATAGACGTGAAGGCTTCAGACTTTCTCACTTCGATTGACAATGATGATTAACATCAAGAATAGATTACTAAATCTATTTAATAGACTGAATAATATCGAGTCTCTGAGAGAGAGTCCCTTTAAAATTCTGCCTCCTATTTGATTGATAATTTCTATTACAACAAATTTCAATTGTTAAAGCTGAACTTCCAAAAGGGAGCTATTCATTCTTCAGAGAGAATGTACATGATCATCCTATTCTTTTTGGCTGCTATTTCTGAAGGTATATTCAGCATCATTTACATCCTATTGTTTGCACTTGTGTTCTACTCGTCAACCAACTCAAAGTCTACTATCAACAAGTATTTTATTTCAAGTATTTTAAAGAGTGAGTGTATTAGTGGTGATCTTCCAATACGTTAGTTATCTGATAACATTATCTTAAGGCTCATCCCCAAGAATCCTGCCTGAGGAATTCAATCAAACAGAATATCTCATTTTCAACTTCTCAAATACAGATTTGCTAGATAAATGGGGGTTGTCTGGCAAAGGAAGGAGCAAGGGAACCTTTATTTTTAATTGCATCATCATATTTGCCATTTGGCTCTTTTATTACTTTTAGGAAGTGCTAAGCATCAAGATGATCTTGTTCATTGATCAATGCTACATTAATATGAAGTTAAGGAAAAAGGAAAAGCACATCTCCTCTAAATTTTACATCATCATCAAACGACTCTACATCATTGGCATAGTGTATTTCATCTTATTGGTGCAACTCTCAGTGTTATGCTATTATTTATTTGTAATCTACTCGACCAGAATCTTGAAGACCATCAATTTGGCCATGTTTCTATTCACAATGTAATTAAACCATCCTTAATATTTAGATTGTCATTGTATGTAATTGAAATACAGTTGAAGATTCCAAAGAAATAGACTGAAAAAAGAACTGACATATACAAGAGAATAATATTTGTTCAAGAAGGAGCCATCCTCATTATATTTACTATCTTGTTTGCACAGAAACTGTTCAAGGATGAAAATAATACAACAAGCAACATCTCAATAGTAGAGATTTTGATATTTTATTTGTTGCAATTGGGCAAGGATCTCTTGGAATCTGAGTAATATGAGAAGATATCGAAGGATTTCTATGATAATCTTGACACTAGATCTGAGGCTGTTGGATTGGCTATGAGTTTTGAAGCCAATAACAGAAAGTTGATGAAACTGATTGAGAGATACAAGGATAGAAATGACTTAAAGGAGAGAATAGATACCATCACTAAGATGATAAATGAATTCAATCAGGACAAGTATAATATCTATCCTAAGTAGTCGCCAAATTGATTGTTAAGTCATTAACATACAGGATCAATACAATCCTATGGCTGAACCTTTGAAACTTACAATTTACAAATGGATCGAATCTCATAGAAATCGTTTCCTCTTTGAACCTACACTGTAGATTTTCCACTTCATTGCTTGTTCCAATTTGCAAGTGTTGGAAATTGCAGAACATGAAATTTAATACATCTAGAATCAGGATTTCGAAGCTGTGATTTCTTATTTGCAAAGTTTCTATAAGGAGGCCACAAAGTACATCTCACCTACCTTAAGCAAAGAGAGTTTCATGCAGTAGTTCTTACAAAATAAGAGGAATGTTGGATTCAGTTAAAATAATGAGATAAGGTAGATTAAGAAGGATTGGCAAAATCTAAAGGAGAAGATCTCAGAACATGCTTCATCAAACAATTTAACCAGAGAGGATATTTCACAATACATCAACTAATACGATTGGAAGAGATTTCTGCTAGTCATTGGACAATTCATATTTTCTTTCTGGCATTTCATTTGTTTCATATTGTTGATTACCTATTACTTTCTAAATCATGGTTTCTTTACCATAATAATGCCATTATTGGTTTTTGCTTACGGAGCAATCGAAGAATAACAGCCAGATAAATTAATGTGGATATTCCCCTTCATCTATTTGAACTTCCTTTGTGCCTTGGAGAAGTTGGATGATCTAACTCCATTTCTGCAAGACAACACCTTTTTGGTGTTTTTATTTGGTGAGAACTCAGTCGTCTTTCAATTCATAACAATCGTAGCTATCATAATACAAGTGAACATTATGAAGAATATTGGTCTCTATGAGAAATTCATAAATCAATATGAGACTATTTATGGCAGCATCTTAAGACATCTGTGTAATGGCACTTTGAATTTGGAAGATGGGATCAAGAGACCCAAATAATAAAAAATAGTGAGATCTAAAAGTTAAGAGAGATTCTAATGTTTGAATACAGCATTATAAGCATAACGAGTGTCAATATAGATGAATCAGACGTTTACAGTTTTGCAAAAATTGGAAGATGATCTAATAGATTACCTAACCAGAATCAAACTAATAAAGCCTAACTTTTTCTTTAGAGCTTTCAGCAATATGAAACCTGGAAAGGATGTGTATCCATTCATGGCTGGCATTCAAATTATATTGGCTATCTACATATTTTTGTTCTACGATTAGATGAAGTCTATGGATTCACCTTCTATTTCAGAACTCTTGAAGTATAGTCAATTTTCTGGTCACATGGTTGTTGCCTTGCTCTTTCAAATTCTCTGCATTTTGATCGACAGATACATACTGCAATACAAACCTAAATCTGCCCAATATAGTATAATCGACGTATTTTTCAGGAGTGGAAACAACTATAATTAGAATTAGAATTAGAATTAGAACTAGAACTAGAACTAGAACTAGAACCAAGTAATGATCTAGCAATTCAACCAATTTAAAGAGCAAATGGAACCAGAGGAAGTCAAACAAATTGAAATTCAAATGAGACAAACAGTTGGAGGAGTAGGATAAAGATCAGAAGAGGTTAATCCTCCAATCTTCAGAAGAGGTAGATCGTTATCCTTTGCAGAAAAGAAACAAATAGAATAGAAACAAGTGGAATAAGTTGCTTTGAGATACAAGTACTATTTTTAGGTAGTGTTACTGGTTTCTATAAATCTATATTTATTATATTAGATTAGATAGAGCACTTGCAATGTAGCTGGAGAATGTTAATACATCACTTACAATATATTTATGATCCTCTTCTATATGTTGATTTGTTTGTACTTCTTTTTGTCTTCCATTCAGATTAAATATGGGATCAATGATCAAATAGTAAACTACTGTATTATTTTAGGCATAAAACACACTGATGAAAGGGTACAAGTTCCACAATTTTGTTATTTTTAAGGTGTATAAATTGATGCCCTTTTTGTTTGAATTGCGAACCATTTGCGATTGGGCATTTTCAGAAACGTCATTAACATTATTTCAATGGATTAAACTTGAGGAGATACATTCCCTACTGTACTCGGCCAAATGTAATTCCTATTTCTTCTCTAACAAAAAGGTTGGGGCCAAGATTGCATTTCACACTAAATTTTCATTAGGATTCTTGGTAATCATAGTGTTATTGGCGTTGTTGTTTGGTCCAATCTTTTTGTACTCTCCATTGAACCCAACATTTTAGAATGACAATCTCATTGGAGCTAACATCGAAGTGGGTTTGAAGATTAACAAAACAAACTACTTTACATTGTTTGTGAATTCACACGTGAGTGATATCCATTAGATTAGTGAATTCGAATGGAATGCTAAAAACTTATCTTAATACAAATTCTTAAATAATATTGACAAGGAGTCTCTCTAGATAGTTAAATTGACTCATTTTTCAGACACTTATTGGGACATCAGCTATCCTAGTTTGTATTCATTATCTGAGAATCTGAAGAATGTTATTGACAAGAAAGGGGCATCCACCTTCAATTTAATACAAACTTATAGGTTTATGAGACAGTACACAGATTAGACTTCTCAGTTCGTGAGTGATAATTATGAGTTGAATATCAACGCCTTGAAATAGATATACGAATCGATAGTGAGTTGTTAGGAGAATAAATAAATGAGTAATCCCATTCAGTTGTAGAAATTTTATCATGACTTCATAAGAATAGATAAGAATAAGGATATATCCATATTGGATGAGGGATTGATGAATTCAGTAATGATACAATTGAATTGTACAGCTAATGATCAGTTTTGGTGGTCAATATACTCAGATTACAAGTAGTCAGTAGGGATTAAGTTCTACATAGTGAGTGACAAGTATTCGAGTGCTTTGTTGGGGTACTCAATCCTTGGGTTTTACATAACGATAGTGTACGTGGCTGGGAAGATGGCAAGAGGAATAATGTCTGGGGGAATAGATTTGATAATGTTGTAGGACATGCCTTATCCGGATAATTTGTTGAAGATCTGCGAGGCTATAATAATGGCGAGAGTGGAGAAGGATCTGATACAGGAGGAGTTGCTGTACTTCTAGTTGATAGATGTAATACGGTCGCCGTAGTTGATGCGGAATATATCTGGAAGTTTTGTGGCGTAGAGATTGCAGAGATTGGAGATAGACAAACAGTTGTAGAAATAGAAATAGAGATGATTTAATGATTTTTGTTATTGAATTATAAATAGTATCTGGTATAGAGTAGGGAATATAAAATATACTGTGTATTTGAATATGTAGAATATTCATTGATCGTTGGGAACTATGATGAATCCTACTGTGATTGAATGTGATAAGTTCTATTCTTGGGCATAAATTTCAGTTGGAGCAGAGGCACCGTCCATTGCGGCCATGGGAGCCATTTTGTTCATGTAGGATGTTCTTGGGGCATATTGTTAGTCGATGGAAATACTTTTGATGGAATGGATTTTCATGTCCAAAGATTTGAGTGCAATTTCAGCCTAATGAAATTAATAAGTAGAAAAACTTTGTGTGTTGCATCTTTGACAGCTAATTAAAGAATTTAATCTTTTAGTTCAGATTTCTGTTCTGGTTTGACATCGAAGGATACACTGTTGATTGTGGTTACTCCTGCATTGATGGCAGCATCGATCAGCTGTCCAACAATCTTCAAATTCGAGGTTTCCAATTTTTGGCTTATGATCACTTTGTAGCCCTTGAATTTGAGTTCAGGGTTTCCATTGGTATACTCATATTCAGAATGAGGGAACATCTAGAATTAAGCGGTTGTGATCTTCACTCCTGCATTTGAGGTGTCCACTGATTGCAATGACCTATTGGGATTCACCAGGAATCTTACTTGAAGGCTGTCGCTTATATGCTGTTGGCTTTATTCAAAGCCTATTCTGCCATTTAATTTTGGATTTCAATTGCGAAGTGAACTGTGACTATTGTTGGTTCAACACTTAGAGATCCTGTTCCTGTGACATAGAATACATCTGGTCTCCTGTGTTCCACTTCAGAACACTAAATATGGAATTTGTAATTAAAATTACCTCAAAGTTGTTGATTGCTATTTATTAATCTTTGATGAATGATCCGAAAATAAGAGTGATGCAGACTGCAATTGTTAAAATTCTAATCATTTTTTATATTAAATATTAACTCAATTATAATAATTGAAGGAGCTCTTAATTACTAATTATAGTGATGTTATTTAAATTCCCCTTTATTAGGGGGGAATCAGAAATCGTATCTACTAATTGTAGTTTTAAATTGATTAATTACTAAAAATAGTGAAACCTAAATGATTATATTATTCGTATGATGTATCATCATTCTATATGGCTAATTACGAATCCCACGGTCACTTATTGCTCCATCTGGCTGCTGACTCCGTATCCGTAATTCTACTAGATTTGGACAGACTTGACCGATTCAATTCTCATGTTCAATTCCTTCAACACCACATTGGCCTATGATTATTTAAATTCCTTACTGTATGTTTAGCATCTTCGATGGCTTATTCCACAAGAACATCCTTCAACCTCTTCTTCTCCTCCTTGCTCACATCGAATTGAATCCCATTCACCTTATTGACCCTGTTCTTCACAGCTATGTCAATAATCCTAACAATCAACACAAGATCTTACTTTCCAACATCACTAATGTTGAGTGTCTCCACTGTTATCCTGTTGATCACTATGAATCCTGAGAATGTCTCATGGTATGGTTGATTCTGACTGTACTCCTTGTGAGGGGAAATAGTGAAATCGGCTGTCTGAATCTTCAATTATCCCTTGCAGTTCTCTTTTATGGCTCTACCCAATAAGGTCTATCACATACTTAACAGCATCGTCAGCTATTTAGGCTGCCTATTGCAAAGCATTCTGAGCCTTCTCGTCCTTCACTTCCACTTCCAAAGTTACCACTGCTTGGGTTGGCTCGATGATTACTGCTGCACTTCCTTATCCATAATAGATGTCTGGTCGCAAATAAACATTTGCATCACACTTTGGTTAATTAGATCAATTCCCTTACCAAATTTAGAGTGGATGTCTTGATAAATTGAGAGTTCAATGTTATTAATGAAATAGATAATACTAGTATGGCTTTCATTTATTTATATAATGAATATTAATTAAACTTCTCATGAAATTTAATCTTGTAAATACGGCAAGAAATCTTTCTCCATAACTTCGTTGTAGTCTGATCCCAACAAACTCAGGAATAACAAAATACTCAGCAACAACATCCAAATCAGTCGTGGAGATTCCATGACTCGGATCTCCTATATCGACAAAGAAGATTACATCGATCAGATTTAAAAGCTAAAGAAGAACAATAACCTACTAAGTCAAGAGCTTAAGCAACTCAAGTCCTAACTCATGTATTATCAGGTATAAAGTGTTTGATTAAGAAAGAACTCGAAAGTTTACAATCATAATGTTAAGTATCGGATACTATTTCAGTTCCACTTCAATAACAAGTCAAAATCAAATAGCTTCTCAAGACTCTTTAACAGAAGGAATCAGAAATTGAGTATCTCAAAAGTCAAATGAAGATCGATTAATTAACTGAACAATAAGAATAATTGTAAAAGTTGAGGGCAATTTGCGATATACAAAAGCAGAAACTTCTCAATAGTGAATCTGAAATTATCATCCCCTCTAAAACCAATGTCTTGAAAGACTTAGAAGCAGACAATGTTAGACTCGTCTAAATCCTAACTGCCCTCGAAGATAAAGTTAAGAGTCTTGATCACATAAAGAAATTAAACACTATACTTCAAAGCAAAATTTAGAATCAATAAAAGCTAATTCTTCAATTACAGTTAGAAATCAGATAGTACAAAGACAGAGACACTATTTTTAATAATAAACTTACTTAATAAAATAAATAAGAAAATCTTATTCAAAAATTATCTTCTGAAATCAACAAATTAAATCACTCAAACCAAATTCAATTGTCTCAAACTGATAAACTCAAGTCTAATTTATCAAATCAGTAGGACAAATATGAAAAAATTATCATGGAAAAAGATGAAGAGATTTTAACCTTAAGAATAAAAATAGAGACTCTCAATAAAATTATTAATGAGGATCATTAATAATTGTCTGAATAGAGAAACAGAAAGGCAGGTAAAAACGCACTCCTACTCAAACCATCCTCATTTGCAAATATGACTGATAGTTTTAAATTTAATCAAGACCTTGTTCTCTCTTCTTAGAGATCTCAAAGTGCAACTCAACGCAAAAAGCTTCTCCTAATTACTAAATAAGATCTCTAGTAGGTTCCCAAAATTCTGAAATACCAATTAATTATTAATCAAATAAGTCTTAACGATATCGATTAAGTATTTCTCTCTCTATATATCTTAGCATTTGTTCTGTCAAATTTCCTCAGAGGATGTTGAATTAAAAGATTTAGTTGAATCCTTCCAAAAGTCACTTTTCAAATTAAATTATTAATAGGCCTATCAATTAAGCCTCTATTTGATGGATTCTGAAGAGGGAAATGATACTTAATCTAAATAGAGAATTAGGAGTATTTTTAAAACCTTAGTTGATAATTACTAATTGCCAACTGCTTAAGAGATTATCAATATGAGAAAAGAACTCTCTTTAATTTTTAATGAATAGGGATTCTAATACATCAAAAATCAACTCACCCTCAAATACGGACTAATAGTAAAAAAGTATCAAATCTATGTAAATTATTAATATTAAATTTAGGATTTATTTGAAATATTACAATTGAAAGATATTAAATTATCTAAGTAAACTAAAGAATATATAGAAGCTTTGTTATTTTAATAAAATAATCAAATACCTAATGTTTTTTTAATCGATCAATTACAATCGATTTTTTGTGATAATTTTTGAATTTATTTATCTTATTAAATTTAGATGAACTATTTTAGAACATTTTTTTTAACATCAAAATGATTCACCTCAAAAATTAAAGAAAGAATTAACAAGAAAAAATAATAATTCAAAAAATTTTAACTGAAAAAGTCCTATTTATAGAGGTTATTCTAAATTTTTATAATGTTGATCAAATCAGTTTAATAAATATCAGATCTAAAACAGATCCTATAATTTATATCAATAAGATAATCATTACATATACTATTTATTTGAGATCTTATAAATATATTTGATATATATTCTATTAATTAATAAATGATATATTTATTATTATATTAGAAGACTTATCAAATATAGCCCCTTTTGTATTTCTAATTTACTTTCTGCATTAACTTAAAAATAAAATAGAATTTATATTTCATCTAATGAATCTAATTCTTTTTCCAAATTCGATTTGAATAAGAAGAAAAACACTTAAAAATTGATCTATATGAAAGGATGATGAAAGTGTTATATTAAGGATCTGGTTAACATTATTATAACTTAATTGATCGATATATTGATTTTATACAATTTATTTATTCAATAAAAAATGAGAGGCAATTAAAAATAATAACAATAAGTTCCAATACCTAGTTACCCATTTCCTTATTCATTTTGGTCTTATAATAATTTTGAAACAAAAGAGTTGGAAGCTTACTTATCATCTCAATCCTAAACTTTGCAAACATAAATTCCCAAAACGTGCATCCAAGATGGATATTAATAATTATGTAAAATCTTAAATCAGCATCCGCATCCTGTATTACACGCCAAATAAGCCAAACAATAATAACAAATAACCAATTTACTTGGCGAATAATCAATTGATAGCATTAAAAACACTTCAGAGATTACATAATTTTTGGTATTCCAAAACACTCAAATTGATGCAATCACATTAATTTTACTCTAGTTTTTATGGCCTCTTTATTAAAACCTAAATGTCTTTAAATTATACAATATTAAATTTTCTGAAACTGAAATGGAAATTTTATAAAAAATAATTGAAAACAACAAACTCATTAAGGTATTTATTGAGTATACCAATATAATTCCTCAAATAAATTGTCCAACACTTACCTAATTATATTTAAGAGGAAATTAAATTACTTAATCTAAATTAAATCAAATATTTTAACCAGGCACTCTTTAGGCCTTATAAGTAATTGAATTGAGTGATAATCCTCTTGGAAAAGATTGTATATATTTATATTAATGCAAGCTATTTAAATCTTGGCCAATTTTATGAGTAAAAAGAACAGTGTTCAATATATTGGACTATCAAGATGTGAAATAGCAGCCTGGGAGGATTTGAAACCTCTGATAGAAACTATTGGACCAGAAAAATTGAATGAAGCAAAATTACAAGCTTATAGAGAGTTAGAAGAAAAGAGAGATAAGCAGATTAAGGATTAATTGAAAGCAAAGAAGAAGGAAGTTGTTGCTGAAATTGAATTAGAACCACTTACACAAAATGCAGATGGAAGTAATATCCATTATCTTAAATTCTAGGTTATTCAATCATTCATAATCAGTAATTATAAATTCTGTTTTTGGCTGTGAATCCGTTCAAAGATAGTGATAAAGATTAAATTGAAAGGTTCATTTAAGCAAATCCAAATGTTTATGTTGTGCTGCAGGGATGTTCATTTGAAACCAAGACAAAAGAGAGACTTAAAAAGCGCTACAATAATATCGTATTTTGATTTATATAATTATTGTCATTATATAAATATTTTTTGGGTTACTGGACAACATCACAATTGTATTGTTGTAATTTCATGTTTAATCATGTTAATTGATCTTTTCAAATACAGTTAGTCCTATCAGTAATATTCGTATAATGATTCAAAGTTTTTATTTCATAAAACTATAAACTTTACATTTTTAAATTAAGCAAGTGAAATAAAAATTTAGTTAGATTTTTTAAATAAATTAAGGTTGTCATTTATTAAACCATGTTTTATTAAGATTTCTCAATATAATTACCATGATGAGAGTTATTTAATAATGGATATTATTCTGGGATATATAGAATGATTTGACCTTTCTGAAAAAACCTTTTTGAAGTTTTTGGTAAGATTGAAATTATAAAAATCAACAAAATTATTATGGTTCAAAGAATTCGGGGTCTCAGTTTTATATTATCAGATATAGATTGCTATTTCATTATACTTAATGAGATAATAAATCAAGTGTTTTACAAATCAGAATAGAATTTTTACGGCATCATTAAATCTCCAAGCGCTAATCCTTTTTTATGACTATCCATCAATAGTTTACTAGGTTTTTGATTAAGAGACTAAGTGCTTTATTGGACACTTAGATTTTTTTGAATGATGTTTCCGAGGTTTATTTTCTTCAATTTTTTGAATGGAGCTAAGTTATTTAGTTTTTGGTAGTGATCTGCTACTTGGTTTTATTTTTTTTTGATTTGCATGTTCAGAAATTTCATACACAATATACTTACTGCCATTCATCTTGGCATATGGTCGTCTTTTGCCTTTTTGTGGAGGGGCTGAGTAATTTCTTTAAACAAAATAATTCTTTAGATTCTAGCTTTGAGATGTTGGGGATTCGATGACAAAATCTAGCAGATCCTATTTTTGAGTTTTCGATAACTCATCTTAAACAGAAGGGTTGATTTTGTATTCTTTTTAAAAAAACTCATCTTCGAAAGAATCTAAATTAAGTTTCATATCGTATGTGAATTATTCAAGAGAATTTTATTTCTGAGGAGTTGTCAAGGGATATCCTCCCTTCAATATCAGGAAATGATTTGCATTGTTTTTACTGCAATTATTACCCATTAAATTATATTTTTCTTAGAATCTTAAAGTATTTTTTTTTAAAATATATGGTAAATATAGCATTGTATGTGAATTATAATTTAATTTAATAGTTTATTTGGTGAATAAATTATATATTAATTTTATAGATTACAATGAAATCAGGGAACAAATGTCTTTATTATTGCAAGCAATTTTTCAATCTACTATTAGGAATGAGTGGTCTCCTTATGATTGCAATAGCCATTTACATTTGGGTCGTAGCTAAAATATTCTCAGTTATAGTTATGTGCATATTGGTGTTGGGGGGAATCCAATTATTCCTATCGTTGATATGTATTGTTCAGATATTCAATTTGTTTAGCCCTGGGCACAAAGAAGGCAATGTTTAGAATCAAGTGTTACAACTTTATCTTAGGATTCATACTATTGGGATAAGTCACAATTACAATCTTGGCATTTGTTTTAGAAGATCAATTTATCGATAAGGGTATAGAGAATGATCTTAGAGTGTAGCAATTGAAAAACTTGACGAGCCCCAGGAAACAGCTGATGCTCTAAAGGAATAATTGAAAAATCAATATACAAGGTCCATTTTCATTACGCTCACCAGTTTAGGGATTTAACTCATGTGCTTTGTGTTCAGTGTGTGGTATAGGGATTCACTTGAAAATGCAAATGACAATAGCAAACTCTTATATGATGAAAAAGAAAAGTATAATGAATATAGATTTATATAGAAAATATATGAGTTTCGAAGAATATTCTTAAAAATAGCAAGCATAAGTAAAGGAAAAGACAAATAACAACAGAAATGAAGTATATTCACGAAATCCAGAATTTTATGAGTGGAAACAATAACAACAAGGCAAGAAATGATTTATAAATGATTTAATATCATGTATATTTTCTATTAAACTATCTGCAGTCAATTTATTAAGAACTAATACTCATCTAAACCCAAAGAACTTAAAGACAAGTTATTATATTATAGTGAAAAAGAATATTTGATATATGTTTCTATAGAATACTTTATATATTAATGTGACTGTTAGGAGAGAAGTTAGTGATTCAAAAATTAGTATAAATTGCGTATATTAATTTTAGACTAGTTTTGCCAAGCATTTTCATAAATTTTAGACTTGAAAAGTTTAATGTATATATTTAGAGCATGTCTTAATTTATCTATATTATGCAAGGTTGACAAGAGCAATGGAGGGATATTCAGAATATTAAATATCGATATTGAATATTGATAATATCTCAATCAGAGGACTCAGAGGGAAAAGAACTATCTTCTTAGTTGTTGGATTTTTGGGAGCTGTAATTGATTGATGGATCAACTTTTACTTTTTTTGTTTTTCTATTTTGTGTTAATATTGATGTGATACAATTTAGATTGGACATATTCTTATAGTTTGCGAATGACCTTGGCTGGCAATTGATCAATATCAAATTCTAGTTCTTCGGCTTCTTGATTTTAAACACTTTACTACACTATCTCCCAAACTCCCTTCAAATGTTCTTGAGGCAACTCTCTGATGTGTTGCCCCAATTATCTTTTTTCTTCGAATGAAATATGAGTATCTTATTTTTTTTAGTATTAAGGTTCTTTCACTTTGTTGGAGTTGGCTTTGTTTGCGGTTGGGATGCTTCTAAATAGGTTAATTTAGAGTTTTACTTTGTAGATGAGGGTGTTAATTTCTATTCATTTTAGAATGCTTTAAAAACATCATAAAAATGATTTTCTAATTGCGTGACTTGATCTTGTATTTAGCTAGAAGTAACAGATTAAGTTAGTTTTTGTAATGCAATTCTAATTTGATTCCAAAGATTCATCAAATTACCTTTTAATTTACAAGTAAGTAATACCCTCCTATTTGAAGGAAGCTTCAATTTTATCGATATTTAAATACCCAGAAGCATTGATCTCATTGAATGCTGGATGGGATTTGAACTTTTGAAGAAGGTACAATCCCTTCTTGCAATTATCATCCTATGGAATTTTGACTTATTCTTTTTGAACTGGAGCAATTCTTTGGGATCTCTTGCTTTTGTCTTCGACCACTTCCTATTTGTTGCTTTGGAAAGAGGCATCATATTTGTTAACCTTTTTGGGCTATTTCGCTAATAAGGAGGGGCATTATTACCACTCTCTATTCACGGGATTTTAGGAGATTAGATTGCAAAAGGGAATAGCCTTTGGGCATTTTGCTTAGAATAAAGTCGACTTGAATCTGATTAAGATTGAATTCCAATTAGCTTGCCATAAATATGTTATTATTTATTTATATTTCTCAATAATTTACAATTAAATTAAATATACTATCATAAAATTTATTATGACTATTCTCTAGTTATATATAAATATAATAATTAATAATACTTAGAGAAATGGAGAAGTACAGAAGAATAAGGAAGATTGGGAAAGGAAATTTTGGAGATGTTTGGTTGGTGGAGGACAATAAAGGAAGAGTATTTAAAAATAACTATTTAATAGTAATATGCTATGAAAAGAATAGATTTAGTCTTTGATACTGTGGATCCTCAAAACGAAGTCAGCATAATGAAAGTTCTTAAGCATCCTAACATAATAAAGTTTTATGATTCCTTCGAGCATAATGACAAATTGTGCATAATCATGGAATATGCCAAAAATTGTAAGACTCTCCACTATATCTAAGCTGATCTCTCAATCTACATAAAAACTAAACAGCCAGACATCCTGAACTATTTTACCTAATTGTGTTTGGGAGTCTAATATTTGCATTAACAAAAAATAGTACATAGGGACATTAAATTGAGGAATGTTTTTATTACTGATGATGGAATTGTATGTATTCCTACTTAATTCCTTTATAGATTAAATTGGGTGATTTCAGTATCTCCAAAAAATTGATCGATCTATCGACCAATACAACTTTAGGTAATTTAAATTATGTAAATAAGGAACTCCATATTATTTATCTCCTGAAATCTGCCAATCCAAACACTACAATTCCAAAACCGACATCTGGAATTTAGGCTGCTTCTTATACGAATTGTGCACCCAACAAAAGCCATTTCAAGGAGAATCCCTCCCTGCAATCCTCAACTCCATCATAAATGGCCAAACTCCTCAATTAGGCGAGGCTTTCCCCAAGTTCTATCAAGATATCCTCAACATTACTTTACAGAAAGATCCAGAACTTCGACCAGATATAGATCAAATACTCAATATCCCTTAAATTAAGGATGAACAAATCAAATTGTAAACACTTTATAAAAGTAAAGGACTATTAAATAAAAGGATATGTCCTATTGAATGTCCAGGCTTTGATGAAAAATAAGAATTCAAATAAGACAAACAATCAACTAACAAAGATATGTCAAATATACTTAAATAATCCATTACTCCTTAATATAGATAAACTTAATTGGGACTGTAAAATATCTTCTCGGAATGTGTGTCACCCAATAACAATTACTGCTAAATTCAGAAAAAGCCTTACAAAAAGATTATGACCATTAATACTCAATTGGATGAAAAAGTCGAATAGGAAATCACACAAAAGAAACCCTCCTTTGCCAAATTGCTCTTCAATCCCAAAACTCCTACATCTCCAAATAGAAATATACTATTGGCAGACTTTTTGAAAAATAAGTTAGGATAGGAAGTATTTTAAAGAATGAAAGATCTGTTGGAAAACAGCAAAGATCCAATATAACTATTAGAGAATAGGGATAAAATGATGCAAATTTTGGGCGAATAGAATTTGGATTGTATCAAAGTAATGTCTCAATTTATTTTAGATTTTTAAAATAATTATAAGTAACAGCATTACTCCTCCGAGCAGTCACTTTAGAACGATGAGTGCTTCATATTAATTTGTTACTTAGAGGATTAAAACAGTTAATAACCATGATAATAATATTCCAACGTCTGCATGGGATGAATAATTTTGATTATAATTAGCTTCTAATATATATAAAAAGCAATTTTGATAAAATTATTTCATGAATTATTATTATTGTTGTTGTTTAATTTTTGTATGGCTTGTATTTATTAAGTATTTTTTGATTCCAAAGTATTTACCATCTGAGAATTTCCTTAAGTACCTGTTCCCTAATTTTGATAGAGCTTTTAAGTTGTGGGTTCTAATGACGTAATTAAGACTTGCTTTTTATTAATTAATAATGATTACATCATTCTCAATCAGACTCTCAATGACTTGACCTTTGTTTAGACTCTTTTTCTTCTTATACCCAATCAATATTTGTATAATTAGAACTATTGTGCAGGTAGTGTATTGAATTATTCGAGAAATCTTTTTCAATCTATACCAATCAGAATCATGCGGATCGATAATGGGTACTTTTCCATTGCCTAATATCTGTATTTTCATAAACTTACCGTTATCATCTAATAAAGCATGAGAAATTTGAGTTATGGCTGAATATAACAAAACTAAAATAGCTAGAATTAAAAGACTTGTTAAATAGTAAATATATTAACATCATACGAGGGCATTAAACATGTCTACTTTTTGGTTTAAATTAATAGAGGTATCCTTCGATGATGATTAAACAAATAAACACTCCTGACTACAAGCATCATATTAAATTACTACACAGCACATTATAAAATAGTTCGTAAATCGACTACTATCATCATCTAAATCTATGATTATCCCAATTAAAGTGCAGCATAATACTAGAATTATTACCATTAGGGTAAGAATTGTGATTTTGATTAAATTCATAATTATAATCTTATAAATAATTCACAATTAAACAATTATCATTACTATAATTCAATTGTTTAACTTGTATCAATTTACCAATATACCAATCTCATTTAAATTTTGAATGACATCATCCTTCATCTTCATTCATTTTTATTTTGGAGTTAATGATAAAAGAAATGCATTAAATTATAATGCTCATGCCATTGATGGATATCTTAGAAATATTACTTTGTAAACATAACTAATTTATACAATTACTTATGATTCTCAATTTAGATTATTTTTTATATCTCTATCATAATGTTTTTTAAAATAAATAGTTTATAGTAAAAAGTAATATTTAAGATGCTCAAATTTGTTAAATTTTAATAATATAATAATATTATTATCAACTATTGTGTATTACAATTCCTGGAATGCAAGATTGGGTTAGACTCTATTTGACTTAAACAGATTAGATTATATTTTCGGTTTCTTTATTGAGGAACTTAATTTCTCCAAAGTTGACACTCTTTCCAGCAAACATGTATAAATTGAAAGTTTCATTTATTTAGGAGACTAGGGATAAGGAATAGGTCATTCCTTTTTTTAAAAACACATCTTATTCTAATTCAATGAAATAGCAATCATTAATTATTTTCAAATTGGAGTGTTTAATATTAATAATTTCATCATAAACAGAGATACTTAAATCCAATCCTTCATGCACTCTAAATAATACAACCACTTCTTTATCTTTATCATTTATATTTTAATCAAATTGGTTTTATCCTGAAAATAATTAAGTTAATAGAAATCCAGATAAAACCACATTTTAAAGGGGTAAAATATTCTCAGCAACACCACAATTTTTAGTAAAATTGAAAGCTACTTTTCTATCATTTGATTTAGCAAATGTTTTGTGTTTCCAGATCTCATTACTAGCATTTTATGGACCTGAATTCACAGGTTTTTTATTGTCTTTTTTATTTTAATCAACCAAATTGGTGATATTATTCATCATATACTAGTTTGATATTTATAATTCCATTAATTTTTTAATAGCTTATTGAAAATTTAGGATATCAAGCTATTCAACATTATTATGGGAAATTTTATTTTCTTTACAATTTGAAAAACTAGAGATCATTTAGAATAAATCAGTTGATTTTTAATCAAAATTTCTATCATTTGATTCGATAAATAAAGTTTCCATTTGATTTAATTGTTTGAATATTTCATTCTCCTATAAGTCTTGGATTTTATCATAAATCATTTTTTCTAAATCATTCAATCTTTAATTGACCTGAATTCTTATCTTACTTATTAGTTGAATTGCCTTGTCCAATTATTATTGATCAGCTATGCACAGTTTTTGTGAAAGGTATTTCATTTGTTAGTTGTAGATGTAAATTATTATGAAATTTGTAAAAGAAAATTTATATTTCAATAATTTTCTGTACAATTACGATGATGATTAAATTATCGGAGCAAAAATAAAATAAAATTAAATGTTCTTGAATTGTTGCCCTAATGTTTACTCCCTGATCTTGAAAACATAAATCTAATTTATTGATCGTGACATAATACTATAGGTTAACCTCAAAGACTAATTATCGATAATTTTAAAGAAGGACTTTTTACACATCTATAAACAAGGAGAACCTATTTCCTCATTCAAATTACATTTTCCTAATGTGATCAAATGGTAATTCGATAAAGGATTGGTAGGATTCACCATAGATAATGGAACTTATTTAACTGAAGAGGCATACAAATTAAAGGAATACTTAAATGGAAGATTGTTTTTTTCTAAAATTCAGGATTTTTACACTCCTCTCTAAATCTTAGGAAAAGGAAGCACTGCCAAAGTTCTCCTAGTGAAATCGAAAATTGGGGAATCATTCTATGCTGCAAAATGCGTTCCCAAGACTGAATCTATAATTTAAGAGATTGAAATTAATAATCTATTGGACCACCCAGCATTTGTGAAAATAAAAGAAGTATTTTTAGGAGATACAAGTTATTATATCATAATGGATTTATTGTCTGGAAAGAACCTTTCAATATTACTTAAGAATTAACATACAGGTTTGACAGTTGAGTAGTCTAAATTGATTATGCATGTAAATTAATAGTTAAATAGGCATTATTAAGTGGAATTGACTACATGCATTCAAAAAACGTTATGCATAGAGATATTAAACTAGAAAATATAGTTTTAGAAAAGATTAACAATCTTACAACATTAAAATTAGTAGACTTTGGTTTAGCTACTTATTCCAATATCAAAAAGTAATACAAGATTTCAAAACTTAGATTTAAGTATCCCAAGTGTGGTACTCCAGGATATGTAGCTCCAGAAATTGCGAATTTGACTGACTAGAATTCTATTTATGATAAGAAATGCGATATATTTAGTGCAGGGGCAGTTTTCTATAAATTATTAACTGGACGAGATCTATTTCCAGGGACAGGGTTTGCTTATGTATTAGCTTAAAATAAGAAATGTCAAATCGACTTTACTCTTTTATAATTAAGAAAACTGCCATCAGATGCTATAGTATCTAATATTATAATTGAAGATATTGTTAAAATCAATGTTATAAAAAGATCCAATCCTAAGACCAACCGCTTAGGAGTGTTTGAAATTTCCATTTTTTACATCTACTCAATAAAACGATACTGAGAAATCACCAGCAACTAATGGAACTTAAAATTCAAATTCTGCACCTATTGGACCATCTAATGCACACAAAAAATAATTTTTTGCTTAATAAAAACAGATGATGCAGACCGTAGATTTCCAACCTGAAGAAAAACCTGAATATAAAGGATCATTCGTGACAAATGATATGGTTTAATATCCTTAGATGCCTAAGATGGTCATGAAATTCAATACAACTGAATTTGAATCAATATGATAATTACATAGTTAATATAAATCTACAATATCAATCAATTTTAACTTAATTGCTACTTAAGAATTTTCTTTAGATAGTTTTTTGTAATTATACTTAAGAATTATGTTTATTGAGATTATAATTTATATATCAAATCCTTTTGCATAACTTAGATTCCCTAATTAAATCATTTGTCTTTCTTGATAAAACAGATGAATCGCTTAGGTAGCAATATATGCCGATATCATAAATCATAGTAATATTTCCCTTGAAAAGATTATTGGTATTTTTTTAGATAAGTTGGATATTTCAATTCTAAGTAATCCAAAAAGTTTGTTATTTAATGTATTTTTTAACGAGAATAGTATAAAAATATGAGAAGTACAAAATAATGTACAAATTTATTAGTATTTAATAATAAAATAAAGTCAATTAAATTTTAATTTAAAAAAGTCATGTTCCAATGCTTATTTAGGAGTCAATCTTTTTAATGGTTCTATCACAATTAAGTTCTCTATTAGATTTATCAACTCGTATTAATTTTATGGTATAAATGCTCTAAATACCTTCATCAGACTCAACTCTTAAACCATAATTGAATCATCCGGCCATTTCAAAAAGGAGTCATTCAGTTAGTATTCATTGAAGTATTCCCTGGCTTCATTTCTACACTATTAAATCATCTCAATAGGAATTGGACCGCAATGTTTTTCAATCATTGCCAAGTGAAAAAAGTCATTGCCTTTTGGTCTAAACAATTGTTGGCCTAAAATAATGAATTTTAAATAAATAACCTGTAAATAATTCGACTGCTATGCAACCCATACACCACATGTCACTTAAATTAGTCCAGTTATTTTTGAGGATAACTTCTGGTGCTCTGTATTATCTTGTGTTAATTAATTAAGAATGACACTCTGTCTAAAATACTGCTCCTCCAAGGTCTATTATTTTTACATGATAATGATTTTCTTTTTTCCTAATAGTAGATTAATTAATTTTATTACCCTTTCTATTATTTGTCTATTAGTAGAATGTTCTCAGGTTTAAGATCTGTGTGAGTGTATCCACTTGCATGCATAAAATCTAAACCCTAGAGACAGTCAAATAGTATTTATTAAACTGCTTTCAATTCAAATCCTCCGAAATATTTTCCTCTCATAAAATCATACAAAGATAATCCAAGCTAAAAATTAGAATGCCATTTTACATCCTCAAAAACTATGCAATAATTGTCCTTATGACTAAATGCTTCGTATGCTCTTACAATTTTCTCATTTCCTGGATGATATTGATTCTGTTAATGAATGGTTCTCAGTATTCCATATTCAATTTTGGCACTCTGAATATGTCTTTTGACTGATTTAATGATCTTGATGGCCTTGAAATCATTCTCTCCTCCATCAAACACCCTCACTACTCTTCCAAATGTTCCATCTGAAATGGCCTACACAAATAAATATCTTTAATTGAATATCTCATCTTTTTATAACTTGTAGTGTTTTTCCTTTTTTGTATCTACTTTCTCTCTTTATTTTCTCATCTTCTCCCTCTCCCTAGACCTACTCCATTCCATTCCAATGACTAAATAAAAAGTACTTAAATTATTTATCCCATACTCCAAACTATCATCTACTTATATATAAAAAATCCTGGTTGTTTAGCATAAAATAAATTGTTTATTTTTCCTTATACATTAATTAATTAATTTTCCGTAAGCAGTATAATTAAAAGTACAAAAACTTCAATTAAATATCTTACATACTTAAATCTCATTTATTTATTAACACAATTTATAAATATCTATTTGAAATGTTCCTGATTCTTTAAATGATTCCTATTATATCAAAGGATTGATTGTAGATGGTTAGCAGGTAAGCTCTAATAAAACTTAAATTGATATATCAATTAGTTTATTTCCTAATTTATTAATGAAATATTGAATTTATTTTTAATTTTGATTGATTTGTTGATCTTTTGTAATATCATGTATATCCCTAGTACCCATTCTCATTTTAATAAGGACTGAAGTAATTTATGGATTGAGATCGATATACAGCAAAATAGTTGATTACTATTCTATTAATCATTTATGGTTTAAAATATTAATAAATATTTAAGAAAAAAAAATGAATTCCAATAATTAGATCGAATTCTACTTGAATTCACAGCAAGTTGATTATATCTAAATGAAATTGCCCTAAGGATTCTCTTTGCACTTGGCTAGTCTAATTCATTAGAGAGAATAAAGGATTGTATTATATTGTCCTGATTAATTTAAGTCTAAGAAAGTTTCTAGGTTTGATGCTACATTCAAGACTCACAAATTGGAATAGACAAGCCAAGAAGACCTAGCACCGAGAAGAGCCTAAAGGATACAACCTCAATAATAAAAGGACAAAAAGGAGCCAGATAATAAAGCATAAAAAATTCTGCAGAAATAAAAGCATCATTAATAATATTAATAATAATCTTAATAATAGAAGCAATAATAATAATAATAATAATAGTAATAACAGCAACAATAATAGTAACAGTCAAGTCCAAAAATTGTGTAAAATATCATTTTAAATTAAGATCCAAGTTGTAAAAACAAATGACTTAATAAGAGAAACTTAACCTAGGGGAGAACATAAAACAATTGAAAATAGAATATTTGAGAGGTGTTTGGGAAATTGTATAGGAGAGTGTTTAAGCTAATGGGGAGGATGAGGTAGAATTTGACATCGATGTCCTTCCTACTAAAACTGCTAGAAAATTAGAAGCCTATGTAACAAGTCGACTGTATATTATATTATTTAAAAATTAAGGCAAGCAAAGAAACATAAAAACGATGAAGAGGATAAATCATTAGATCCTAATTCTTCAGATTAATGAATATAAATTATTGAAGTTTGTTTTAAATTACTTTTAAATTGACCTTTATCTATAAAATTAAATAATAATAATATAGATTGATCTAGAATTTATCTAAATTCTAACTCAACTCTGAACTGCCATTTATAATCCCTTTTTAGTCAAATAAGATTGAACTCCCTTCATTTTTCTTTATTAATCCTTTGAACATTTATAGAATCCCCATAAGTTGATCCAACTTAAACTGGCTCCAATTCCTGCAAAAATGATCTTTAATTAATCCTTAATTTATTTACATCAACAAATTCAAAAAGATAATACATTTGTAAACACAAAAAATGCCCATGCACATGATGCTCCAAATTAAAAAGTCCAAAATACAGAGGAATCTATTTTACTTCTTTTGCATTTGTCAAAACATTCAAATCTCCAAACTTCATCCCCTTTTGGAGTAAAATCTGAATACCATCTCAAGCCAACTAAAAATTTTCCTGTAATATTCTTAACAGTATAAAAATCAAAAGCATGGAAAATCATTATCAGTATATATTAAAATAAAGTGCTCGAAATTATTAACCCTAAAAATAGATATCTATTAATTATAATACTATCTTTTACGAAAAAAATGCACAAAATTTAAAAAATATATGAAAAAAACAAATGCCTGGATGTGCTGCTTTTGTTATATCATATTACGAGATTTCCTCGCGATCTATTGTAATCATTACATTAACCTTGTCCAATGATTGGTTTCATTTCAATCCCTTCATTTTTGGAATTCATATATAATAATTTTTTTAAAACTAATATAAAAAGAAAATTCAATTTTAATATAAATTTCTATGAAATTAATTTTATTTACATGTTATCATCTCATAGAGATGTGAAATTTGCTAACGTATATTATATATGTAATTAAGTTATTTTATGAAATTGAAAATTCTATCTTTCTGTAAACAGCATTAATCAAACATCATATTTTTATTCAAACAATTAATTAGATTAATAGGAACTAATTTAATAATAATAAATAATTATAATTATTATAAATATCTGGAGTAAAAATTGAATCATTAAGCTATTCATTTTCAATTTTATAATTTATTTTTTGATCAACTAAATAAAGAGGTTTATACCATCATCATCATTTAAATATAAATCATAAAAACATGGCTACATCCTATATTTTCTCTTACTGAGCCTATCCTTATGTATGTGAATCCAAATAACAACAATTTAACAAAAAGTAAGATATATCTAAAAATAGAATAGATCAGTTACTACAATTTAAACTAAAAATTGGAAATTTATTCCCAATATTTTTATAAATTCAATATTTGATACTTTATTAAATGGGTAATACATGCTAATTTTCAAAAATTGAGAAAGAAAATTAAAGAATTAGATTGATAGGAGTAGAATGTTAATAATTCCCTAATAAATAAACTTAGCTTGAGAATTTTTCGTATAATATTTAAGAAAATATTGATCAATTTGAGGAGGAATTTTTTAATAAAAGCTTTGAACTTGATATACACAATGAAAAGACTGCAAAATCAGAATCCCTCAAAACTGACATAAAGGAAGAAAAAAAACTTTCATTTAATTCTCTTGTCTTTGTTGAAGAGAAATAAAACAGCACTCAATTTGGCAGCTATAATTAAATGGCAAGTGAAGCTTTTGGAAATTATATTAAACTGAGAACCTAATTTAAAAGTTAATAATCTGACAGAATGAAAGAAAGCGTCTAACAACAAATACATTTGAATAATATAAAGCGCTTCCCTCAAATTTATGGAAGAACTTAATTTAGAATTACAGATATTGATGTTCAAACTTCGAACTCGAATAAAATAAGTAAATCAAAAAGGGGTACAAAAAGCAATTTTCATAGTAATTTATCTTTAAACCAGAAATCCAATATCAATTAGCCTTGGTAAAAACAGGAACGTAAAATTAAAATCATATATTTATGAGAATTAAACAAATTTATATTTAAAATAAATGATTTTAAATAAAAACGATTTAGCAAGGCTCATCTTTCTATATTCTAAAAGTGATCATCTCAGTTGTAGAGGAGAAATATTATCCACTTTTTAATATATGGATTCTTGGTTTAAATTTCAATATTATTTATATCTTTTAGAATATAATTGAATTTGATGAGAAATAACAGTTTATAAAATTAGTAAAAAATATTATTTTTTCAACATACTCTTTATTTTCTTATTTCATCCATCATAAATTAAAGAGTAATTATTTTTCTCTAGTTTTCTATTATTTAGTATTGATAAACAAATATCTTTATTATATTCAATATCATAATGTATCATCATCATTAATTGAAAAATAAAGAAATCAAAATATTCTGCCTAAATCAATAATCTCTATAGTAAAATACTTTATTTAATATGTTTGACTTATATGATTAATGTATAGGTTACTTATTTAGATAAGGGTTTATTTAAAAAGTGTATAAGTTAAAATATGAATATCAAAAATCATTGTTTTTTTGATGAAATCTGTTAGGCAGATACCTTGAATTAATGGCAGAGTGTGGACTCAAGGATGTGTTAGTGACATTATGAAGTATATTGTATTTGGATGAAGAATTAGATTATTTAAATATGGCACTTCTTTGTCTTGCTTCAGATTGTTGACAAATAGACTTCAGTTTGTTTTTGATGTTAGAGGTAGAATTTTATTATTGCTATTGTGTATTTTATTGCTATTATTATGAGGATTTATTTAAAGGACTTTTATCTAATAAATTTGAATTTGAATAAGTATTTTTCAAAAATTAACTACTTCTATATTATTTGATACTTTATGCACTTTTTTATTCAATCAGTTACTTAAAGCATTTTTGCTGTTTTTTGAGTTCTAACTCTTCAACAAGCTTCTTTTGTTTATTAACTAAGGTGATGATTCTTGAATAATCCATTTTTTTATATAGAACATCTCTGTATGTAGAGATAGGATATTACTTATCATCTTATAATTAAAGCATTATAGATCCATGATAAGTAATTTCTTCTTTGGTATTGCGATATTCTTTAAAATAAGAATGTTTTAAGCATTCATCAATGCTCAATCGCTTGGTGGGGTCATACTGGAGTAATTTGGATATGATGTCTAATTCATCCTTGGGACAACCGAGTAATGAATTAAGTTTTTGTTTAGATGGTCTAAATTAGTTTTGAAAGATTTGTGATTGTCCACCCATGGCAAGTATTTCTTGCTAATTGGGACTACCAAGAATGTCAACTATCTTTTCAAGTTAATTGATGGTACTGTTGCCAGAGAACAATGCTTTTCCTAGGATCATTTCTCCCATAAGACAACCAACAGACCATAGGTCGATACCATAGGAGTATGATTTGGAACCGAGGAGAATTTCAGGAGCTCTGAACCATCTGGTAGCCACATAATCAGTTAAGATATCAGAATCTTGTGATCCAACCATGCGTGCTAGACCGAAGTCTGCCAATTTTATTTAGCATTCTGAATCGATCAAAATATTGGCAGGTTTTAGATCACTAGTTGTAAATCTGAATAAATTACCGATGTATCATTCCTGCTGAATGTATGTATTTCAATGCTTTAATTAATTAATATGTAATGTAGCGGCGGTGCTCTGCCTATAATATGTTAGCTCTGATGGCAATGTGTAAATCTGTTTCCATATATTCAAATACAATATAGAGATCAATTTTGTTATTAGCAGGGTAGGTTTCAATAATGGAGACAATGTTAGGGTGCTTGAGCTATTTAAGGAATGTCACCTAACACACTTTGAGAATACAATTATACTTCTCTATATGTGCGCTGAGCATCAGTGGGATTATTGAATGCATCAAACACTTTTTTGAGAGCAACTACTTTTAGAGTTTTAAGATCCTTGGCTTTCCATACTATTCCATAGGCTCCTTTACCAATACGTTAGATGACCTCATATTTTTTGAGAATATGTTCATCAATATTTTCACTCATTATTATTTATAATGTTATAATTCAGTATCAGCAAGATAGTACTTTTCTTACATTTAGTGATATTTCTGATTGAGTTCAATGAACTTCTGTTTCCAAGCATTGACCTCATTCTACAGCAACGCCACTTTACTCTCCTGTGTCAAGATCTATTGTTGTTGCTATTGAATTATTTCATTGAGATGAGATATTTATTGTGTTTTTGGATCGATGTGCATTGAATACTTTCTATCATTGTTGATATTTTTGGATTCTGAAGGCATTGATGGAATGTCCTCAGTACTGGCCATTCGAGATCTCATATACAATGGAGGATTGTGAATCACATATTTAGTAGGAGAGTATTGTTTGGCAGGAGAGGGCATTCGAACTTCTCTGGTCTTTACGAAGGCAGGCTTCATTTATAAGATTGATTACCACTCGAGACATCCCAGGCATGCTCACTCTTTATGGAGACAATCTTTATAGTTGTTAATATTATGATGGACTTAGCATATTAAATAAATAAAATTAATAAATTTAATTTGATAAATAATTATAACACAACATTCAATCCACAAATAATGGAACCATAACGATCGTAATAGTAGAATATAATTTAATTAAGATATGAATGGATGGCCCTGCTGTGTCCTTGCATGGATCTCCAACCGTATCCTATAATATAGAAATCATTCACTATTACCCCTGTTACAGCCGCCTTATGAGTCTCACTTCCTTTCCCTCCCAATTCTCCTGTCTCTATATACTTCTTGCTATTGTCCCAAGCACCTCCTGCATTATTTAAGAATAACGCCTACAGAATCCCAGTGCAAGTAGAAAACATCAAAAAAGCACAAATGGCTTTGGCTGGTAGTAACTCTTACATTCTCACAACATTGATCGCTCTTAATGCTATGCCCAAAATTAAAGGAGTTAGGACACTCAATAATCCAGGTTTGATCATTTCCCTTAATCCAGCTTTGGTAACAATCTCCACACATTATTTATAATTTGGTTAAGCTGTACCTTACAATATACCTTCATTTTCTCTAAATTATCTACGAACTTCCTTGATAACATCTTGTGCTGCATTTCCAACTGCTCTCAAAGCCCAACTGCTGAATACGAATACCGTACAAGCTCCTATCAATCCAGATATGAATATTTCAGGTTATGTGATATCAATATCCAATATTTTCTTAGTAGGTGACAAGAAATTGACCTCGTCTATAAAGGCTCTGAACAACAAGAAAGAAGCCAAAGAGGCTGAACCAACTGAGTATCCCTTTGCATTAGCTTTAGTAACATTTCCCACTGCATCTAATCTATCTGTAATCTAACGCACTTATTCATCACAACCACTCATTTCCAACTATGCCTCCAGCATTATCAGCTATAGGTCCAAATGCTGCCATTGATAATATGTAGACTCCAGTACAAAACATACCCATAGTTGCAATAGCAGTTCCAAACAATCCGCCTATCAATTCTCCTTAATGATTCTTGATACCACTCTACTCTCCTAAATAGTATGCTCCCAAGACTCCTACACTAATGATAAGTATTGGAATGCCAGTTGATTCCAATCCCACACTTAATCCAGCTATGATGTTGGTTGCATGGCCTGTTTTACTTGCTTAGGCTATTGTCTTCACAGGTTCATAATGATAATCCGTATAATACTGAGTCACTTCAATAAATAAATAAGAGATGATGATTCCGATTAGTCCACACATTCCAAAATAGAGCCATGCATCTTTATGTTACAAAGGATTTAAACAATGATGGCAAATGAAAAAGAACCCAAAGAATCCAATTATCATAGCTATTCTATACCCCTTCTTCATAATACACAAGGGATCTTCAATATATTTATTTGGAATTCCTGGTTGAGTGCGTACAAAATACATCCCAATTGTAGATGATATAATGTCTAAACAATGCACTACCAAAGGGAACAGCATAAAAGTGACTTTATAATTGATATGAAGATTAGCTTCGTGTGTCAATGTTGCTCCCAATATCATAGCACTCAATATTTCAGCTGTGATAGATTCAAAGAGATCTGCACTTTAACCAGCACAGTCACCCACATTATCACCAACAAGATCAGCAATCACTGCTGGATTCCTAGGGTCATCTTCTGGGATATCATTCTCTATTTTGCCAATCAAATCAGCTCCAACATCAGCAGCTTTTGTATAGATTCCACCTCCCAATTATGCAAACATAGCTACAAATGAAGCACCAAATCCATATCCAATCAACAATAATGGTATTTTATCTATTTATTCATTTAATTTCTATTGATCTGTTATTGTAATATAACAATAAAAGTATATCACCAAGAATAATACACTTATCCCAAATATTGCTAAAGCTATATTGATTACAGCAGCAAAATAACCCCCTCTAAATGCCAATTAAATCGCTTTATTATAACAAGTTCTTGCTGCACTTGCAACTCTTGAATTGGCTTTAATGCTAACCCACATTCCCGCAAATCCTGCAAATCCAGAACAGAATGCTCCAAATAAAAATGATCCTCCTTCTAAGAGTCCTATTATTAATCCTCCTACTGGTATCTCATCCTTCTCCAATTCCCCTGATCCCTTTTGCCAATATACCAGAAATATTAACAATGCGAATATCAAACTCAAATTACAGATTGTCCCATATTATGCCTTGAAAAAACCTTCTGCTCCCTCCTCTATTGAATATGCTATTTTCTTCATTTCTTTCGTGCCCTTTTTTATTTACATTCAAATCTTACATCATCATGTCTTAGTATTTGATCCAAAATACACGTCGCAAAGATTATTGTGATAATCGATATATGCAATACAGTACTTATGAATTGTATTAGATAGGAAAAACCCAAAATCTAAACAAACATTCAACAAATCATTACTTATAATAAAATGCATGTTCCCAAAGGACTTATCAGGAATATTATCCCCTTGATATCCAAATGGTCGAATTAAATGAATTTGATGAACTGCTCTTTTTCAGGATTCTACACGCCTAATAATTCATATTAGGGTTTCTTTTAGGGTAACATCTAAACGTGTATAAATTATTTAATATATGTTATTCCTCATTTTAATCAATTTGACTTTTGCTTGTGAATATGAATCAACGTATGCAAATATCACAGATATCAACTCCCTCATTCCAATCAATCACATCATCTAATAGTTATCCAAAACCTAAACTTTATAAGACACACTAGAATTGACCAACATCACTATCTACACACATCATATCAATCATTCATACACTAATATCGGACAAATCACTATCTACCTTAAATAAGCCATCTCATACGCCTTTACAAATAATACATTCCAATCAATTGGATAAGCAATTCTCCAAGATGTTTAATTTAATATGAAATTATCATTCAACACATAAACCAATACTTTTGAATCTAATTCCATATAGTACAATTCACCAACACAATTCAGTTTTATTGGTTTGTATAATTACTACTAATACTATTAATCCTTAGTATCTCTACTAGTTGCTTAAATCCCCCCTTAGCTTAATCAACTATTTAACGCCATTTAATTTTAATTTCAACCTATTTTTCCAGATTATACTTATACATACAAAAATATGAATGGATAATCATTAGAAATTGACTTCACTTATCAATCAAATAACATTCAAAATCAAAATTATCAAATTACTCTTGCCGGATAGTTAATAATCAAGAATTACAACAACAATATTTGTGTTTAAACTTAATTACCCATCAATAGCAATCAATATCAATAATTGGAATTATTTTCTACTTCAATCATTTAATCAATTATACAGTATTCTTACAATTAAAACTATTTCAATATTGAATTGAACAACAACTGGAAGAGTGCCGATTTTCAATTTTTAATTGGATCCTTTCAAAATATTTTATATAATTTAGAAAAGGTTAATCCAATTACTCCAGTGACTGGATGGTGCAATCTTACTAAAATTCCTGTGTATAATCCACTAAATATAACACTTAATTATGAATGCAATTTTTACTTCTCAGAGGATAATATAAAATTGTTGACTTTGAATTTAGCTGTAGTTCTAAATCTTAATTTTTATTAAGTATTATCACAGATTGAAGTTGTTTGTACATCGTACAGGTTTTAATTGGATGATGTAATTTAATCCTTCAATGAGAAATATCCACCTAAGTCACAATTTTTATCATTAGCAAATCTATATATAAAAACTATCTTGAATGCTCATGTTAAAGATCATCCACTTTTTGGTAATAAATAATTAATAATTCATTAGGATCTGGATTTTAGACAATCCCAAGATAGAGTCCCAATATCACAATAAATAATGATTATTTGATGATTTATTAAAAGAAGTGATTTATTATTACATTTTAATGTCAACCAATAATTATTTTTAATTATTTTTTATGCTTTATAATATTAATTTAATTAATTTATATTGTTTCCTAAGTACAGTAATTGCATAACATTCAAATTAATTAAAAATAAATATTTTTACTATTTTGTAGTTAGCATAAAACTTATGGTGTTCAAAATGATATCACAAACTTATTAATTAATTGACAATTGTAATTATCACATTAAAAGATGGATGTCGATAAACTCAACTAAAAAGGATATAATCAATCAGAGGAATAACAAAATAAGCTATAATGAGCAAATCTACAAATACATAGACTGTCTTAAAATCAGTTCTGATAATGCTATTTCGATTCAACAATAACTATATTAAAATCTATCCAAATTTTAAAATTTTGAAAATCCATTAATTGCAATAATCAAAAATAATTTGACTTAATAAAAATTAGAATTATAACATGTGTAATACAATCCAATTTTAATAGTGAATGCCTAGTCGCATAGAGAAAACATTTAGTTTATTTAAAAGGAACTTTACTTAGAGGGAAAATAATGTTAAGGCCAACTGTCAAATTAAAATAATTAAATTTGTTTTTTGAATTTAAATTCTGTAATGATGTTCAACTAGAAATAGAAAAAAATAAAAATATATTGCTAGTCTAAGAACTATTTAAATAGACATTATCTTATATTTATATTTATAATTTATAAATATCATGCAAATTAAAAGATATCATTAATATTTGTTATTATTTTTAAATTGAAATTTAAATATTAATCATTCTTATGGGAAGTAGAGAAAAACAAGTAAATAACCTCAGATTTTAAATTTAATTCAATTCTATAGTAATTATTAATAATCTGATATCATAATTAATAAAATGATCACAACATAATAATTATAATCAGTATTTATGATTCTAATCATAATGAATTTACTGTAATTTGCATAATTTAAATCGTATCAAATATGTTTCAATTATCCCGCTTTGTAGAAATTAAACTCGGCTATGTCGACTCTGAATTTATGGTTTATTTCGCAAAAGAATAAGCAACAATGAGACCTGTGCAGTTAAAAATTTCAAATTTCCACAATTCTCATTACAGGTAGCGGACTTTAGGAGTAGAAGTGAAAATTCTTCTTGGCTTAAGAGGAATAGCTGGAATTCCAGAGATTATTGATTATGGATATACATCAACTTCAAAGTATACATATTTAATTTAATAAAGGTTCTACATAGTCTCTGAATAAACAGGGCACAGTTTGTAATAATACATTGATGCAAAAAAGTAACTAGGCTCAACGACCATAATTTATATAGGACAATAACTTCTCGGAATATTAGAAAGAATACATGCTCGCAATGTTTATCATACTAATCTAAGTCCATAAAATATATCTATCTTAAAAAATCAAGTTTATTTACACGGATTTTATTTAAACCACTTGGATGATAGAGAAAAAGTATTATTTAAAGATAAGAAGTTTTGGAGTAAGTCATTAACTAATGGTTGTACTATAACATTTAAGGATGATTTAGAAAGTTTAGGTCATCTACTAATGCATCTAGTCGATTGTAAGTATTTTTAAATATTTATCAGATGAACTTAATAACAAATCAAATGGAAATTAAGGATCGAACTAAAGCAGTATCTTTTTTAGAAGTTACTTTGAATTGCTTTCTAAATTATAATCCACAAATCCTCCACCATATCTTCATTTAAAAAAAATAATTTATAGAATTATTACTTAATGTCTAAGTGATGAAAATAAAATAAAATTCAAATAGGCTTCAAGGTAGCTGTCTTCGAGATCAAATAGAAATCATAAAAACAAACTCAGTATCATTAAAGAGGATGACTTAGAAAACATCGTATCCAAAGATTTTGTAAAAATCAATGCTGCCACTCTATTTGATGATAAAATTAATTCTTCGTTAGAATTGTAGAATAGTATGAATTAAACTTTTGAGATCTCAGAAGAATAATGTTAACTTTCGGAAATGATCTAGAATTTACATAACCAAAGTATAAGAGCAAGATCGATTGCTTCACTATGTCAATATAAATAATGAACTTTATTAACTATATTTTAATTATCTAAATTATTATATTTATATAGGGTCAGTAATTATTGAGTATAAATGGAAAGTTCATTCAAATTCATCCATCAAAGATCTCATTTGCTATTTAATATATTAAATGTAATACATCTGCAACTTGTGATTTATAAAACATTAATGAACTTGTATTCACTGATTTGTTAATGACCTTAGATTAATTCTTAACAAATGAGTTAGAAACGATAGATTTTACTTCACTCTTGTTTTCATTTATTTCTAAGTTGACATCTTTTTAAATATTGCTTTTATTATTGCTTTAACTATATCTTTAACTTTATTTTTAAGAGTTCGAACTTTGTGAGTTTTCTATTTTATTAGATTACTTTGACTTAATTTTTGAATTTGCTTGAGATTCATTAAATTATTGATCATCTTATTCATAATCATCTTATTAATATTATTCTTCTTATTCATCTTATTTCTCTTATTAATCTTCTTATTAATCTTAATTATCTTATTCATCTTAACCTTATTATTCTTCTTCATAATCTTATTTACCTTATTCTTCTTCTTCTTAACCTTAACCTTCTTCTTAATCTTCATCATCTATCTTCTTACTCTTTACTTTTTCATTTTATTCTTCCTATTAACTTTAATTTTATTCTGCTTCTTCTTATTCTTCTTATTCTTCGTTTTAATCATTATTTTCTTATTATTAATCTTCGTTCATTTCAGGCCATTAATCATTAGGTTCATCTTCTTTTACAGAAGGGGCTGGCTTGCATTTATGTTATTTCTAGATGCCTTTTCTTAGATTATTTTCCTCTGTTATCCAATTTTATAACTCATCTCTCTTCTTTTTTGCAATTTCCTTTAAATCAGTCTTTTTAAATATATGTTTAGGTTTGGTCTTATCAGTGTATTTTGCTTTTAATTCTAGAGTTTTGATTTTAATAGATGGTGGAGTTGGTTTGGCTAATTCTTTTTTTTAGGCTGCTTCTACTTAACATTTAATTTAAGAAGATGGAAAGTATTCCCAACCAGGATTTTTGGAATGATGATTAGGGGCATGGTTAACGATAATATTTTTTAAGTCTGCACTTCTCATAATTATAATATGAAAATAATTGATTTTTATATGAAATATATATTTATATGTTTAATGTCTAAATCAATCCTGTTGTAATTATTATTATAATTATTGTTATTATTATTATGAAAATTGATTGTCCTCTTCGCCCTAATGTAAAAATTATATATTCTTACCACTTCTGTGTTAAGAGGTGTATCACTAACCACGTGATTATTTTAAGTGGTGACCTCATACTTATTAGGATTATGAGGGGCTTTTTCAGTTGGTGATGCAAACTACATATCTGCTAATGCTGATTTCAATTGATCAAATTTCTATTTTTAATCTTCGTCCTCTTAGGTTTAATTTAATTCTTGAGTCTCCTCTCTATTTTCATGGGAATAATAAATACTCTTATTTTGCAGGTTATTCAACTGGAAAGAGTGGTTTAGTGCCATCAGGATTCCATGGACCGATGTTCAAGGAAAGAGTCATCTGTGTTTTCACATTTGGAATTTCCGCCCAAAAAGTCAGGTAAATTATCAATGTCGATGTGTTTCAATAATTCATCTTTGTAACTTGAACCCAAAATTGTGATTTTATTTTTTGTCTTTTCATCCAACCATATTTTAATCATGGCCCATATACCAGTAAACATCATAGGAGCATTTACAATATACATCCTAATAAATTTAATGAAAGATTTACTTTCCCAATATCTCAGGATAATTATTTTAACCAACATTTGATGCTAATTGAATGAAGTTATAGACTTGTTTAGAGACCATCTTCATTGATCCACCTTTGAGATCCAAAATTGTGAATGTTTAATCAATTCTAGTACCTTTTGCTTAAGAACATGCAGGAAATATCCTTTTAAGTAATAATTCATATGATTGAATGTAATATTTGATCAATCTTTATTCTGAGGTGATTTCAAAAAGTTTATTTAATTATAACATTCCAATTCTTTCGATATAGAGGGGTCTTCCCTTAAATAATTTACAAATTTAATACCATTTTATCTGTTTTGTGATAACCGTGAGGATAGTAGGTTCTTACTTGTGGTAATTCTTCAAACATATATGTCTAAGATTATTTAAATATTACCATAATGTTATCAACATCGTTTTCTTTACGCCATTTAATAAAGTCATTAAACATTAATTGAGTTTTGTTAATATCAAATTTCCTTGCCCTTAGAAATCTCAAGAGATATGGATCATCGTAAACTTTATCGCTCAATCCCATAGCATTTACAATGTTTCTGAAATCAGCCAAAGCTTTTAGTTAAGTTTGATTGCAATCGCCAGGAAATCTAAAATTATTACAAAACAAGAAGTTACCCTGTATAATCTTTATCCTTTTTGCTCATAATTTAAAGATTTAAAATTATTTGTAATATAAGAATATATTCGATGTTAATATGTGTTGATCAATATATACTAAATGATAATCAAGCCTTAGCGAATTTCCAGATCCCATTTCCTTTGTGTTCTACTCCAACAAGACTGGCAGAATTATAGAGGGATGTCCACAATTTTTTGGCATCTTGATTGTACAAATCTCCAATGACTTGTTTAACATAGACATTAGCTTCCTATTATTGTTTAAATGATATAATACTCTTGCATTGTAATGAGGCAATTCGGAAAAGACATGATGAACAACATGAGTGGTACCAATTTCGAATTGTAAGGCATCAATCCATAGAGGGTAATTTCTATCAATGGTACATAAAGCACCTAACAATAAATAATTTCAAATACCTTTCAACCAAGTCCAGGCGGTTTCATCATAATGAGGAACATCAGCATCAGTGTGTTACAAGAATGTGATAATAGTCAACCACATATTTACAACCAAATAAGGACCAAGATACAAAGCCATCACCTCAGCAAATGAGGTAGCTTAATACCATTTGTAAAGTCCATAAATAACTAAACACAATCCAATATTTGAAGCAGTAACTTTGGCGAGCATTTTTGGTGGGAACAATTTGTTGGGTACGATGAAATGACTAGTGAATCCTCTTGCTGATCCTCCTGTGACACCAAGTAATAGATAAAGTGGCCATCCCAACACTGCTATATTGAAAATCTAAACACAAGCAAAAGATTCCACTCCCAAAATATCTTTCATTTTTGAATATATTTTTCCCATCTTTGAATCAAGAATGACTGGGTTATGTGTTTCACCTTCAGTTAAATGATTTGTCTTAGCATGATGAAGTGCATGAGAATGTTACCATGAATAATATGGTACCAACAATGGTTCATGCAATATGAAACCTAAAACATCATTTAACCATTTAATATCTGAGAATGCAAAATGTCCACATTCATGACCAAGAACCCCTAAGTTTAAATAAATCATCTTACATATTCCTGTAGCCACAGTTCCTGTTAGAAAGGCATATGCCACCCAAATTGGTAAGGCCAACCAAGTCAAGGGGATATAATTATAAGCTAAATATGTTAGTAATAATGTGCAACTAACAGCTTAGCCTACGGAAACCAAAAATCGTAACTCGTTCTTCTTAAATAAATGTTGAGGGATTGCCTTTCTAATTTCTATTTTATATTAAAATCATATTACATCCAACTGTGATTTCAAGGTCCTATTTACTCATTATGTTTTAAAATCTTAATTTTATTTATGGATTAAAATATTTATTTAAAGAAATTTAAACATTCTGAAATCAATTGTCCATTTATCTCCTTAGCTTTTGTTATTCCTATCAACTTCTCCTATGAGATTTCTTTAATAATCTATTAATTTAATAATTCTCCATGAATTAATATTATGACATAAACGAAGAGCCATAAGGATAAGCATAACAAGAATAACAAGAATAACCACGAGAATCAAACATACCTCAATAATAAAATGAAATATAAGACATAGAAAATAATGATGACAAATATTGTTGTGGATTACTCAACAGAAGTGATCACATCTTAATCATAGTCTTGAAACTTATTATTGCTGTTCCACTTTTGCCCTTAGTTCTTCTTTGGAAAATACTCTAAGGCCTAGCATTTCTATTTTATTATTTTTGTACCAATCAACTTTACAGCTGTTTGCTTTATGTTTGCGGAAAAATCGCTTAATTTTTCTTGTATCTATTCCATTTACTTTCAATACTTTTCAAATTTATATACTCCTGCTTAGCTTTTATAGGCAAAAAATTACTTTAAGTCATCTATTTTATTGGTAGATGCTCTAAAAGTGTCCTGGACTGGTATGCAACATTTATCATCAATACAATTTTCAAATTTGCTCATTTCCAATCAATCATCTAAGAATTCACAGCTTTTATTACTGTGCCTTTATCCTTAAAAATTATTATTCCTTTAGCTATGTGCTTTTACCTTAATATCTTCACTCCCACCAAAACTGCTATAATATTTATAGTAGAAAAATTGTTTTACGCTATCAAAAAAACTATTAAATTTCTATATAAATCCACAGTAAAATATATCCTCAAACCCTTTTATGAATATATAATATTGATCATTTTGCGAGTCATTAGATTTCTCGTAGTTGATATCTTTTGCAACATCATTATAGTAAATTTATATAAAGGATTGAGATGGTCAATAATTAACTTTTATACCTATATTTTAGTCAATATATACAAGTATTTTATAGTTAAATTTTTGTATGAAATAGTGTTATCTTATTTAGGCAGAGCGATAGAGATAATTTTATATGATTTTTTAATTCTGCTTATTATTGTTCCATTGAGTAAAGTTACAAAATGGATATTGATAGATTTCATTTTTGAAATTGTAATCGTAAAGTTATATCAATTTTTAAGATTCATCATTGTTGATGTGATAATCAAAGTAATTATTAAGATTGCTGAATTCATTTATTTTTAAATTTGTGTAAATTTATATCGATGTTTAACTTGGATCATAATACGTCTACTTTACGAATTAATACTTAAAAATATTTATTTATATATTTTATAACCATTATTCAACTTCCTTGTATCTATGATACGAATAATAGCTACTAGCCTTTATAAGTTTATATTATTGCCATTATGGTAATTGAGTAAATATCTTTTTAATGTAATTCATATATTATTATAATTAGGGTTTAGTAAGTATAATTAGTGCTATTGGATCTTTTATTTATTATTCAATTTTGAATCCAATTTGGAATTTAATTGTCATTATAACAAGAGGAATAATAAATTTGATAAAGAAGTTTTTTATAGCAGTAGGATAATTAGCAATAGATTTGTGGACAGGCATAAGAAACTTGGCTAGTAGACTTAGAAATATGATATGATGAGGAATTTTCTATAATTGTATGATTGTAATATAATTCATATCAAAATAAATTGTTTTCCTCAACAAAGCACGTAACAACTTCTATTTTGGTGGCTATGATGTTTTAAACATCCTTAATGATGGCGACTTATTTATCTCTTTCAATGGTATTTTATTGATATTATAATTCGTATTCTTGGCATTATTGGTTTCTTTATTAGTTTCCATTCTTAGCAGCATTGAATTCCTAATGATAGAATAATATGATACAGCATGAGCATCTCTGCTTCTCTTGTCTTGAATGTCTCTGTTTCTGATGGTCTCTTATAATGCTTCCTCATCACTTGCTTTCTCTCTGGTCAAGCTTTCAATAGCATTGAAAATAGCTGCCAAAATGGTGTCGGTGTCCTAGAAATATATAAATATGAGGATCATACTCTGGCATTCTTGGCTTCAGCTTCTTCTTCAGCTTAGATACTTTCTTTGATAGAATCTCTGATGGCTTCCATTTTTTCAATTAAGGTCTAAACTGCAGTTGGTTCTAAGGTGGATGTCAATGCAACCATAGCAGTGATTGGATTTTCTTCACCAATCTTAGCCAATTGAACTAAAGCTTCGTTGATGGCTTCTTCTTCAATGAAGGAACCAGCTTTGTGAGCTGCAGCTACATCCCAAACTTAATGGAGTTTTGGCAAGATGACTTCAAAGGCTTGGATCATCTCCTTCATTTAGGTGGTTCTGGTTGAGAAATCTAAATTGTCTTGTCTTCTAATATCTCTTAAGGTATCATCTTTGGCTTAGAAGACTTTGATTTATCTGGCCTTTTCATTGATTTCAGCTTGATAGACAGCGATTGCTTCATTCAATCTTTTGGCTTTGAATTCGGCATCCTTGATTTCATTGATTGACAAACTAATTCTTTGACTATAATTTTAAAGATCTTTTTTGCATTGTGATCCAATTTGGGCTCTTTCGTTATCAGCATCGATTTGTTTGCCCTTGAATAGAGTATATAAAGTACCTCAAGATCACCTTTCAAATCATTCAATAATTTGCTAACAGCACTTAATGATTCGTTGCCTCTTAATTGAAGAGCAATGGTTTAAAGAATCTTAGATCCAAGTGGATGATCTTGAATTTCTTCTAATTTTCCATAGGCTGGATCATCGGAGAGAGCTAGTTTTTTATGGCCTTGTTTTAATAATAAGATGGTACTTTTTTCAAATGCTGAATGTTCTTCATCTTAGTTATGTTTTTTAGACAAAACTTGATTTGAAAGGAGACACAGAACTAATGTTATGGCTACTATACTTTTCATTATTTTAATAAATAAATCGTTTTTACTAAATTGCTTTATTAAACAAAAATTGAATTGTCATTAAATTAAGTAATTTGAAAAAGCGAATAAAATGAAAATCATATTTGTATAATCTAGGCATCAGCCAAGGCTCTCGCATTTTGAGATTTGAAAGAAGTTCTAGTCTTGTTCGCTGTATTATCATAATTCTTGGATTATTTTAGTGATCCATAATTTTATTGAAAATATTTGAGAAACTTGCTTTGACCTTGCATCATATCATCAATTTACAATGAATTGATAAATAAGTCACTATTTTTTTAAGAATTCTTTCTTCTTAATGGTGAAGTTCCCAATGAAGAATGATAACCAATCTATCTAACAGGAGTCGATTGTATAGAATTATTTCGAGTGTAAAATTTAGTCCCTATTGATTATTAATCAGAGGTCTTCTTTGAGAATATGGGTTGGATCAGATTGGAATCCTGTTTGACTAATTTGAGTTTAGTTTATTTATTAATATTGTTAGATTTGTAATCTTGTTATTATGGCTATTGCAATTATTATCCCATCTAATTTTAAGATGCTATAGTTTTATCTTGAAGAGAGACTTAGTTAATAGTAAGAGTAGTCTAATCTATTTTGTCTCCTACATGGTCACAATTGTCGGTTCTGAAATTCTCTTTGTTTCCGAAAGTCACCAAGACTTTCTTTTAAGGGACATTATTGTTTTCGCTAAATCCAATTTGTATTTTATTTAGTTTGAGTTTAGGGATGACTAATTCCTAATTAAATTTATCCAAAACTTGATGATATTGCTATTGACAATTCTGACTAGAATTCTCTAATGTATTTAATCTGTTATCAAGGTTTTTTAAAATAGATTTCAGGTATTGACAGTCAACTTTGGGTCTTCACATATTAATAAAAAATTACTCTTAACAGAATGACATAAAATTTATTTAAATTATAAAGAGTATATAAATTTGGAAAATAGTTCATTAATATATACTTGGGAACTTGATTTATGTTTTTGGTTGTTTCTCTTCAAATCTATTCTTAGGCACTATTTTCATTATCCCATTTCTAACTAATGGATTTAGCTGTCTTTAATTATATTAACAAAATTTCACCTGAAATCCTTTTCATCATGATATCCTGGGCAGATATCTCGATTACAATTTTACTAAGTACATTCAAAGGTTTTATACATATGAGGATGAAAATAATATTCAAAGATAGAATGACAAGATGAGCATTCATTAGAACAACCCTTATTTTACATCCAATTTGGACACTATTAAGGTTAATAAGAGATATCTTGTACTCTCCTACGTTTATCACTCTCATTATGATAATAATCACAAGTTGACCTAATTAAATTATAGATTACTAAATTGTGATTAAAAAGTGCGTATGGACATGCTATGGTTTTGTAATGAAACATATAATAATCCTGATCATGTTAATAGAGATGAATCAATTCACATTTGATGTCCTTTTCAAAATGAGCATAAGGACAATACATGCCAAAACAACAATTTTAAGGTTAGGGACAAAATAGTTTTCGATAATTGTCTTCTTAATATAACAATTCGTATTGATTATGTGCTTTACAACAACTATAACCATGAGGACACTCTTTTTATTCTACTTTAAAAGGACACAATTCTGCTTTATAATATGTCCCTGGTCTTCTCAAGTCACCTTCTGAATGGAAATATGGACATTGCTTATGATTATGCTCGCACTCCCTTTGACAAGGGCGTATTTTGAAGACTGCCAAATCTAAGTCAAAACTAGTGCCTTCTTCCTTTGGACATCTCTTTAAACAATGCGCTTTCTATTCAAATTGGCCTATTCGTTAACATATATACTAGTCTGCTTTATTTTCTTATTTTCGCAAGGAGGTTTAGGATTAATCATACTCAACATTCCTTTGCAAATGGTAGGATTTTGTTTTTATTCTTAGAAATTACTCAATGACAAATGGGAGAATTGAGTCTCAAATTAATTAATTTTTGGAAAACGAGTTGGTGTTTGCTGACACTTCATTGTGGATTTTCCAATTTCCTGCTTATTAAAATAATAATGAATAAATTTATTCGCAAAAACTCATTAAATACACAAGCTCTAAAAGAATAAGAAAACAAAAAACTCAAATAATACATTCTCCAAATGGAACAAGACCAATCCCTTTATGAAACTTTGACATAGGAGTAAATATTTGGTATTCTCTGCATCATCCTCACTAAATCATCTTATCACAGAACTCAATCGGAAATAGAAATCCTTAAAAAAGCTACTATTCATATAGACTATTTCTAAAAATTAGTAGAGAAAGATCAAGGTCCCTTATTATGGGAAAGATGTTTAAGAAAAATGAGCTATACATATCTTTCTTATGGTCAAACATTGTTTCGAGAAGGTATTAATAAATTTCATTTCAAGGGGATGTTGGTACTACCTTCTATATTATCTTATAAGGAAGGGTATCTATCCATAAAAGATTATTAGTCTAAGAGGAATTTTAAGATAAAGAATTAATCTAATTGTAAGATGGATAGGGCTTTGGAGAGTTAGCACTTGAGAATAACGAGCCTCGTTCTGCCTCTGTGAAGGCCATACTTCCAACTCATCTGGCAGTCTTGGAAGCTGAAGATTATATGGTTATCAAAAAAACTGTGGTAATCCTAATTTATTCAAACTAAGATTAACCAACAAAGATAAATGTATTTTGAAGAGTTTGCTAAATTGAGTATTTTTAGAGATTGGAAGTTTACGAGTATTAAATCTCTATTCGATGTAATTAAATAAAATAAATATCGACTTAATCACACTATTTTCAAAGAAGGTGATCCTTCAAATGAAGTCTATTTTATATAAACTGGTTAATTCAAAGTATTAATAATTTATGATTATTCAAGGCAGTTAAGACTTTAAGAATAACATAAGAAATTGAAGAGAATAGTTCTTAAGATGATCTATAAAAATTGAAAGATCGCTTTGCATACTCTAAACCAAGTCTATCTAATTCTGACAAAATAGATATGCTCTATCAGAAAAAGAAATATGGAAACCTTGTCATTGGAGACAAAAAGTCAAGTATGACATTAAAATTTGTTGGTGCTGGCGAGATGTTCGGAGAATTAGAAATATTAAAATAATAAGACTTATGTAGATAATTTAGTTTTATATCCACTTTTGAATCCAACACTGTGTATTCTGTCTCCAAAAGAGATTTCTTAAGAGTCTTATAGAATGACCCACCATTATTGCAAAGTCTGAACTCCTTAAATGACGATAAACTAAAATAGGCTCTGGCACAGATTAAAGCATATGAAAAGAATTTTATAGATTAAACAGAGAAATAATCCATTCTTCAAAAAACTTAAATCAAAGAATAACTTAATCCAAAATTATTAACTGATGAAGATCTGGAATCTAAAGTTTTAGTACGCAATAAAACTTTCGTTTCTAAAGTCGGTAGTAAAAAATAGTGTGTTGATAAAAAAATTAGAGAACTTACCTTAACTTTGCAACCTCCTAAATATGAAATGAATTATAGTACATTACTGACTTAATTATATGAATCTCAAAAACATAGAAGATAAAGAACTGAGCAGTAAATTAATTTGGTTTCTAAGAAAGGTTCTAAAACCATAAAAAATTCATTTGAACAAAGACCAAAAACAGAAATGATGTCTCATGACTCTCCTAAGTTAAATGTACATATAAGCAATGTTCTATCAAAATTATTTGCATCGTAGCCTATAATAAAGAGTAATTTCAACGAAGAAGAAGAGAACTAAAATAAAGAATAATAACAATTCAATATAAAAGATATCAAAAAAAGCATGGATCAGTTTTAGGATAGTTCTCAAAATTGGTTAAAGAAATATCCTACCGAAAGCACATTAACCAGAAGAATACATTCAACAACTTCTAGATAATTATAAACAAGTCCCAAATCATCTAAATTTGGGCAAATAGATAGATTTAATTCTAATTCGTTTAAATCACATCTTCCCTTAGTTTTGCAAAATAAGTATTTTAGATTAACACCTAAATAATAATGAATATAATAAATATTAATCAATGCATTTATTCCCCCTAATCACTTCGTGTATTCAGATAGTTTATTCAGTAGTTCTCGATTAATGTTTCTCTAAGTTTATAAAGCTTATTCTTTATCTGATAGACTTTCAGCCAAAGAATTAGCCTAATATTATTCTTCATTCTTACTAATTTCTGCAACATCTATATTTCTTGAGAAGTATTGCTCTTTAAAAAGTGTTTATTTGTTAACTTAAGCATATCCTATTCATAATCACATTTCAAACTAAAATTTATCACCTTTCTTACTTCTTAATAGTAGCTTCCAAGTTATTAATAGTAATTTTCAACCTTTTAATTTCATCCTAAGAACCATTGTTGTTATTCTAAACAATTGAATTGCTAATAATGATTTCAGATTATTTATTTGACTGAACATCACTCTAAGGTCTATAATACAATCATTACTTCAGAGGAGATGTCTGATTTCTCTTTCTTTTAGTTAAGTTCAATTTCTTATAACAAGCTCTCATATTTTTTTTTGAGACTATTCAATTCATTTTAAATTAGTTCTTTCTCTTCTAGAATAAGCATGTTGTTGCTTTCTAGTTTTTTTATTTCTTTCATTAACTAATCATTAATGAGTTGCCATTATTGATTTTCCTTTGTGCATTTCTCTAAATAGATATAATTATACATCATTTTGTTATTTTAAGCTATCTAGTTTTTCTTTATAAAACATTTCGCGTATTTCATCTTAATTTTAGTGTTGATTCTTCTTTAATTCATCTATTTCAAGTTAGAACTTTTTATTTGTGCTTTCTAATAAGATTACTTAACTCTTCAACACTTTAATTTCTTATATAAATATTTAAGTTTTTCCATCCAACTTATCAATCTATTATTTTAAATTATATATTTCTTTGTCCTTATTTTACACTTGTAAATTCTGTTGTGCTAATTATTTATCATTTGATTCGATTTTTTTGTTATTTAAATTGCACTAAGATTAAAGTTCATTAAGATTTTTGGTCAGTTTTTGCTTGATTTCCTATAGTTATGAAATTTCATTGTCCTTTTAAGTCAACTTTTATTCATAATCAGAGAGTGTTACATACAATTAGGCTGTGTCACTTAAATGAGTTTTTTTTGATTTTAATGTTTTGCTAAATTGAAAAATGGCATCTCGAACGATATTATTTGTTAATGCTACTAATAGTTTAATATTTTAATTGAAGATTTCAATCTAATTGTTATTTTTCTTAATAATCTTGAGTTAGTACTTTTCGATATTGAACAACATCTTATTTTAATCAGTCTTAAACATCAACCCTTGATCATTGGCAATCAAAGTGCATATCTAAGGTAAGTTAAGATCTGTAAAGGGTTGGTTATCATCTTGAGGTTGGATATTTTCCAATTTACAATTCAATTGCATCTCTCCCTCATTGAATGCTTAATTAACCTAATGATAATGTGATAATCTACTAAATCAAAGATTTTGGAATCAGCCTGCAAGAAATTGGTTTCAGCCACTAAGGGCATGCCATTATATTCAAAGTCCAAAATCGGGATTGCTTGGACCATAATTCTTAAAGGATTATTGCAGAATTTACTTAGTATCAATGTCTAAAATACAAGGTTGATAGAATTGTCCCGATACATCCTCTATTTCCACAAAATCCTAATCCTTGGTGATGTTAAACCATTGACATCTCAATGGAATTGATTATCCCTTAAATTATCCTTAATTAAATCGCCTAAATACCTTTGTTGAAAGATGCCTCTATGTGCAGTAATTCCGAATGAAGATTGCCTCCTTTCAGATGAACATTGATATAGGTCTCATCGATGATAGATTTGGAGGTCGACATTGAATAGAAATTAATTTATTTTATAATTTCATTCTATATATAGTTAATTTAAAGAACTATATTGTTAACATTTCTGATTCTTGATAAAATCTGATTGGAAATATTTAAATTGTATATCACTGTTAAACATATAATATAATTTAATGTTCATTTTACAATAATTATAATTTTTGTATACGGATTGCAATAATAAAATAAAAGATTGTTCTTATAACCAATATTTTTTCAAACTTATGCTCATTTATAACATATACACACATCATTTTAATACAATTAATACCATTTCACCATTTCCTTACCAAACCAATCAAAACCCAAAAGTTTTATACTAGTAGTTTAGGTTAATAATATAATATATGAAGTGAATTAATTATAAATTTTATAAATTAATTTCGAACATAAATTGTACTAAACTTATGACTCACACTAATGAGTTTAGCTTAATTTTTGTAAAATGATTATATGAAGTAATTCAACCAAAGTAATAAATGTATATAATTCAAAATGTTCCAAAATATTTAACTCAAAGCAAACTTCCATGAGATGAGATTGAACCCATCAAGACCAGTTTACCAATACAAACTAGAAATAACTGATTCCTCCCCAGAGAAAGTCAGCGAGGCACTCAAGAAATTCAGACCTCAACTCCAAACCTAATTGATCCTATTTATGAGCTTGAACTAGAACATTTATTCACCAAAACTAATCCAAGAGGCCGATAATGGATTAGTATTAGGCTCATTGAGTGGTAATGAGACTAATCAAGACACTGCAACTCTTAAACTAGTAGGAAAGATCGAAAATAAAGCTGATCTGAATATCATCATCTCAAGACTCTTTAAATAAGTGATCAGAAGTCAATTACAAATGGTTTCTGTGGGAAACAAAGGATAGAAACTCTTTTGGTCCAGTCGAGCACAGTAATTTAAGGACTAAAATTTAGAAGTAAGAAAATTGTTTATATCTATAGATTTGGCCAGGTGTAGAATGCATTTTTAGACCAGGAGAAGGAGGAGCTTAGAATCCCACTTTGGTTATTGATTGTGCATTCAAAATGCTCAGATATAGATCTGCCTTAGAAGAATTGAATTAAACTAGAAATCCATCTTGCATCCAAGATTAGATTGTTATGACTACTTACAACAAAAAGTTCTATAAAGTAGAAGCAGTTGATGTTAATCTCAAACCAGCTAGCACATTTACAAATGAGAAAGGTGAAACCATTTCTTTTGCTTAATATTATGAATAAAGATATAAAGTGAAAGTCGATGGAAATTAACCATTAATCAGAGCTACTGTAAGAAGCAAATAAGATAAAACAGAAAAAACTATTCATTTGATTCCATAATTGTGCTAATTGACAGGATTAACTGATGCCATTAGAAACGTACTTAATTTTATAATAATCTTAGGATTTCAATGCCATGAAGAATTTAGCTGTTGTTACCAAACCAGGAGCTGATTAAAGAATGAAGATGGCTTAAGAATTTGCCAATCAATTAGCCAACACTGAAATTGTCAACAAAAAAGCTGGAACTAAGAGATAAATATTCAAAGAGTGGGGAGTAGAAATTAACCCAGGAAGTATGGATGTTCCTGCCAGAAGAATCCACCCAGGAAACATGTTGATGGGAAATGGATTAAAATTAGATCTATCAAGTCCTTAAACAAATTTAGATAGACAAACTTAAACCTAAATGTTTTCAACTCCTCCTCAATAACTTATTTTGGGTATCATTTACAATAAGAAAACTGGACAATAAACTATGGATTCCTTAATGCAAAACTTTTAAGCTGCCTGCAATGACTTTAAATTTTAGGCTTTCATGGCTCCCAAAGTATTCCCTATTGAATAAGACAGAGATGAAGATTTAGAAAGAGTTCTTGATGGCTTTTAAAAATAAGCTGAAGCCAATAAAGCCAAAGTAGGATTCTTATTGTTCCTTCTACCAGGATAAAAGAAGAAAGCAAGATTGTATAAAACAGCTAAGAAAATATCTATGCAAAAGTTTGGTTGCGCATCCTAAGTGGTTGTTGAAAAAACACTAGCAAAGAATACAAGATCAATTGTTAATAAAATATTAATCCAACTCAATGCTAAAGTTGGAGGCACTCCATGGGCAATTGATAGTTTACCACTAACCTTTTAAAATCAACCCACTATGATTTGTGGAACTGATTGTTTTGTCAAAAGTGGTAGAAAAAATCAATTAGCCTTCTGCAGCACTGTTGATAGAAACTTGAGTAGATATTATTCTCAAGTTGTTACATCTGGAGAATTCAGCTAGCATCTTTAATCGGTTTTCAAAGCTTCTCTTCTAGCCTTCAAAGAATAGAATGGAATCTTTCCAAAATTGGTTATTATTTATAGAGATGGTGTTGGTGATGGGTAATAGGCTGTAGTACTCGCTAATGAATTGCCATAATACAAATAAGCCTTGGAGGAATTACAAATTACAGATACTAAAATCTCAGTAGTTGTCTGCAATAAGAGAGTCTCAGCCAAATTCTACACTGGTGGAAATGCCAGACCAGATAATCCTTAACCAGGAACATGTGTTGACAACCCTAAAGTCGTTGAACAATCCAACCCCAACTTTTATTTAATTTCACAAGTAACCAGACAAGGAACTGTTACTCCTTCCTTATATAAAATCATTCACTCAGACCAAGCAGGTACCTTATTATTCTTATTCTAGGTCTTGATGATGACATCAAAGTTTTGACATTTAAATTGTGCTGGTTATTCTACAACTTCACAGGCTCTATTAAAATCCCTGCTCCTGTTAGATATGCTCATTGTCTTTGCAACTTCATTGGAGATAACTATGATGATAGAGATCAAGTCAAGTTTCTACCGTTACCAGACCTTGTTAAGTAAAAAGTCCTATTTTATATCTGATTTATCAGTTCATATCAAGTCATTAAGATATTTATAAATAATCATATAGTTTTTTTAAATATCACTTTATAAAATAAATGATAGATCTATATTTTATTTGATAAAATAAAGTAGATTAAGAAAATGAGATAAAAAGTTAAAATTTTTATTGCTTTGCAAATTCTGTTTTGAATAATCAAAATAGAAATATGCTGAAACAAACGGACTTTAATTTGAAAATTAATTATAATAATATTCATTTCAGAAATAGTTCTTTTAATTCAATTTCGTAGTTTCCTTTCAAATTTTTCTTCTTTTAATCTATTTAATCAAGTAATTTTGGTTTTCTGCATTTCATGATCATTTGAATAATTCCTGCAAGTATGGTCCAAGAAAATAAAGAATATTCAAATACTTTATTTTCAAAGGCCCAACTAAAGATCTTCAGATATTTGATTTGAGTTCCGAATAGTAAATCTACAGTTGTTAATCTCGTATATTAAGAGAAGACACAAGTACTAAAGTGGCACAATGCAACTGAACTGATCAAAATCAGAACAATGTTGAATAAAAATGAGTTCATCCAAGTTTCATTTATTCTAATAATACAAATTTTGATTACTTCATTGGATGAAATTTGAAAATCCATGGCATTGAAAATACTAAATTTCCTTTGGTGACACACCATAATAAATAAAGTGTAAACAATCCAAAGAAAAACACAGAAAGAAATGCCACATTATAAATATCTAATTATATAAACAGCTTATTTAACCAAGGGGAAAATGGGATTCCATCAACGGTTATTATTACATACAATAATAGGTGTAATAGCCAAGCTAATGTAATGATGAATAAGACAATTCCTAATAACAATTTAAAAATGTAAACTAATGGATTGGCATTACCAATATCTAATTCTAGCAAAAATATTTCAAATTCTTCTTCTAGTTCACTAACTGCAGAAACCAATTTCTAATATCTTTTTTCTACTTTAGTATTTTATTTCCTTCTTGACCACCATCCAGTTGCACATTTCACATCTTTCTCCATGTCTCTTAATTATTTGGCATAACCAATCATCTAGGCTACTAATCTTTTTAATCTATTTTTTTTTTCTGTCGCTTAAGAAGCACTTTTCTAGAGTATTATATAATAAATACAAAAACTGGTCTTGTTCCATATGAGCACACAAGGTCTAAAGGCAAAGCAACCATGCCAATGCCTCCATATAAAATTAAGAAGAAATAACCAAGGAAGCACATCAATCCGATAGTAAATGTGATTGGATCGATAGTTGTAGCAATGTGATCCTGTTTTTCTTCGGTTATTGTAAAGGTATCAATGTTAAGATCGATCTCACTTGATTCGAATTGGAGTGCCGCATCTTATACTTAAACAGTAACAGGTACTAAGGCATCTCTTAACCAGAAATAGGTTAAGAAAATAGTTAAGAAAGCAAATACAAGGACCATAAATTCTTAAACTATTGTTAAGCTTATTCTTTGACACTTAGATAATGTTAATTATTACAATTGGTTTTTCATCGTCTGATTCATAATAAAAAATGGCAAGAGGTATCAGTAATACCAGCATTACAAATACTGATATATAAATGATTATCCAGCATAAATGCATGTCCAAGCCTTATTATTCTCTTTCATTAGTAACATCCAAAGTTAACATCAATGTTTAGCACCAAGAAAGGCTTAATCCCAGTACAACAACTATTTTACAAAATAATGTTGATCCGAATCCACCATCTTCAGGATGGCAATATAAAGCAAGTAGATATATGTTCACGTACATCAATAGCAATCCCAGAACGCATATTATTATTATTAAAAACACATCCATGTCGATTCAGAATGTAAAAGTATAAAATTTTAATTAAAAATTAAATGAGTGTAGCAACAAAGGGCTTGATTGAATTTGTTAATCCATGTAATTTAGAGTATCTATTTAGATAAATTGCCAAAATTTGTAAAGTAAGTTCATTTACAAATGAGAGAAATTGAAGGAAGACAACCATTTGGCTAGGGATTATATCATTGCAACAATTATGAGAATCTAATAAAAAGACTCACTCCAACGAGATAACAATATAGATAATCAAAAGAAATAGAAACAAGAAAATAATTAGCAACACAAGAATTTTAAGCTTGGACTGATTATATCAAAGAACGAACCCTAGAATTACCACAATAACATTAAGTTACTGGGAAATAATTAAATGAATTGAGAAGATCCTATGAAGTTTTCATTGCTAAAGGAGAAAAAGGACTCAGACCATCTGAATTGCTCAATGTTTTCAATGTATTTTTAATAATAAATATCAGGATTACACAAGAGTAAATTAATTTATGATCCCAGTCGATAATTGGTGTGTGTTGTAAATGGTGCATTACAACATGGGCTATCCAATGAACATGAATAGATTATTAACATTTGAAGAAATAGCTACTCTAGTTTAAACAAAAGTTTTAGCTACATATGAAAGATCTCTTGGTTAGGATCTTTTATTTAGAGAGATTTGCTCATACGGTTATTGGAACTTATTTGATCAGAGCAAAGGTTATATGAATATCAAGGACTTTAGTAATTTTGTCAAAGTATCAATTATATCGATATATTATAGATATTTAAATATAATGTTGAACCTACATTAGGCGGAATACTAAAAGAGTTTGGATTTGCAGCAAATCTGTTTTAGGGTGAATTTGCAAAGGAAATTGATCCTAAGGAGGACATAGTGAGATTCGATTTCTTCAGATATTTATTTTTAGAGAGAAATTTGTGATTATTATAATAATGATGTAAAATAACAATAGAATGATCTGGAGGAAAATTGATCCATCAGGTAAATAGCCAGGAGACAGGGCAGCTCATTCCTGTGATCTAATAATGGGAAAACTATTTATATTTGGGGGTTGGAATGGAATGAACGCCCTTGCTGACATTCATATATATGATCTGAATTCAAATTAATGGTCAGAATTATAAACAAATGGAGAGTTGCCATCTTATCGAAACAATCACACAACTGCAGTTTATCAAACAAAATTGTATGTTCATGGAGGTCATAATGGGAATACTTGGCTAGATGATCTTTATTATTTGGAGACAAATGGATAACATGGATAAGCTAGTTGGTACAAAGTGCATCCGCAAGGTTAGATACCTACTGCAAGAGCATGTCACTCTTTGAATATAGTTTCTAAGAAACTCTACTTATTTGGTGGTTATGATGGTCAAGAATGCTTTAATGAGATAGAAATATATGATATTTAAGAAAATAGATGGTTGTAACCAACTGTGAGTGGAACAATACCAACTGCTCGAAATGCGCATACAATGACCAGGTAACTAAATAATTATAGTAGATATAAGGAAAATTTGTATTTGTTTGGTGGCCATTCTGGAGCATAACATTTGTAGGATCTGCATGTATTCAATACTTATAAATTGGAATGGACTCAAGTGCTTACCAAAGGTACTTTGCCTAAAGGATTGAGAGGACATACCGCTAATTTAATTTAAAACAATATCTACGTATTTGGTGGCTATGATGGTTCAGGTAGGTCAAATGATCTATTTATTTTTAATTTCTTAACTTATCAGTGGGTCATTCCTAATCATCATGGAACTGGAACCCATTTATAAATGGAGGAGGTAGCCTTATCTCAGATCCCATAGCCAAGACAGAGACATTCAGCAACTGCCACAGGTATATATTATCTATTGAAATTGTAGAAAATGATCTTATCTACATCTTTGGTGGATTCGATGGTAACAAATGGCTGAATGATCTTTATGTGTTAGATGTTGGATTATTAGAAAATCGTACAATTTAAGAAGAAAATTATTAAAGAGTCATTTCAAATATACATAAAAATCTATTCAATAATGAAGAACTAAGTGACATTGCATTCTTAATTGGTAATTAAAAGATCTATGCTCATAAAAGTAATCAAATATACCATTTAAATTTTAGTTTATTTGGCTGCTTAATCTCTGTAATTCAAAGCTCTCTTTTTCTCAGATACAAAAGAAAGTGATTAGGAGACATTAATCATAGAAAATTATTCTTATAAATCCTTCTATATTTTTCTCCTTTTTGTTTATACAGGATTTATCAACGTGGCTGAGTTGGATATAGAATTAATGGGAGAAATCTTAAGTAAGTTTAAGTTCTATCCTAGGTTTGGCTGATCAATACTTGATTGATGGACTTAAGAATCTAATGCAGAAGAGTATTAAGAAATATATAAGTAATGAAACTGTTTGTGATTTATTAATCTTTGCATAAAAGTGTTCTGCTCATTCATTAAAAAATGCTTGTATGAATCATTTACTCAAGAATATCAATATTATATCTGAATCTCCAAAATATGAAAAGCTAGAACTACAACCCTCTTTACTTACTGAAATTACGAGAGCATTACTATAACATAAAGAATGAATTAATTTTTATATAATGTATGAATTCATTTTCAAATAAAATAGAAATTTCAATCTTTAAGTTAAAATAATTATTTATATGCTTACCTATTTAATTAAAATGGAAGAGTAACAGATTATAACAATCATTTTTCCAATTATATTTATACTAAAATTTATTAAAAATATGATAACTAATCCTGGGATAGTAAGAACAAAATTACTAGAAAGTAAATCTACTCATACTCCTTATACTCAATCTACATTTCATAGCCCCAGTAACTCAAGAACTTTGTAAAAGACTTATTTTATCATAGAGGATTCTTCAACAAAGAATTAAAAAAAATACAGGATTCAAATAAACTCTAACCTTTCTTTGTGGAAAAATAAAGTCATTCAGCTACATCATCTTGTCATACTTTTATGACTTAGATGGAGAGTGCTTAGCAATAAATTAGAGTGAATAAGTTTGGAAAAATCAAAAGCCGAAAATAAATGACATTATTTAACAATGAGGAATTTTTATCTGATGATATCCTTGAGTTGTACAATGAATATGAAAAGAATTATACCACTTTAAATAAAGTGGAGAAATTTGTTGATATATAAATTTAGTAAGTTAATTAGCCTTAATTTACAATTGATTCTTAAGACTTTTTAGCTATTAGTGATGAAAAATTAAAATTAAATGATTTAAATAAACTGAACAGAGTGAAAATACAGAGATTTAAATTCTATTATTTTAGAATAAAAACAAAAGGCAGAATGTCTCCTGTTCAGATATTTTTACATTGTCCAGATAGAGTTCAAAGTTCTAATATTAGAATGTTCATATCATCAAAGGCTGAGTTTCCAACTAAATTCAACTCTGAATAAATCATTTAAGCTAAAAATGCCAAAATGTATGCTGATCACAATCAACCTTATTTTTCCAAGGAATTTCTATACATTACAATTTACTCAGACATAGACTTCGAAGTTACAATTGATATCATCTTTGGAAACCCAATTCAGAAGATTGCACCTCGAAAAAAGTAAGTAGAAGAAGACCTTTTGGATATTCGTCCACAAACTCAAAGGGTTATTAGGAGAGATAAAATTATTTACAATTTGGATATGAAATAGTATTTGCTAAAGACGAAAAACTTTGAATAAAATAAAGTAAATAATGAATTAATGAAAGGTAGAAAGAGAGTTCAAACAATAGTTAGTGTTAACAAATAAAAAAGTTATTTAAGAAGAAAAACAAGTTGATAAAGTATGCAAAGTTTTAGCCAGAGAATCGATAAATTAATACAGAGAAATAGAAAAAATAGTGAAGTAGAGGAGAGAACAAACAAAATTGTTTTAAAATTCTTGGTGCTAGATAGTGAGTTTGTTTGATTTTTGTAAAGAAGTGAAAACAAAATTAGAAGTAATTTAAAAAATGATAAAAGGATATCAAACGACATAAGAAGGCCCAAGCAAAAGGAAAATTATTAGTTTGGTAATTAAAAACAATGGCATTAATGAAAGTTTAAATATATGGATCAACTCCTAAGGAGAGAACAATATTCAAATCAAAATTGATCTTATAATCTTATGCTTTCTTGATAAAAAAGAAAACAAAGTTGTTAGCTGAAGATGTTATCACTCGTTTTATTAAGAAGATGCTGCTCTATCTAACAACATTAAATAAATAATAGAGTCTAATAAAGAAAGGTATAGAAAATATAATTGATTTAGTGAAAACAATTCAAAGAAAGTTTCGAAGTTTGAAGTAAAAACGAAGAATGTTTAGAGATAAGTTTTGGAAATAGATAAAAGAGAATATAAGTGATGTCGTTTATTAATTAAGGAGATAAAAAGATGTTCGAAATTTATTCAGTGATGGGAAAAGGCCTACAGTTCAAATCGATGTGTAAATAATTTAAATTGATTTAGACCTGTAATGTAGAGTCTGATTGATGACTACTGCGAAAAAGCTAGGGCTCGGTGGATGAATTACATTAATAGAACTTTCAAAGAAAAGAATAGGGCAAAAGTAAGTTTTTATTCAAGTTAAATTAGAAAATTTAAAATGTGGCATTGAATTTTACCGAACCAAAATTATATGACATGCCAAATGAATACGAATTAACTTAATTAATTGATCAATATGCTAAAATTAAAAAATTATATTGAATCCAACATCTTAATTCTAGAATTAAAATTTCTGTATTTTCTATTCATTTAAACTAATATTAATGATAATAATAATCAATAATAATAATTTATAACAATAATTATTATGATTACCTAGCTTAGTCAAATAGAGAGAAGTTTATCAAAAATAACTAGTCCTTCTTATCAGTAATTAAGAAAATATTCTTAGTACAGTGCAAGGTTCTATGAGACATCTTTCCATGAGTCAATCACAAATGACTCGATCTAAAATTTATACATCCTCTCATCCTGAATCTCAATTTCTATAATTAGATAATGACATTCTCGAAATATACAATGAATTTGAGAAGAATTACAATACCATACAAGAAATAGACAAAACTAATACTAAGATTGAAGCAAAATAAAAGTTTATTGAGCAACCCAAAATAATATAACAACAGAAGAAGTTATTAAAAACCTTCGATGGATTATAGTAATCTGATCTGGAAATAGAATATATTAATAGGATATAAATAGTCAGATTTAGATTTTATTACTTTAGGATTAAAATTAAAGGAAAATAATGTAATCGTAATTAGTCATCAACTTTTAGCTCCCTTGCAGATCTTATTGAACTTCCCTTCCAAAATAACTAGCACTCAATACAAGCTATTCGTATCGACTTCAATAGAATTCCCAAACAAATTTAATGCTGATCAAACAGTTTAAAGTAGATTTGTAAAGGTTAACTCTAAACAGAACTCGAAATTATTTTTTGATGAATATGTGTATATAACCTTTTATAGTGAATTTGATGCCATCATAGGTATGTAAATCACTTTTGGAGAGTAATACACACCCACAAATGCATAAAAATAAGTCTAATCAATGCTAAATATTGATACTTTTCCTGAAAGAAGGACCATTCATCCAAAAGATAAAATTCTATAAAATATTGAAATGGCTAAAACCAAAACCTATTCGAAATTAGATGAAATACTAAAGGCAAAGCGTAATACAATTCAGAATATATTAGATAGACATACTAAATCTTAAGAAACAATTCAAAAATCAAAATGGATTTAAAAAGAAGTCAGATAAACAAGATTAATCAAATTATTAGTCAAAGATTAAATAGTGTAGTTCAGAGAAGTAGAAAAGGTTCATTAGAAAGAATTACAATTACAAATATTTGTTAAAAAGAATTGGATATTGATAACAACAATATTCAATGTCTGTAGATAAATTCATAGAAGATTAGAAGTAAATTTGTTTTTAATTCTAGAAAATAAGACACAAGAATAAAATCGCTGCTAAAGCTAAGTTATTAGTTTGGTAATTGCACACTAAAGCTTTGATTGAAGTAAGGAAATATGGTGATAATCCATTCATAAGATCACTAAGTAAATCATCTCTTGTGTTATCTACTTATACATAATACATCTAAGAAAAATGTATTACAAGAGCCGAAGGAATTTTAAGTGAATTCTTGGTGGATATCATTCTTTATTAAACTTTCATTAACAAACATATTTCATTAATTTCTAAAAGTATCCATATTGAATAGGTTTTAGTTAAATGCATTTAAAGAAATTATAGAAAACTACGATTGGTTCGAAAGAATTTCAAGGATAAATTTATTAAAGCATTCAAAGAAAAACTTTAAGTTCTTTATCAAGGAAGAGGAAGCGATTAAAAGGCTAGAATTAATATTGAATAGTATTTTTCTTAGATAATTTTTAGACACATTATAACTAAGCTGTTTGATGAATACTCAGCAAAGATAAAACATCGATGGATTGATTCTCGAAGAGCCATGAATGTTTTGTCTGTATTAAAAAAAGTAATTATATAATGACACATTTATATAGAGCTTTTCAGTCTCAAGATAAGATATCAAATTATATTCATTACCTGATGAAGCAGAAATGTAATTGATAATTTAATAATATTACAAAATAAAAAAATAACTGAGCTGAAATTTCATTATTTTATTAGAGATTATCGTAATTTCTTATATAAAGGATTTTTCATTTGTTTTGTGATATGTTATTTCTTAATTTTAAAACTAATGGATTTATGAATGAGCAATTTATAATTAAATTGATAAATTTATGACAATTTTAATTTATGTCCTAAATTTGTTTGAAAATTTATCGTAAACATCAATATTAAATAATTAGACTTAGTATCAACATAGCTAATTATGACACTAAACATTCAATTAATAATAGTTTAATAGCTATTTAAATGAACTGTCGATTTTTATTTTGATAATAAATTCCTATATATAGAGTTTATTATCGTATCTATAATATACTTTATATAATTTATTAATACATTCTAAAATAATCATTAATTTTTCTTTACTCGTAGAATCTAATTTTTCTAATTTTGGAATTACTTAAAAAATTTATTTAAATTTTAATTTCCTTTTTATAATATTGCTAATAATGAATCTATAATATCTTAGCATTCTTCTAACTTGCCCTCATCAATTAATTAGAAATTCAACAGCAGCAATTTATTAAGTGCAATATTTTGCAACTCCTAATTTTGAATGTATAAAATTGCCTAGAATAGCTTATAAATTATTTAATTACAAAGTCCTCTGCATTTTTTACTTTTTATTTAGAAGTTAAGTTTATTTAATCTGTCAATTTAAACGATAATACTATTAAATAAAAATCTCTTTCCAAATTCTAACGATCAATGTCTAATTCAATATCCTTAAATTGATTCAATGCATTGTAAATGGGTAAAATTAATTATTCGTTATTTTTTAATAGATTATTTTACATCACTTGATCAATCCAATCAAAAATTGGTATCTAAGCCTATGAATCGTATTACTAATATAAAATACAGGTAATTTGTTCTCTTTAATTTATTTGCTTAGTTCATTAATATTATCAATAACTTTTTCAAATCTGATTTTAATTTGAGCGAGATCCTATGTTTCTAAAATGTCATCAAAAACACACATATTAAACTACATATAATTAAATTAACCATACATCCAGTAGCAATATTATTGGTTTATCCAAATCTGTTATATTTAGATTATCAGCTAATGTTATAACCTCATTCATGTTTATATCTTCCAAAAACCCTCTTTTTTTGCAATAGTAGATATTAGAGTATCATGAAAATAATGTTTTATCTTCAATAATAGCAGTCCTTATTGAATAAACATCAGCTAGTAACTTAGTTGCTTTGTCAAAAAGATCTTAACTTAAGTAAAATTGTGCAAAGTTAACTTTTATGTCTAAAACATATGTTTCAAATGACTCTTCCCAGTAGGTGGAAATTAAATCTACAATTTTATTAGCAAAATCTATAGTAAACTCTGATTTAATATCATCAGCTTATTTAATGCTAATGAACAGCTCAAATAAATTCAACAAAGTCAAATTCAACTCAAATTATCCTTTAGGTTCTTATATAATCTTCTCGGCTTGAAATTTAACTTCTTCAATTCCTTGATCTATAAATCTTTCAAATTCATCGATTAAGTTTCGTTTCCTATGGATTTATGCAATAAAAAAGTAGAAGTTTATATAAAGATCCTTAAAAGTATTGCAGTATGCTTAAACTTTGTTCTTTGAAGAAATTTCTAAAATAATTTAATTGTGTATTTCAAGTTAGTCTAAATAATCACTAATAATCATTTATATTTTATTACTTCATCCAATCATGTAATTAATTAATATCAGCTTCTACACCATAATTGATCATTTTGCACATTATACTTGCAGCATTCAACTTAACTTTCAATCTTTCCACATTAATTTGATCTAGCAATTTATATTGTTTAATGATATCTAATTATTTTAATAAATCGCAATTTATTAGTTTTTAAGTAAATTCACCACTTAAAGGATTTTAATGCTATGTATATGCATAAATGGCAACTTAATACCAATGTAAAACCAATATTTCTTCTATGTAGATAACATTAAAGTATTTGTCATCGAAATTTTTAAGATTATCCTCCAAATATTCTATAACTTGAGACTAGATGTTACAGACATCTTCTAAATCATTCAAAGCCACTATTTATTCTTAAATAGATTTAATATGATTATCCCCGTCTTCTAATGAACTTAATATAATTTATTGGATTACATTTTATGATTCTAAGAAAAATTATATTATGTTTTATTAAAATTAGTTTGGTTTGGTATTTGCATTTTGAATATGTAGAGTGTTTTTGGAGAACCTTTTAAAGTAAACGCAATTTACTTAGTTAGCGGTAGAAATCGCTTTAACATATTTATATATAATTAATTATTAAATTTAGTTCTAAATTTTGAGATTATTCTATAAAATTAGTTACTTATCATGATATTTAATATAAATCTTAAAATATAAGCGATATTATTATTTTTAAAATAAAAAGGAACTTCATATTACAGTTTTTGTATTGATTTCGAAGATATTATGAACTATTTGATAACACAAATATAATAAGCAAAATTTCTTTGCACAATTTTCTTAAAGCTAATTCTACAATTTAAAAATTGATTAATGAATGTCTATTAAAGTTATTACAACTATAACCCTCATTTTTATAATTTATTTTTTATATTTTATCCTCATAGGGCAATTTATTTAATTTAGTTTTGTTTTTAGCATAATTAGTATCTAATATATCAGAACAAACAGTTTATTTTACATAATTTAGTATTAAAATTATTAATAGACTCGATTATTTTTTAAGATTTGAGTAATTTTAAATGAATTAACTTTTTATTGTTAGTCAGAGGCACAAGAATTCTGAATTTGCCTTGTCTTTGTGGATATAAAAATACTACAAAGAGTGTCAGAAATCGAATTGATGTACATATTAGAATTCAATAATATATATAATAATATAGAAAATGAATGCTCAAATAGACGGAGGGTAACAAATGGTTAATAATGAAAATGAAGGAAACACTGTTCCTAAATTCACAAAGCTTTTTGGAAGAGCAATGGATTAATTTAGATTGAGGGTGTTTTTCCTATTCCTTGAGAGATTATACTTAATAATCAGCATGCCGATTATTTTAGTTTTATTATCTTTACAAGATTGTGGGTGGAATGACTTACATTATTGGGTGTTATTTAGCAGTCTCCAAGCAATTTTTAGTTTGGTTTTGTACGGATAGTTATTTCATTTCTCCAATATTCAATCAATTTAATAGCATTTAGCTTTCCATTATGTTTAAATAGTGTTTGTTCCATTAAATGAAGTGACAGATCATCCAATAGCTCCAGAAGGTATCAAATAATGATTAAGATAGTTTTTGATCCCACTGCAAACTTGTCAACAATGGAACTAGATAAAAAGGCAGATGTAATGCAATTGTAAATAAGATAAGAGATCGTGAATTAAAGTAGGTTTTGCAAGTACAATAACATCTTTAGCAATGCAACTAATTAGGCAATATTTATTTGGACGATTTATTATATAATATCTAATCCCCAGAACAGTGGCGCAGAAGGGAATAAATGCGATAGATGGCCAATTATTCAAACCTACATTTACGGAGCTTTATTATTCTTATAATATTCCTAGTATTATTTACTAGCTGCTTTGGCATTGGTCATGCTCCCTTTTATTTTGGTTTATCTAATAGTTAGATGTTTCACTGATAGAAGAAAGAAATAACAGGCTTTGATGGCATTGAGTGAATTACAGAAAAATAAGATTTTGTATAAGCCTAACATAATTGAAGGAGAACAAGAATGCTCAATTTGTATGCAACCTTATCAAACTGATGATGAAGTCCTGTAAATGCCTTGCAGTCCACTTCATCATTTTCATAACACTTGTATATCTGCCTGGTTATAAATCCAATCAACTTGTCCAAATTGCAGATCATAATTGTTGGCAGATAACTAGCAACCACTCCTTTAGCAACCATAACTACAAGAAGAATTATGAAATATATATAACAAATGAGCTTAACTTTTTAAACTAGTTTGATACTCAATTACTCAAAATACGATATTCATTCTAAACTTCAAGTCTGTGTCTGTAAACATTTTAACGAATTCATCTAATTCAATTGAATTTGACTTGTCATCATCTACAATGTTCATAATGTCCTTTCCCAGTTTCTCAACGTAGTCTTTGTTCATAAAATTGGTCTGAAATATTTAAGGTCTCATTGACTTCTTCTAAATTGCAGATGTTTGACTTTTCATGAATAAAATCTTAAACACTTCTGTCAAGTCTTCCTTTGTAATTTTACCATCCTGATCCAAATCATATATATTAAACATGTAATCTTTTTTCTACTCCACATCTGATAATGGATGAAAGACAGTCAAATATTGCATAAACGTGGCGAAACCCATAGT
>NW_001799577.1:0-175410 GCF_000165425.1 Paramecium tetraurelia | reverse complement strand
ATTTTTTTTTAAAAAAGAAAAAAATTTTTTTTCTTTTATAAAAAGAAAAGTGAGTATTTTTCAGCACTTCCTCGATCCGTTCTGTCGGCGGATGTATTTTAACTAATCTTATAGTGATTAAGCCTTCATTCCACCACCACCTGTTCCCATTAGAATTATTATTTTTTTTTTATATTATAATTTAATATTTTCGATGTCTTTCCATAATCACTTAGTCATATTTAGAAATAAGAACATATGAATATCCTTTTACTTAAATATTAGAAATAGGGTAAACATCTATTAACTTTATCTTCATGACTTTGCATTACTAAGAAATAGTGAAGAGCCTACTTTGATAAATTATATTAAATGTATTAATAAATATAGACTAATTAAGTAGTATGAATGTTGAATATTAGGTATTAAATTTTTATACATTAAATTATATGGAATAATTTTAATAGAAAAATAAAACAAATTTAAGACTCTTATCCTGAATTTTTAATATTTCATAAATTTAAAAATAAAAAATATTTAAAATATGGAAGAGAATGTAGTTATTGGAAATAAATATTAATATTGGTAGAATTAGAGATTAGTATTTGGAACAATTGCAAATATCTTTCAAGGCTAAAATTTATAAACTCAAGAAGCTCTAGCATTTAAAATTTAGTAAAATCTTATTTTATTAATCAAGTAATAATAGAATGTATGGATTAATTGGGGGTTAAGTGCAAATACACAATGTTATAGCAGAAATTGTAAGAAAAGATATTTGTCCATTTATCAGTAAAACTTATGAATGCTTAGAGATATAAGATAATATATGTTTAGTTATGGAATTGTGCGATTAAGGATCTTTAGAGTAACAAATGTATAGAAAAAAGAAGATCCAAGAAAATGAAGCCTTATTCATTTTGTTTTAATTGCTGTAGGCACTTGCTCTATTGGCTAAAAACAATATTGCTCATAGAATTATTAAACCTGAACATATTTTAATTAAGGATGGAGTTTATAAATTGGGAAGCTTTACTTTTGCTAAGTAAAAGCCAACCTATAAAACTAAGCTTGGTACTTTAGCATATATGGCTCCTGAAATTTTTACAAATGATGAATATGATTAAAAAGTAGATATGTGGTCCTTAGGATTGGTTATTCATTAAATGCTTTTTGGAGAACTATACTTCATTGGAAATAACCATAAAGTAATCGAAGAATCTATTTAAACGAAGTAGTATGATTTGGATGATTAAAAATACGCTATTTCGGATGAATTTAAGGTATTGTTGAAATAAATGCTTCAAAAAGATCCTAAATAAGTAACTTATCATATTTTATTGATTTAGAGAATCTCAGCCGAAGATGCACTTCAATAATTTGGGATATTCAACTAATTTCAAAATGACCCTAGATATATTAAAATAATGGATGATGAAAAATAATTGTTGAAATAGTTTGACAAAACTAAGCCATAACAACCTAAACAATATATTTAAATTGAGGAAGAAGAAAGTATAAAATAATAAAAGCAGTTTTAATCTAAGTGATTCAAATTAATACTAAAATTAATACATAAAGGAGAGTAGAGTCAACTTCATAGAATCTTTGATAAAACAATTAGAATTCTATAAGTCTATCAAAACTGAATTTGATTTTACTTTCATTATAGAAAAATGTATAATTTATTTACTTTTACTATTTAATATAAACTCAAAATGAATTGCCTTAGTCTCTGTTTAATGGTCCCTTGATGTAATGTTTTGGTGGCCAATAGATTGGATTATAGTGCGACTTTTGTCTATAGTTTTCTTCAACAAATTGGATGAATATGAAGATGGCAGCAAATAAGGCAACATATATAAATCTTTCGATAAATCTATTGATATATTAATAAAATTACATGCTTAATTTTTGATGTTTGACTAAAACTTTAAATTTCATTATTAAAACCATAGTCAATCCAACAAATGTCATTCCAAGACTAAGGAACAATCCTTCAAACCCAAGTTGTTGTCTGCCACTATTGGTCTTCCATTATAAGCCTCCTCTGTTATTTTGACTAAAGAATGGAACATTATGAATTATGTTATAGACGACTCCAGCCAAACAAGTAATGAAGATGATTATTGATCCTATAAACCACAATTTTGGATTTAGAAACAAGGGTCTTGCTATAATGAATATCAGGCCTCCAAATGTTAAAGCTCCAAGAAGAACACCAATAACAGTAAGAGCTTCTGAGGTTGAGGCCTTATAATCGACCTATCTTCCAGTCCTCTTGTTGATGAATTCGAGGAATTTATGTGCTGTGACTGTACCATCCGTATAGGAAATAGTCCATTTCATGTCTCTTAAATATCTTTCTCTTTCATCTTGTGGCACAAATACTATATGAGGTTATGAGATAAATAAGTTTGGGGCTGAAATGAATCCAAGTTGTTCGAAGACTTGCTTATTTTTATCATTGAATGTCATTGTGGCAAAGAAGACAGCTCTTTTCGATTCACTCTTGTATAACGCTCCTGAATCAGCATAGAATTTGGCTACTTTTTAGTAATGCTCATTCAGATCATTGCACAGTTTGCAGCTGGGAGCAACAAAATAGATAACAATATCATATGGTCGTGGAAATTCCATTGTGTAGTAACTCGAATATGAATATAAAAATGATACAAATATCCAGTTGAATTCAATTCAATTATTCCATCTCTCAATTACATTTCCCTTAATTCATTTGTTTTTTATGTAGCAAGTGGGTCTGCATTAATAAAATTGACCAAGAATAATAAAATTATAATCATTATTGTTTTAATTATTATTTGTTTTAGTTTTAATAATTAGCATTCATTCAATTATCTATCCCCTCTTAAATCTACAAATGTCTATTACACTCCTTTGAAAAGAATATTACTATTTCATTTCAAATATCAACTTTTTGATATCAAATTTATGAAATACCATATGCATTATTATCATTCTCTTCAAAAAGTCTATTAATTTATTCATTTATCTCTATTCCTAAGGTTTTACAATCTCTTAATCTGGATTTCTCTATAAAAACAATTTGTTTACAACTAAATTTGAGCATCCAAGTATTGATCAAAACTAAAATGAGTCACTTAATTGACTTTAATATTCTCTAGTTAATTTGAAGGGTTTTATAGTATGTAGAAATATTCATTGCTATTAAAAAGAGTGATGTCGATTAGAATCATATTTTAATCTAAAATCCTTTTATACTTATATTTTCAATATTTATCATTGTCATACATTCCAAAGGGTGCTATTTATCATCTCTTATGCAATTCTCATTTTGATGGCTGTTGACACAAAAAATACTTAAATTTTTACATTCTTGATATAAATTATCAGAAATGACTCTTAATACTTAATTCAATGAATTGTCATCTACTTATTTTAAAAAACAATGAATAAAATATATTATTAAAATATGAATAACAAGCATAAACAATTAATCATATATTTAATAGTATTTAGGCAATGTCATAGAAGGCTATTTTTTTAAGCAATCTCATTTATTTGGACTTTTATTTTCTTTTTAATTTCAGTTAGAACTTTTTTATTTTCTGATTTAATTATGACTAAATTTATACCTTCGCTTTTGAGACTTATTCTAAGGCGGTTTATCTTTTGATTGCCTCAATTAACCAGGTTAAATCAAGGCATCCCTCATTTGATGTATCAAGAGATTACACTCCATTAATGTTTAGTACCTTCTTCACTTAATAATCATTTTTGTTTAATAATGGTTCTCCCCCAGATAGTTAGTTCTTTGTCTAACATTCGTTTTATTAAGGTTCGCTTTATTCAACTGATAACAATTTCATGTGGAAATTTAAAGTTATTCCCTCCGAATTTTATTTAACTATTTTTCTTTTAGAATTTTCGAATAAATAGTGAGGACAGCATTAATTTTATTTAATTATCTTATCCACCCCCTTATTTTCAAATTTTCGATAATTTAAATCTAAATATAAAAATATTATCTAATGTATATTCCTGGTTCTCTTCATCCTAACTTGATCGTTATTGTTATTATTACCATAGTTATGGGTCTTCTATTTATAACACCAGAAATAAGCACATCAAATATTCAATTAACAGCCTAAAATTTATTAATCTATTTGTTGAAATTCTCTTTGAAACCTGAGCATATCCTGAAATTTTAGTATCATTTTATTAAAGTTCTCAAAGAATCTCACTAGGTTTATCATTCATCAAAATAGAAACCTCTCTTTACTTAGTCATAATATAATTATTCTAATTTACAGGAACTAATAATACTATTCAAATGTTTGTTAGATTATTCGATCCAAGCATATGAATCAATCTTTATTAGACAGAATGACCAAGAATTCATTTCAAAATGTTATAATATAATTATTTTAATTATTTGTTAATGCCATTTTTAATGCCAGAATTTACTACTTTATTGAAAATATTAAATTATTATATTAGAGAAATTGAGAATTAGTTAGATTCTGAGGAAAATCAGTTTTTCTTAAAAATCAACCCTTTTAATGCTGTGTTTTATTTAGTCATTTTGCTTCATTAATCTAATTTTTTGATCATTCATTTTTCAATAATCTATTTATGTATTATGTTCGATGCGAATAAATACAGATACATTTATAGTTATTTAATAGATAAATGATAAATAACATTTAATTCTAAACAGAAAGTTTAGATTAATTTTATTATAATAAAAATTATTTAAATTTTATGAGAAAGAACTGAATAAATAATTATAAATTGTTATTTTTAAACTAAATAATTTTCATAAGCTTTTTAAGACAAATTATTCAAACTCTTAAAGAGAGATAAAACCATCTTTATTAGTATCAGCTGCTTCTAACCAAACTTACACATCTTTATAGGTAGGCTAAGCTAATCCCATAGATCTGTAGGCTTCGGCTATCATTTTTTGTATTTCCTGAACATTTAAATAGCCAGAATTATCAGTATCATATTTCCTAAACACTCTTCTGGCTACATCGATTCTGGGATCTTATGGTTTATTAGCTTATTGTCTTTATTGTTAAGAAAACTGAGGACATAAATATTTGATGCACAATTCTTCTATGTCTTAATAGGTGACTTTGCCATCTCCATTTCTATCCATGACCTTTGAATAACTATCGATATCTCCTCTGGTTGGTTGAAAACTTCGATTAAAGGATTTGTATGCATCCACAATCATAGGTATAGTCTCAGTTGTATCAATGACTCCATTTCTGTCTCTATCATAGGTCTCAAACAGTTTCTTTGCAACCAATTTGGCACTTTCTAAATCACTCATGCTTGCTGATCCAATTCGATAATCCATTAATTCAAAATTAAATAAATAGTTTATTAAATAATCATGGATTAAAACGATAGATATGACAATGAGAAGATTCTAAAGTTGCTGACAGAAGCCAATCAATTCTTTGAGTAGAATAGAGATTACCCTCCCCAACAAATTGGTGAATTTTTGGTTGAATTTTGCAAACTGTTCAAACAATTGGGCAAATTGCTATATTTTGCATTTTCAGATGTCATTGAAAAGGCTTAGGTCATCAAAGATAGAGGGAATGAATACAATGAATAAACTAAGGGAATCTTTGGAGTCATCTAAATAGAGAAGTAGAAAGGATTGATGGAATTAAATGGAGAGAACAATAAAGAGATCTTAAAAAATAAAGTAACACTAACCCATCAATTTATAAATAGACATTGCCTAATTATTAATCAATGGCTAGAACACTGTTGAGAATCATCAGATTCTTTAACTATTTGAAGATCATGTTCCTCGACGTAGATAATAACAGAAATAAAAAATTCTCAGACATCTGTTCTGATGCATACAATGAAGCTTTAGCACCTTACCATACGTAATTAATTCTTAACAATTTGTAGATTCATGGTAAGAAATGCTGCCAAAGCTGCCTGGTTAGCTGCTCCAAGTAGAACCAAAGTCTTTGAAACATTTGTTGGACCAAATCAGACTGATGAAGTAGCTTATGCAGCAATCAAAAGTTTTGTTAATGCTCTTGAACCAATCAGACTCAATTTCTGGGATTATTATAATACAAACAAATTAACGAATCTGCCATGAAAATATCACATACATACAATTAATCATATATTTTTAATTCCACAAAATGTCCGTAATTATTCCCAAACAATAAGTTATATAATATTAAATGGTCCGAATCTTATCCATTAAGGGAAAAACCCTTTATAGAATGCACCTAGACCCTCCTATTTAAATGTCTTGATTGCACAATCCATCAGTCCATTATAAACTTTATGACCAGCATCTTAAGACATGATTCTGGTTTTAATTAAGTCCATAGGTGCAGTTGTAATAGAGAGCATCAATCCTATATACTTGATATCTGAATACCTGTAGCAAACGAGCATACGAACTAAAGACTGAATCCCTCTTTGAATGCAAAATGTTCTTTCAACCACTATTTAGTCTAATCATAAGTGGCCATTTTGGTGCCTGTGAGAATTGCTCCTCTCAGTAAATTTGGCATTGTGCCCTTATACAAACCCAGAATCCCCTCATGATGTAATATTTGTGTAATTTCAGCAAATACTGATTGATGATGGCCAGATATAGATTGCAATCGAATCTTTAAACTGATCAAAATTATTAATAATTTATTACACGTCGCATGGATTTGCAACAATTGCTCCAGTAGACCCAGACATCAAACCTGCGAAAAACTTGACTCCCAAGGAAGTCTTCTCTCCATCATTAGATATCATATGCTTAAATGGCTCATACAATCCAAGTCTCAAAGTTGAATACGTAGCTTCTCTACCTAATGATGCTGATAATCCTTTGTATAATGCACGCATTCCTTCCTCTTAGTATATTACATATGATCCTCTTATGATATTCTTGTATTTTTTAACAGAAGACTATCCTTCTCCTTCCTTCTGCAATCTCACCTTAACTGTATCAACTGGATGAGTAGATCCCCCTGCCGCAATTGAAGCTACTCCTGCCAACAACATTCTTAAAATTGGCTTATTCTCTTCTGGACCAATGGAGTTCATTTTATTTATAGCGAATTAAATAATCAATAATAATCATTATATCTTTTAATTATCTGATGCAAAGAATATTGGCTTTTTGCCAGGAAGTGGAGTTAATTTGTTAGTTTTTAGACTTTTTTTCTTCCCAAATATTTGAGGAGTTGTTAATTATTAGTCAGTTTCAGATATACATAATTTGCTTATTGATAATTTGGTATGGGGTATATTGAAATAGCTACCATGAATAATACTGCTCTATTTCGGAAGGGATGCCGATGAATTTATTATACTTGATCTTATAACTTCACTTTGTCTTTCGTAGGAATCCACACTATTTTTATAATAAAATAGCAAATAGGCATCACTAGTGAGAACTTCTTTTTCCATAATCTCTTTAATTCTTGTGTCATCGAAGTTATACCATTTCTAAGTATCCTTATTTTTACAATTGGATGTATAATGACCTGAATGCAAAGTACCGCTATGGTTTATAACTCCATATAGATCATATGTGGCTTATTCCTATTCTGAATAATTGCTTAGGTCTAAATTATACATTGGAAAGTTGATTAGCCATCTCAGTTTGCAACGATAATTGGCTGTAAATTTAAATCGCTTTAGATGGATCACTAAGATATTCGGCAATTTCCATAGTTTTATCCCTTTTTTGCTTTTCTTAACAGACTTGCATTTAGAACAATGCCATTGATTTGCTTCATCCAACTCCTCCTCTCTCAAATATTCAGATATGCATTATATTAAATCAGCATCCTATTAGATCGGCAGACTTAGATACATAAATGTTTCAAATTTATATGATTTTGTATTACATACCATGCATTACAACATGTTTATGGACTGTCCTTAGAATAAATCCACAATGATTGATCGATTCCTTTTCAAATAATCTGACCATGCCTTATTTGCTTATTATTAATTTGGCTGTTAATCATATGTCTTCTCCTCAATGTATGGTTTATGTTTCACTCTATTCAAGTCTTCATGCAGCATATCTAACAAAAACGCTAACAACTCATGGCTATCTTGTTGACTATTCATAACAAAGAATGGATTCCACAATTGGATCATTGATATCAATTCAATAGGGTTAATGCTCTTCTAATATGACTCTTTCCAAAGAGAACATATCAATCTAGCATAAGCATTTGTGATTTGACCTCTGCTTGATAATGGATTCTCGATATTCAACTCATGATTGTGAAGATTCTATTGAAAATATTCTGTAAGTGGTTATGTATTCGATAGGCATTATATAGCCTTAAATTAAAATCAAAGAATCTACAGCATTAATATAACAAGTGTTTCCTAAATTTTATAACCCTATTAAACCACATGATTTATTTTAAGGTAATCGTTTAAATTTATTTGGAATCTTTGCATAATTAATAGTCAACACAACACTGTTTTCCATATTCAAAGGATGAACTCTTCTTATTGAACTCTCACTCACAGCATCTTTACTTGTACACAAGCCCATTTATTTTATTATAATTATAATATATATATATATACGTTTATTAATGTTTTATTGAAATTTAAATATTCTTAATTATGCATTCTTTTGATTCTAACCTGAATATCAGTTCATAGTTTTATTTCTTATTAAGAATGTAATTGTTAAGGATATTTAAATTTAGTTTATATTTCAAATTAATTATTATTTACCTTAAGTATGACCTCAAGTGAATTTCACTATGAAAATACGTTTTCGAGCAAGGTTATTAACATAGAATACTTGATTAATACAAATACTATAATTCAATTATAAAAAGATTCTGGTTTGTGTTTACCTGATTTATAAGTATTCTATTATCCAAGTTTTTTTATTTTATTCAATATATTTTTACAATACTGTATATATTGAAATAACTTTTATCTATAATAAAAAAAGATGTATGTTAAAATATTAGATTTGCAAATAATAAAAATATTGATGTTTAATGTACATATTCCAACATGATTACTATAAATTTAATACAATTAGAATAGTTGAAACTAATCGTATATAAATATTGGTATATTAATTAATTACTTACAAAGCAAACAATAAAATTAACCTTAGAACTGAAATTTCTAGAAATCTTATTTAGTACCTTCCGAAAATATGATTCATACTTGTATATGAAACAATAAAAACACACTCTTTTACAAGGAGATAAAATATTATTTTGGAATATAACTGAAATCATAATTCATTTATTAATTTTAAATCAACTGCTTTTCTACTTCTATTATACTTACCAACATAGGTCATTAATTAAAATGAAAATGATGGAGGTTTTTCATTTCCTCTTCCATAATGATTCACTTAAGTTTAGGATCTGAAACATGAGCCTAATTTTCTTAAGTCTTCTTTTGTGATTCCTGCTCTTTATAAATCATCCAAATGGACAAATACATCTGAATTATCAGAATCCAAGACAATAAATCCATAGCTTTTCTATTCATCAAAGAATTTCAGTTTTCCTGTTTCTCTGGTTGTTGGAACCTCTAAAATGACAGGTTTATTACTTGGAGTTGTACTACTTTGATTTGTTCTAATAGAACTACTTTGAATATTTCTCTTTTTATTACTTATCTAATCCTGGAGGATTACTTTTCAGATTACTAATCTAGACTTCAGTTGAGTCTTCTTCATGTTACTTCTTTTAAATGTTTTCTAATTCAGATAGGAGCAAATCCTATTGGTCTTTCTTATGTTCCGAGTTCGATCGAATCTTTTTGGTGGATCTAACATCACTGAACACCTTTTCATTCATCCAGATATCCTATTCGATGTTCTTGAATATTTTGGGCACATCAGTCTTCAATCCTATGATGCTGTTTATTTACTAAGAAATATGTTGATTTATAGAATATACTTCATAGATTAATTATTGCACTAATGTGGCATTTTATATGAATTCTTTCGAATACACACAATCGTAATGATTATTATCATCTCTGCATAACTCTATCATTCTTAAATGATGATCGTTGTAAACTCTACACATCAATCTATTATCTTGAATGTAATATAGGTTTATCTTAACACGAAACATCATGGATGTTAATTGTAAATTGATTTAATCGAAACTTGAGAAGCTGGGCTGTTTACAATAATCATTTCTTAAGGCTTAGTTTGTTTTTAAGATTGATAAACTTTGGGGAATGAGCTAATATGCATTTTCCAATTTACATTTAAAGCTATCTACTTTTCCAAATATTGGACCAACATTTAACTAATTTACGCATGCTGTGATGTAGTAAAATAAAGAGCATCTGATATAGCTCTAAATAAAGATTATGATCCAATCGGAATTTATTTCCTCAGCAATCCATTGTCTTATAGAAGCTAATCAATCATATTTATTAATCAAATAATATTTATTTTGCGAATTAATTATAAAAAATTATTCAATTAACTTAAAGCATATTTAAGTCCTTAGAATCTAAAATGTATCCTAAGATACTAACATATCCAAATGAAATTCCACTATATTCAAAATCTTCTTATTAATCAACATCAAAAAACTTTAGTTGAACTGATTTAGCCAATCTCTAAGTAAATTCATTAAAATTTAAAGCAATCTCATAATTATTTGGATTCACAAACTGCAGCCATAATAAGGGTTATAATTATCCTTTGGGTTCAAAAGTGCAATAAAGGTACTCCAGCTACTTTGAGTTGTCAAATTAGCCTTAATCACAAAACTATTATAAAATTGGGATATTTGTTTAAGTAGGAGTATATTGATTTCCATTCGATTTAATCAAACTATATAATTCATCAACTGTTCTTAAATTCTATTTTGTGTTATCCTTTATGTATTGATCTTCACTTGTGATTAACAGGATTGTTTTAATTATCCTATCAGCAAAAGTCCTTCTGCAAATCTTCACTCCTTTAACCAGTGATATGGCTAAAGGCAAACTATCATAAAAAGATAATTGCATACATTTGAAAGTCATCATCTTTTAAATTATAAAGATCTGTAGATGTCATTAAAACAATTTAAAGATTTTTACAATATTAATAAAGATAAAGATATTGTAAGCCATCAAATATATTTTGATCTTCGAAATCTTCTAAATATTGAAAACTTAAAAATAAGTCGAAGATCTTGATCTTTTCAGCACAAACATCTAAAGAATTAGAAGTATAAAATGTTTAGCTTAATTCCATCCCCAAAATTTAGATAAATTTTTTTGTGTATTAAACTAATGCTGATTTTAGATTAATTGAGTCTAAAGCTAGAATTCCTTAAATAAACGAATTCTCCAACCTGGCTAAACTTACCTATTGACTATCTGTATTCATAAATGATTTTCCAATCCAAAATCTTAAACTATTTCCTGTCAAACCCCCATTAGTTTCAATCCCCCAGAATGGAAGCTCTAATATTCTTCCATTCTTTAAGGTTTTCAGAAGATTCATGTATTGATCCTTTGAAAATTTGAGCATCAATTGTCTTGGATAATATGTGCATAATATTAATCTTTGTACTTGTTGATTCTATAATAATTATCTAATTCAAAATTATTGATACGTTAGGTGTTTTGATAATGCTAATTTAGAATATATCTCGCCAACACTCAAAAATTTGAATATTTAAGTAATTACATTGATAGGTAATAATTCCATTATAATTTGATTAATAAAATTTTTATATAAATTTTAAATATTCTACTGCAGACATACCAAGACTATGATTAAATGATGTAAATATAATATAGAGTAATGAACCAAAAAACATACTTATAATTTCTGAAAAAAAATCCTTTAATTTCTACTTATTCAACTTCTTTATTATAAATAAAATCATGTATTTCCATATTTTTCTTTATGGTAATTTTCACAAAAAGTAGACAATTAAAAATTCTATCAAATAAATCAATATAAATATTATATTCAATGTTTCACAATTTTCTCTCTTAACGAAGTTACATTTTTATGGATTTCTTAAAACAAAGGATTAACTGTTCCTTTTTATTATGTCCTGTTTTCATTCAAAGCCTTTTGTTGCAATAGTAGTTCTTCTTTTAAGTTATTGTTTTATCTCTGCAGTCTTTAATTCTCCAAGACTTGGGATGTATATTAAGTTGACAAATCACACAATTACTAAATTAGTATAATGATAATACTTATTCTATCTATTTAATCGAATCTAATAGGATTTACTAAGTATTATTTGATTCTGCTTATTAATTTTCATGAAAAGATGATTAATAGGAAAGCTATGTCTGTTGTTATTATAACTATTCATATCTTTCAATGATATTTAATTTAGAATTGTATTCCTTTCTCAATTCTTTAGAATCCTCCTCATATGCAATAATAAGAGTTGCTTGATCTTTGATTTTTTATTCATATTCATATGCTTACTTTGAAAGGGATACAATTTGATTGTTTAAATTTTAAATTTATTTATCTTTTTCAAAACTTAAATTATTTAGTCTTTCATTTTCTTCGACTACTTTCATAATTTGTGATTCCTATAATATAAGTTAATGGTACCATTTAATCAATAGCATTGACTCTCTCATCTTCTTCACATGCTTATTTATATTTTAATTTCCATTCATTAATTTCTTCACTTTGTTAATCAATAACCCCCTCTAATCTTTCAATTCTTGTTTTCAGACTCAGAAGGTTGTATTAATCAGTTAAACCAGGTGAAAATTGCAGTTAATTCTTTTACTTTTCTATAATAGTAACTAATTCCTATTTCTCTCTAAACAATCTTTAAATCAGTTCATTCAACTTTTTATTTTCTTGAATCGCAAAGGAATTAGAGTAATCTTGGGAACTTGATTCAGTGCAGATTCTTCTTCCAATAGAGTTATTTTCTTTGTTATGTGTGATAATTGGACTATCTGATGTCAAGATATTTTTGGAGCTGCTTCTTCTGAAACTGTTGTCATTGGTTTGGGATGGAATGTTCAATAATTTGAGACCCTTGGCTAGTTACATCTTTTAAGGGGTGGAGGGATCTGGATCACACTTCAATTGATTGTATTGTAGGGGCAATTGCAATTATTGCGTTGAAAGAGACTTACAGGTTAGACTTTTCTGATGGAGGTGCTATTAGATTTTCGCTGGTTATTATTTGTATGTCTATTTTGGTGTATGAATAATATTAAGCATATTTAACAGATTAATTAAATTTATTGTTAAAAGTACAACATAAATATATTTATTGAATGAAAATAAGTAATGTTATTGGAAGTCTTAAGTTAATGAGGAATTATCGAAGTTTTTTAATTTAAATAGTTTGGAGTTATGGGAATTATAAATATTGAAAATATTATATTTTATTTCAAATTACATGGCCTAAAATACAACAAGTGGACCTATGCAAAAGTTTAAAATTGTCTTCTTAGGTAATCAATCAGTTGGAAAGACATCAATAATTAATCGATTTATATTTGACAATTTCACAGGCAATGAATAGGTATTTGGAATTCAAATAATAATAGCCTACTGTTGGCATTGATTTCATTTCTAAGACACTTCAAGTTGATAACAAATCAGTCAGATTGTAATTATGGGATACTGCAGGATAGGAGAGATTCAGATCTCTTATTCCTAGTTATATAAGAGATTCCCAAGCCGCCATTATATGCTACGATATCACAAGTAAGTGCTATTCTCCATAATAAAGACGAGAAATCCTTTTAAGATTTGTAAAAATGGATTGAAGATGTGAAAGATGAAAGAGGAGATGAAGTTTTAATTTATATTTTGGGAAATAAGATAGATCTAGATCAAGAGAGGGTAATTCAAACTGATGTCGGTGAAGCAAAAGCCAAAGTAATAATATTAAATTCAAAGTATAAAGGAATTAGGAGCCTCATTTTCAGAAGTTTCAGCTAAAAGTGCCCACAATGTTTCAGAATTCTTCAAAAAACTATCCTATGATTTACAAGGAAACCCAAACGAATAGCAATAGTAACAGCAACCTTTACCACAAGTAAAGAACCTATTTAATTTAATAGAAGGTTCCATCATAGCAATAATAGCCGAATCAACCCATATAAATAAAACCAAATGAATCAGCAGATGATAAAAAACAAGGAAGCGGATGTTGTTGAACATTAATTTATATAATTTTATTGTTCTGCACAAATATTAACCTATTTATTATTAGAATTATTATGCTATTTTTAATCTATTTTTTCTTAACTTTTGCAATTTAATTTATTGAGCTCCATATCTATCTTCTTAAGTGATTACTATTTCCAATGAAAAGAGAATTCTATTATGTTCTAATAGTTTTAATTGTCATCAACATAAAATGGATTTTCTAGTTGATATTACCATAGTGTGCTATAATTTTGATATGAAATATTGATTGATTGGGTGTATTGAAAAATTTGAAGTTCAGATTGGCAAGCCAAATTAATTAAGGGAATATCTTTACGATAAATTTATATATTAATATATTTTGTTTTTTGTATATATTTAATAAATGAAATATCTCAATAATCTTTTAATATTTGCAAGACATCGTTATAGAAATCATTATTGAGTCTTTGAATATAATTGTCGCAGCAAACATTAACCTCAGCTACATTTCTTGCATCGCTAATGCATGAATTTGCATCAGCTATTTATATATATTATTCGATACTTGTGTAGTATTATGCTCTATTATACACTCTATCTTACAAATCTAACCAATTTTATCTCAAAGAAAGACTAAATTAGAGAGTGAATTTACTTCTTCAATGTGGGTTTACAGGCAGTAGCTACTTTTCTGAAAGCATCTTTAATGAATTCCTTCTTATCTGATGGTATTCTGACATTTTCATATTCTCCAACGAATTTAGTATCATTTCCTTGAAATTCAGCTGTGAGTGCATTGTATTCAGCATCTTTGTTCAATTTCATAATAACATCTTTGGCTGTCATTTTTGAATAAATAATATTTAATTATTATATACATATTCAATGAAAGAGTTTTCATTTTGATTTTTGCTATTTACCTACAGTGTTTGCGAAATCTAAAAATAATAAAAATAAATTAAATTGTCAATTCATTTCCTCTTCATTAACCTTGATTATTTTCTATATATTGCTTAATTAATTTACTTGTAATAGTCCTTTCTGAATGGATTCACTATAATCGATTCTACGGACCCTCACAGACTCAGGATGAACGTTAACTAATATTTTATTTTTTTATAATCCATTCAAATTTGTGCCATTGAATGCAATAGCAATCTTTTCACAATATTCCAAATCCTTAAGAACAATTGTAATGCATCCCACATCATCTATTTCGATTATGTGCTTCTGAGTCTCTCTAATACACTCCTTCTACTCCATCTTCAAAGTATATGCAATAATCTTCTCGATCTAACTAGTACTGATAGTTTTGTCTAACCCTCTTAATATGATTGCAGCAAATTCATCATTCATCTAAGCCAATTAAGCACAACTGAATTTATATCCAAAGGTTGATTTTGATTGCTTCTGATTTTGCTTGCTCATAAATTGATTAGCAACTATTAAGGGTTAATCTGTTTTCAACTGAAATAATAAGCATGGATTTGATTGATAGTATATTAATTTGATCTCTTAAACAAAACCCTTAATAGGCAGCTTATCTACAAATTCCTATACCTTTTGAATGTCAATGTTCTCTTCAATGCTTTTAATTATCAATTTAGATTTTAATCCATCCTTTAACACGGTTGAACACGGAATCTGAGAATATTATGAAATCATAATAATTTGAGAAGCAACTTTATGTAATGATGGATATTATGAAGGTGTAAAAACAATAGACTCAGAATCTGAACTCTCTTGAGCTACAATTTGATAATCATTTGTCCCATAATTTGATTAAAACATTGAGTATTTTATTGATGGAGCCCAACTCTTCCTTTGCACTAAATTCATTTATCGTTGCTTATTATGTTTATAGACCTCAGCAATATTCTTTTTTGGAATCTAATTACTCATTCCATTAATTAAGGTTGTAAATTCTTAAAACATTTATTATAATCTTTATATACAAAATTTGCTATATATTTACCATTAAATAAATGGATCTAATAATTTTGATTCCTAATTTCAAATTACTTATCTCTAAACTTTGCATCCATAGATTAACACTTTATTATCCTAATCTCATATCAATGACAATATAATCAAAATAACTCTGATAGATTATTTAATCTCAATCAACACATTTTTATTAATAAAAGAATCAATATATAAATATATATTAATTTCAATAATAAATTAAACTTATCTATAAAGTATATAATCTTCAAAAAAAATAATTATAAATACAATATTTGGAGTTCTATATATTTCATTATCAACCCACTTTTTTTTGTAAGATACTTTGAATAAAAAATTCAATTTGTAATTGCTCTATATCTTTATCTTCATCATTGGCTGGGATATTAATTGATATCTTGTTTTCATTTAATTAATACTTATCGACTTAGTAATTTACAAATCTCCTCATTTTATGAATTCAAAATAATATATGAATCTATAACTTGAACCAGAATTAGTAGTAACATATTTTCAACTATTAATTTAAAAAAGATAGATTATCATTTTAATATATTTTCTAATATTTTCATGATCACAAGATACCAAAAAATCATGTATTAATTTTTTTGTACTATTTTACTGTTTTAATAATATCTCTTTGTTTCATTTAACCACTTTAATTCTATACACTGTAATTTAATCATAATTACTTGCGTTAGTAAAGGTTTGCCTTTTAGGCTTATTCAAATTGAAAAGATTATTATAAACTTTATAAATAATAAATGTTTTCAAATTCCAACTAAAATTTCCCTTAACAAGAATTTTGCAAACTTCACATTTCTAATCCTTCTATAGGATACAGAATTAGACTGCTTAAGATTTATTGAATTACAATTGATTTATTTTTAGAAATATTTCATATTAGCAAACTTGATTGATACATTTTGCTTATTTACAAAAGTGCTAATTAATAGATTTCTAAGGTAGTCAATTTACTTAAGCTAAATTTGCATCAAACTTTGACATTCAACTCAACTACCATAATTAATTTATTTCTTTCATCCATTATTTTTCTTCAATATACTAGTCCCATTCTAAACTATAAATTATTATGTTAAATATATTATATTATTAGTTTCTCAAGTAAAACACCTCGAAATAGCCTTTCAGATTCATAATAGTATGAGAAATATAATTTATATACTAAATTCTATTTGGTTACATAATCCTTAAATTTTATCATGATATGTCAATTTAGTAAAAAATAAAGAGAAGATAATGAAGATAGATTTAATTTATATCCCTTATGAAGTTGGCATTTAATCAACTATATAGTAGGTTATTGTAAAAAATGAAATTCCAAAATTAATGTTGTAAATTTAAAACTTTTTTATTTTGATGAAGATTTGTTGAGTATTAAATTAAAATCATATTTTAATGTTTAAATGTGTTTCAGAGATTTTAATCATTTAATAATATTTACTTTATACTAATGAATCCATTCTATATTGACCATTAATTACCCCCTCTTAAAAGAGTGAAGGAAAGGTTAGTTGGAGATGCTTTATAAAAGGTAAGCCAATGGAAATCTATTCTTCTTAATGGAATACCCTAATCTGATGGCACTATTATGAGATTAACCCTCAATAAGGCAGCAGAGATAATAGGAATTCCTAAAAAAAGTTTAGAAGATTATAATCAACTATTTAAAAAAGTGAGATTGCTGACTGATGTAAATCAATTTGCAAATGAAAAAATGGGAGTTTTAAGAAACTACTTAAGGAAAAATTCCAAAAGACTCAAAAAAGTATTGAAAACTTAGAAAGTTAAAGAAAATAAATAAAGTAAATAACAAAACAAACAACTCAACAATACTGCTAATCAAATTGCATCTAATATCAAATTAGAGGAAGAATGTAATGAGATTGGATAGTTTTCAATATCATATTAATCAAATTTTTAAAAATAGGATGAAACTTCAATAATTAAATTAGAAGTGGGATATGATTATTTCAATTAATTCGAAAAACATTATGAATCAGATTTAGAAAGCTATCCCTCCCCTTTAGGAGTAAATTTCATATTAAAAAATAAGCAACAAGAGGACCATCAACAATTTGAATAATATTGATTAAAAACAGTTACATTTAGTTATTATATATGGATTCTAAAAACTTTATAATATATTCGTTAAATTTATAATCAAAGAATAGTTTAATAAAACCTAAAATTTTGCATAGTTTTTCAAACATATTAAATTATTATTAATTAATTCACCTAAATGCATTCTTTGCCTAGATTGACAAGTTAGAGCATAAACTGTCATATTAACAATTAATAAGACTGTTTGAGTGGTAGAAGATTTCACCTTGGTGAAAATGTGCTGTATAACATTCATAAGCAAGCTTTATCGGAATATCTAAAGTCTGGAGTAATTGATTAGAAGATAGTACAATTAAATTTATTGAAAATGAGCAAACTAAATAGTTATGATCTCTCAGTATTAAAAGATGTTTATTCATAACCCAATTCAAGTAGACTGGATTAATAATAAGCCAATATTATATTATCTAAAGTAAGTTTAATCAAATAAATATAAGATAAAAACACAAAGGAACCCGAAAAGCATAAATTTTAATCAAAAGAGTTAAAATGAGTTGAGTTAAGAAGAAATCGATTTTATGTCAATTGAGGAATAATTGTACTATTTGTCACTTATAACTTAGAAAACAGTGCTTAAGATCTAAAATAAACACTTCTAAGGTGTTCAATGGAACCTACTTAATAGATCCAACAATAAATGATCTTAAGAAAATAAATTTACACGGAAAGAGATAGTTACATCATCTGTTATCTAAAGAACCATAGAAGAAATTAAATAAAAAAACTTCATTACTACAAAGGCAATCTAGCATCGTTAATCCATTACAATATCGTAAACCATCAATTCAAAGTATGGAAGTGGAAGATGTTACTTAATATATGTCATCCAAAATATTGGAATCTAAAGCTAACGTTGAACAATTAGTTGAGCGACTTAAATAACCAGAAATATCTGAAAAATAAAAGTATTTTTTTTACCTTGTATAAAATTGTGATTGTAAAGCTCTAAATTCTCTGATTTAAGACAAATCCTTTGATAAGTCAATTATTAATGAGCCTGATTAAGTAATTTTTGTGAAAAATAATATTAGAAAGGATTCTGTGCAGTTCATATAGCTATTAAGAAGTAGAATCCATAGTTGCTCAAGCTTCTGTTAAAGAATGGTGCAAGAACAAATATATTAACAAAGAATGGAAAATCATTACAATAGCTCAGTGAACTTTATCAAAATTAAGAAATTATAGAAATCCTTGAAACTTAAAAATATTATAAATGATGTTTTATTAACTAATTAATTAATTCATTCTTATCAAAATATTACGCATTTGTTATTTGGTAATGGTAATGCACATTAAACTAAACCAAAATTGGATTCTTTTGCCTTCTTTGATGATGTTTAAACATTCCATAAATTTAGATTTTTAATTTTATCACACACTAATAATATTATTATTATAATTACTAATAGTAATATGTGCTAAGATTAATTTTGAATCAGATTCATTATCAATACAGAAAGATTCTTTAAAATCTGATAGAGTCAATTTATATTAGCTTTGCTCTTAATAAACTAAGTATTCAAAACTATCATAACCTGCAAGACAGAAGTTTGGATAGTATTATTAATAATTAATTGATTTTAACCAATCCTTTATTGATGGTATTGAGTTTTAATAAAGTTTGAGATTCTCAAGTAGTCCTTTCTTAGTAATTAATCCCATTTCTATAAGTTAATTAGAAATGTATACATTCATCTAGTTTAGCTAATATTCTTCTTTAATATCCCAATCTATCAATGCCATACTTGTTTAATAAGTATTTACACTAATTTGTAGATGGCAATGAGTTTTAGAGACTTACATTGTCGTAAATCTTTAAATCAATGAAATTTTGAAAATAACGCTCCTTTAAACCAATCTCCAATAAAAATGAAGCAATTGGTTGGAATTTAACACTTTATATCGATGATTGAGATTCTTGAGTCGTGATACTATCGTCCAATATTTAACTCATAGAATTATTTAATTTTGCCAAATTGATTGGAATGATAGTATCCATTGACTTAGTTTCATTCAATGAATCATCTACTTAACCACGTTTGTTCTTCATTCTAGATTAAGCTTCTATCAATGCATTTTTGACATCTTCCTTTTGTTATTGCATTTCTTGAATATTTTATTGTAAGTATGATATTTTATCTTGCCATTATTCAATTAAATCGTTGTAACGAGATTCTAACTAATTATGGTTGAATCTATTAGTTGATTTTGAGTCAAAACTGAGTTCTTAATTGATTGACATTCTGTTATAAATTAAAATGAAATAATTATTTCTGAATTATAGGAGGAATAATGAAATGAAAAAAATCACATATCAAGTATTATATCTATAAACTAGTCTTATTAAGATTTAATTTCGGAATGGAGAGACTGTTTTATCAGATGGTTATAGGAAAAATGACAACAAAATAAAAAGAGCAAATCTCAATGTTTTTTTTCCTCTTAGAACTCTTAAGGAAAATATACTTTACTTTCTCCTACTTATTTTATAGGTTTCCTCGTCTTATACCTTATATTTTGTAGGGATTCTTTTGGTCATACAACAATGGCTAGTTGATTTGCATAATCTTATGAAAATTAGAAAAATGGATAAGATGGTAAATAGTTAAGAAGCAAGAGTATTAAAATAATGGGATGAATGCATTATCAATAAGGAGATAATTGAGAAAATCAAGGAGAGATTAACTAAGCAGGATTAGAGTGATTACAATTCAGGAAATAAAAATAAATCATAAGCCGACAAGAATTCATAAGGAAGAATAGTTGAACATGTGTAAAACTAGAAAAAAGGAACTATAATTTGTATTTTTTAAATCTAATTTTAAGCCATTATATCAATCCAGTTATAGAATGTATCTTATAAACAGCAATCGAGCATTAAAAATATCAAAACTGACAATGTTAATAAATATAATCAAATGAGTCCATTAATTGAAAAGGATATTGCCTTAAAATTAAAGTAAGTTTAATTGATGGAAGCTGAACCATTAATAGTTGAGTTTAAAAAGAGAGTTCCTAGTATGTTTTTCAGAGATGCCCTTTCAACCTAATAGAATGCAGTGTTGAATGAAAAGTTGAAAAAAATTGAAAAAGATAAAATGAATTTGATTAAAATTTAAAATGTTGAAAATATAATGATAGGTGATGTGATTTTACTAGAAAGAAATCAAAGAGCACCGTGTGACATACTTGTTTTGCATTGTAATGATGAAAATTTTAGTGTGTAACATTAATTATGTGATTATTCATCCACAACAGTAAGAAAACCTGTGATTTAAAATAGATGTAACATATCAAATTATACTTTAAGCTGATTCTCAAAACTTAGCCTAGTTTAAAAAATCTTTAACAGGTAATATCGTTTGTTAAGAACAGAATTTTAAAATTAAGGGATTCTTTTAATTAAAAAAGGATCCTTAATCAAGAATATTTGGATTTGAGAATTTTATATTTTGTTAAGAAAAATTATTAGCAACGCCTTGGGTATTGGGGATTGTTGTAAAAGTTGGAAATAGTTGTTAATTTTATGCTCGTTTTTAAGGGGAACTTAGATATGAGAACTTTTAATTTCTTCCTCATTACATGGTTATTTTAGTCATCACTATAGTAATATTTTACATAAATTTAAGATTTAAATTATTGTTTACAATTAAAACCATGTATTATAGAATTTTAGATCGATTACTCAAATTATAATTGATAATTGTATATTTTTGATCTTAATGGTTCCTCATTTCTATAAAGTATATTATAAAATTTGTAGCATTGTTCAACTTAAAGGAATAGGCACTATTTATTAAAAATAGATAATGTCTTGTTACATAGATAAATACATTGATAAATAATATCTTACTGTAAGCGTAGATTCATTTATTGAACACTCCTTTTAGCTAAAATGTATTATTCATGACAATAAATTATGTGAATTTGATGAGCCAAGATTTCTTTAATTTTTACTTTAAACTAATGCAAACCCCAGTATGTAGAATGAAGTCTAAAATCCAGAAAAAGATGGTAACTTTTACTTTTCTATTTTTAGAATAAGAAGATTTTTTACAAAGGTCTTAAGTTATAAATTCCTTACTGTAGAGTTAATGTTCAGATGATCTTATGAGTCAAAGAGAATAAAAAATACATCAGATTCCTACATCTGTTCAAGGCAAATTCATCTCTTATGAACAGTCAGAACAAAAAGAGGATTTGAATATCAATAAAATTGGTTAAATTTAGCAGGACTAGGCATCAAAAGAGAAAACTTTTTCTAAAAATCACGAAGCTTATAATGAAACTTTTTAAAGAGCATCTAATCTTTTAGGAATTTCAAAAGGATACCATTCATCAAAAGAACCATTTAAATAAGAAGACTATTAAATAGATGAGTAAGAATTATGTTAGAACATGATGAGAAATGATGAACCAGATGAATTGAATCCATTGTTGCTATAATTAGCTATAAATCACCTTGCTTTTTCTAAGATTTTAATTACTGAAAAAAAAGAATAAAAAGTGAAAAACAAGTTCTTAGGTTTACTAGATTAGAAACAAATAAATCTGGCAAAGGCTATGGGCTATGAATTCATTTGTGTCAATAATGTTTAGTAATTTATTAAATTTATTATTTAGGAACACCTAACATTATATAATTTAAATAAATCAAGAATTCCATTCATTCAAATTAGTCATAACAAAATTGGACATTTAAAGACAAAGGTTGTTTATGCTATTTGAAATGGTTCATTTTTATGGTAACGATAAATAGTTTATTTTATTTTTGAGAGAAGGAAATGTAAAAAAGAATGAAGGCATTGATGACAAAGTATGGAAACATCAATATGATTAACTTCATTACATTTATTATTCGTATTGTTATTTAACCTCAGATAGTGCAAGTTTATTTTTATAATCAGTAGAAAGTAATATACCAGATAACTAATTATATACTCTTATGGAATAAGTATTCAAATTAAATATCATTTTGGGACTCAAATATACTTTGAAACCTGATTGTTAAGATTTCATGAAAAATTTAAGGAAATCTGATTATCAAGTGTTTACATATACTCAAAATTAGGAGATCTATGCTACTTCTATATTGTATTAGTCTGAACTTATACAATAAAATGATTTGGTCTTGCATTTCAATTAATAAAATGAAGAAGACTTGCGTGCTTATTTTAAATAAAGTTTATAAGATTTTTCAAGTAATTTTGCCGATGCAAGCATCAATTCTTCCTAACTCATTTAAGGTCTCGACTCATAAAACCAAATAATATTTGATAAAACGGACCAGAAGCCCCGAACAAAGAAAATAATAGTGATGATGAATAATTAGTCATTGTAGTATATCACAGAGAACCATTATTTTACCAGCAATTTGAAATTAATCCTTAGCTTTACCAAAGTACTATTTCTTTATTAAGCAACACAAGATTAACTAAATATTATCTAAGAAATCTGGTGTACTTCAGCAAAAACAATCAATATATTATATGAAAACTAAAGCTTATTGAGATGCTTCTATGGATGTCAAGTACAAATATTGCAGCTATAATAATTCAGTTTATTTAAAAATCAAAAAATAGAAAAAGTGTAGAAAAATAACTTCTTCTCATAACTCATTATATCTTTATAGCAAAGATTAATATTTGAGAAATGCTACTTCAACGAAATGCAAATCAATTCTAACACCGATGTTATTTTACAAGGTTTCAAAGAGTTGGATAGACTCCTTTTCTTTTAAAGTCCCCTTTTAAAGATATTCTTTAGAGCCTTATATTAACAAACTCTATACAAAACAATAACTTTTGTTTCTTCTTTTACTTTTGTTACTATTATCTATACATCATATACGCTTGACTAGATGGACTATTTAATAGAAATCATATTCTACTTTTACATATACTAATTCATTTTATTTTCCATTTAGCACTATTCATTTTTTGATCAATCAAAAAGATTAAAATACCATAAGGATTAATCTATTTTACTGAAAAAGTATTCATAACACAAAGCATCAATCGAGACTATAATCATAATGATATTAAAACACATTTTGTAAGGTGTGCTTATTTCATGTATTTTTATTTATAAAATGTATGATTTGGAATACTATTTATATATTTTTATGTCTATCAGTATTAGTGATTATTGTTATATGATGATCAATTTGAATATCATAGAAGCTACGATTTTAGCTGGGGTATTTCCAATAATATTTTATTTCTATATACTGTTTGACAACATTCAAAATGATGAATGGAATAAGTCTATAGATACTGAAGATATATTTACTATTATTTTGGGAATATCCTTCCTTTTGATTACAAATCTTATCTTTGATTATGTTTAGAACCATAATATACTCAGTATACCTATAATTAGTGAAGATTTCGTTTCATATTTGCATTACGTCTAAATGATGAAAGCATCTAAATAAAAAAAAACAAAGTTGACTATTTTATAGAATAGAGTCAATGAGCTTTTTGAAAATATTGAATAAGTAGATTTAAGCATTTAAAAATGTATATTATACAATTATATTGATTAGTGCTTTTAAATTAATAAAATAGTTAAAGTAAATTTGGTTAATGGCGTTAATAAATTTTCAAGAAGGCTCAAACCATATTAATGTGGAAGAAGAAGTAAAACATTCAAAGTTTCTAATTGCTTTTTTATCATAACACATTTTTAATTATCATATACTTTTACCATGATAGAACTGACTTTTTCTTGGTTGTCTATTTAATAACCTTTTGTATACAAGCATTATATTTTGCAATTCAACTATTCGTTTAACTACCAACTAATCAATAGGAATATTTAGAATATGCTAAATTCTTTTTATCAACCGCTGCTACTATTTCCATATTGTTTGTCATGAAATCTGTTGATAATATCAACCAAATTTTGACAGTTTAATATTTTATAGTTTACGAATTGTCAATCAAATTCCATCCCATATATGACTTCAGAGTATACATAATAACAGCTGTTGCTACTATTCTTGGATATATTGTTTGGTATATCGTTGAAAGTGATTCAATAATTTCGAACCAGATTGCTGTGATATAATTCATAATTCTATTTTCTGTTTTACAATACTTGGTAAAGAGTTATGTAAATTAATTAAATAATCCTTTTAGTTTATTCAATTAGAGGAGGATCAAGCCTAGAATAAATTGAATTTTATTGAATAAAATAACAAAATTAATGACATATTAGGTATTTTGTTGCCTAAATTCATTCGAGACAGATTAAACGAAAGTAATGATCAATTAAATTGTAATAGCTGACCAATATAATATCCATTAAAATTAAGGTTTGGTAGCAATTGTATTTTGTGATATTTGTAACTTTGATCAAATGGTGACAGAAGAAAAGGATAAAATAATTACATTTTTGGATGACATTTTTAGAACTTTTGATAAATATTGCTAAATTTATGGGGTTCAAAAGATAGAAACAGTTGGAAAGACATATTTAGCATCAGCAGGTCTCAAGGCATGTGAATAAGAATTGACTTATCTATCTTAGGTAGACCCTGTTTAAAGAGCCTTAAATTTGGCTGAACAAATGATGATTTATATCAGATCAAAAATGTAAGTTTCTTTATAAACCTAGGTGGGGATATAAGGGCTAGCAATTAGTTGGTAAAATTGGCATTCATTATGGAGGGGCTATAAGTGGAGTTATAGGATTTCATAAGCCTCAATTTTCACTAATTGGAGATACTGTCAATACGACGAGCAGAATTTGCTCAACTGGGTTGGAGGATGCTATTACATTATCAGAATAAGCTTTTGATTAATTAAAAAATGAAAATATTGAATTTGAAATAAGAAATGTTGAGATGAAAGGTTTGGGCACTAGACCGACTTACATTTTTAAAGGGAAGATTAAACATAAAGCAAAATAATTTTAGTTATAAAGTGATTTGGACTTACAAAGTAAGGATGCTAGAAGCTAATATATGGTGAGGAAGAATCATGAAATTTTTAAGAAGGATCTAAAGAAAAGGAAAACTATTATTACTTTAATAGATACTATGAAGTAAAGGATGGATTCTATGTAAGAATAAGGAACCCAAAATGTATTTGGAATCAAACCAATAGAACCAAATTATTATTAAACTTATGAGGATAAATCTGGGCATTCAATCAAATTGTTATAACAACAAGAATCTGAGGAGAATTACACTTAAAAGTCAGATGCCAAAACAAATACATTCAAAAGATTAGTCACTATATTTTAGAACAAGTTTTAACTTGAAAATTATTAGCCATAAATTGATGAATTAATTGACTATGAACAACTATTGGTAATCATATATAAATTAATTAGAGAATGTCATTTTGTTGAAGAATGAATATACACTAGAACATAATATAATTAAAGAAACCTCCTTTATGTAGTTATTGCAAATATCTTATTATAAAAAATAAATGAGTCAGTTTGTTAGTTATGAATAATATCAAGAGTTCGTCAAGATTCAATCTAAAAATCAAACCGTATAAAATTTAAGAATATATGTTCTTTATTACATTATTAAATCTTTTTGTTAGGTTCAATTTTATGACAATTTCAACTTAGGCTTAATAGGAATGTAATGGTTCTGTTGTTTGCTTAATCTGATGTAATTTATAGTAAATAAAAAACAGTATTTTGGAAAATGGAAGATTTTCATAATACTTTTATTATTTTTTGAAGCTTTACTTAGTGGACTCGTGATAGATCTTGTAGATGATGATTACTTAAAAAACATTCATGTCTATGAAATAATCTTCATCCAATCCTTGTTTTGCAGTATTCAAATATTAAGCTTTTGGATAAAAGTGCAATTTTGTGTTACAATTGCAATTTATTCTACTATTATCCTGGCAATTGATGGAACCTAAATTGTTTCAATATATTTTATCCTAATCAGCTCCATGTATAATATGATATTGATTTTATTGATTGAACAATAATAAGTTAGTTGTTTTAATTAAAAAATTATCTATAAAACATAGCAATAAAAGGAATCGCAATTACTGTAGTATTTATTACCAAAACATATCTTAAATAATTTTTTAGATGACAGAATAAGCAATATTGGTATTTGTGATAAAATTGATGACCTAACAATATTGTTTGCTGATATAGCTGGTTTTACTGAATACTCAAGTAAAGTTAACCCAGAAGAAGTATTGGTTATGCTAAAAAATTTATTCGTCGAATTTGATAGGAAATGTTGTGATTTGAATGTGTATAAATTATATACTATTGGCGACTGCTATGTGGCAATTGGAATGATTGATTACCACAATAGAAATCCTCAATAGGAGGCTAAAAATATTATAGATTTAGCATTTGAAATGATTAAAATTATTACTTAAGTTAGGAAATAAATCAATTTTGAAGGACTTAACATGAGAATAGGAGTACATACAGGGCCTGTATTTGGTGGTGTAATGGGTACAGATATTGTTAGATATGATATTTATGGTCCAGATGTACTAATTGCCAATAAGATGGAATCAAATGGAGTTAAAGGGAATGTACAAGTCAGCTAGTCAACAAAGAAGTATTTGGAGGAACTTTATTCAGATTTATATAATTTTGAATTTAATGTTAATTTAGAATTGAAATCAATAGGACGATAAATAGAGGGATATTTAGTGAAAAAGTATGAAGAAGATCCCGTTAATGAATAAAATATCCCATTTTGAGATTCTGATATTACTATAATTTTTATAATTAAATATTGTATATTATTTTACTCATTTTTTTATTGTTGCTATTGGTATGTATTGCTGAGCTGATATTATTAGGGGACGTTATTAGCCAAACATTGTCGGTCTTTGTACTGTCACAGCTCTTTATTTGAAATATGATGTTACTCTCTAAGGAGACAAAGATGAATTAATCTGAACTGGTTGGATAATGCTTTATTTTTAATTAAGTAGATTTTAAGAGTACATTATTGGTTAATACCTGGTTTAAGGATTAATTAATTTTGGAGTAGCAACTGCTATACCTTAAGTAGGAAATGCATTAGCTTTTATTTATTTTAATTATTATTGTGATTATGTTTGGTGTTGCATAGATAATCTAGGATTCAAAACCTAACTTTAATGGATGGGATTTTCTTAAACTAAAATGTTTTTAGAATTTTAAGGTGTTGATTAATATGGATAATAATTAGGCTGTAATACAGTTGGATGTACTGAATTGATTAATGAAGAATATACTACTTATGGATAAATTTATTAATTTAGAACTGATGTTTATTATATTTATTTTTATGGTTATTTTGGTTGTTATTGTTATTATTATTATTATTATTATTATTATTACTATGGTTATTGTAATGGTTATTATTTTGGTTATGGTTATTTAACTAATTATGGAGATTTTGGTGCTGATTATCTATCATTTGTTATTATTAATGGATTTTATTTATTTCCTAAATATTTTGGTAAAATGTTCTCAAGACCTTCACCAAAATAGGTGATCTTAGCAGAAATTTCAACCTATTATGGGAACTATAAGCCATAATATTTTAACCATTTTTAATCTCTATCCAAATACAATTTCTTAGCAGTTTCTGGTGTATCGCTCTTATCTCCAGGAGCATTTTTGACAGGAGCAAATTCATCTTCCCTTTTTACTTCAATCAACCCAAATTACTCCTTTGGACAGAGAGGAAAGCAATCAAAAAAGAACAGTTCAAATTTCAAAGCATTTATTTAATCTGGTTTAACAATCTATCTCTGATTGATATTATAATAATCATATTTTTTTTAGGCAACATGATAGCTAATTTATAGCGAATGGATTTACTTTGCAGCTAACTTATTACTAGTTTGAGGGTCTTCTATAATTTTATGAGCAAATTCAACAGTGCAAATCATTTACGCTATACCTCCCGCGTCATAGATTAACTCTCCTTCTTCGTTCTTCTTATGTAGATCTTCCTATGTCATTTCACTGTACTCTAATCTAAATTTAAATATTCACCTATTACACATGGTTTTTCATTGATTAGAGCATGAATTCCTACCTTTTCTTCTGCATGGGCCTTTTTCACAAATTTGCTACAAATGGTTAGATTTTTTGATTCTACATATCCAATCCAAATGGGATCACATAATTTACAAAGGGCATTATCCACTGGACATATATGGATGTACTTGATGCCCAAACATTTCATATAATCCAAATAGCCCTGATTGTAGAGACTACTAAAGATTCCTCCGTTTCCTTTTCAATATAATAAGAATATTCTTACCATCAGGTCCTTCAAGAATTGCTGTAGAATTACTCAACATGATTTCTCCATTTATTGATAAAATGGGAAGGGAGTCCTATTGAAAAAAAGTGATTTGATCCGATTGAAGATTAAAGTAATTATTTTCAATGAAAAACTGAGTAGTTTCTTCATGATTAACATCAGAAGTCATGATAAAGAATTGAATGGGCAAACATTATCCTATTCTTGATTGAATCATGTTTTAGAGACTCAAAATTCGTTCACAAAAAATTTGAAATAAAGTCTTATGAGAAGGCAAACCTATGTCAAACATTCCCTTGGCTTTATTAAAACCCAGTCTGGTACCTTAGCCACCAGCCATCATTGCCACGCAAACTTGGTAATTATTAAATTATAAGCATACCCTTTCCTTCCGAAATTAATTTTTCTCCCAATTTTTGGTACTGTTGGAGAGTGTCTTTGGGAGTAGAGGCAACTCGCAATACATTTTTGATAGGATTTAGTTCGCGATTTTCATTAGGCTTTTCTTTATAATGACTATAGACCTAAATTGGGGATTGCAATTTACATCAATAAGATTTCGAATATTTATGGATTCCAACTTTTCTAAGAGCTTCTCTTTATCCTTTTCCTCCAAAGTGCTGAGGTAGTCTAGGAGAAGTTGCTATTTGCATTCTTCATAATCCTACAAGGTTGAGACCTTCTTTCTCATTTGGATATTAATTAATTTATTATATACATAAGTACACATTTGAAGTAGTTTAATAAAATAAGTGGACAACTATCAAAAATCAGTTTGAATCTTGTATGTAAAATGAAAATAATATATATATGTATTGAAATTTAACTTCATATATCCACTCGTCTCAGTATAAATCGATTAAATTTTAATATTGATTATGAGTGAGAAAAAAGTTTCGATTCAGGACTATATAAAAAACAAGGTGAAACCAGTGTTCGATCAATTAATAGCTAGGATAGTCATTGAAAAACCAGAGGACGTGTATTCATGGTCTATTGGTTGGTTACAAAAACAATGTAAAAATATATAGTCATTTTTAAGAAAGTGGAGTATAAGTGCAGTAACATGCTCATCATGATCTCAGTGAAGAAGACGAGGACGAAGAAGAAGTTGTTTTGGAGATAAAACAACAATAAAAGCAACAAACTAGAACAGCAGTTTCTGCTGAAGTTTACGGAGATTACAATAAGAAGGAGGATTTTAAGCCAAGATTTATCCAGAAATCGGAAGCCCAAATTGAAAGGATAAAGAAAAGAATTCTGAATTCATTTATGTTCTAGGCCTTGGATGAAAAGGATCTGAATATTGTATTGGGAGCTATGGATGAGAAGAAATTTTAGTAAGAGTCATCATTAACTTAATGAAGAGTTGGAGACGTAGTAATCAAACAGGGAGATGATGGAAACGAGTTGTATGTCATTGATGAGGGAAGATTGGAATGCTACAAAAAGTTTACAGGATTGGAGGAGGAGAAATTGTTAAAAACCTATATCCCAGGGGAATCCTTTGGAGAGCTGGCCTTATTGTATAATGCTCCAAGAGCAGCCACAATTAAGGCCATTGAGGAAGTCACAACTTTTGCTCTGGATAGAGAGACTTTTAACAACATTGTCAAGTTTTCAGCCATCAAGAAGAGAGAGTAGATGGAAGAAATATTAAGCAAGATTGAACTATTATAATCAATGGATAATTATGAACGGGTTTAACTGTGCGATGTGCTTAAGGAAGAAAAGCATAAGGCAGGAGAAACCATTATTACTGAAGTATTAGTTAAATTAAAATAAAGGGTGAAATTGGAGATCGAATTTACTTGATCATAGAAGGGGAGTTAGAGGCTTATTGGAAAGGATCAAGTGAAAAGGTCTATGATTACAAGCCAGGAGATTACTTTGGAGAATTGGCATTATTGAAGAACACTCCTAGATAAGCAACTGTCACAGCTAAAGTAGATTCACCATATTAATATATAGACTGATGTCGTGTTATTATATTGCGATTTCAACTCATTCAGAAGATTGATGGGTCCCTTAGAGGAAGTGCTCAAGAGAAATGTAGAGAGATATGAAAAATATTTACAGTAATGATTATAATTAGACATATCGATTTATTTATTAATGATTTAAATGGATGTAAAAGAGAAAAAGATGTATAAATTTCCCACATTGTCATAAAGGCAAATGGATTTATTAACAAAACTACTCTCTTAATAAGATCGATAAAATGCTTTACCTATAATTAACGCATTGACTGGCAATAATGGAGCATAGTTAAGAGGTTTAGACACAGCAATTTCTGCGTTAGATAAAAACCATAGAGATATGTTTTTTTAGTATGTGCTTCCAAAAATGGCTAAATATGCTTTGGATATGTTAGAACTATCTCCGAAAAAAGAGTTGTTAATTTCTGAGGGCTCTATTGACTTCACAAGAAAAGAAATTTATCAATTCTTATCATTATCATTCTTTGGATTATTGGTGACACAAGATGAGAAATTCCCAGATACTTACAATTTAGGACATATCCTACAAACGGATGCTGAAAAATCTAAGTGTTACCTTTATTATTTTATTATGGCTAGTCCAGATTTGGAAAACGAGATCATTACAGTAGAAAGGATAGCTTTTAATGCCGATTATCACATTAATCAATTCTTTCCAAATTCTTAAGCTAAAATACTAGAGGATGCATAATTATGGTCAAATTGTGAGAAAAGCCTTTAAACAATTGAATTTGTAGATTAAAAAATAGAAGAATAATAAAATAGTATTCTAGTTGATTTTGCAAATAAATATGTTGGAGGAGGTGTATTGAGTTATGGCTGTGTTTAAGAAGAAATCTTATTCACAATAATGCCAGAAAACATAATAGCAGTATTGTTTTGTAAAGTGTTAGACTTTCATTAAGTAGTGATCGTAAAAAATACTATTAGATATAGTGACTATGAAGGGTATGCAAATAGCTTTCGCTTTGTGTAAAGATAGCCTAAAAACATGAATCAGAATATTCTAGTTTTGGATGCTATCAATTACAAAAATAACCCTGATAAATAATTCCAACAAAATGAAATCATGCGAGAGATAAACAAGGCCTTCATCGGATTCTCATTATCTCAATCGGCAAAGGAAGAGGAGTTCTTATATCCAATATCAACTGGAAAATGGGGTTGTGGAGTCTTTAAAGGGAATACTCAATTGAAAACAATTATTCAATTACTTGCTTTCAGTGCCTCAACGAAGTCTGAGAATTAAAAAAGAAGAATGATATTTTCTACCTTCAAAGATAAGCAATTACAGTTTATCAAGAAAGATGTGGATCACATAATTGGGAAGTACAAAACTGTGGGTAAACTGTTCTCGTAATTAATGAAAGTCACTCCAAAATATGGAGTGTTTGAGTTTTTATTAGGTCAGAAATGAAATGAAGTACAGAATATACATTGATATATAGATTACCACAATATAAATATTATTTGATCTGTTATTAATGTACTAACAAAATGTCATATTGATCATTTTTATTCTTCTTCGTCTTAGCCTACGTTGAAATACTTCAATTAATATGTGGCTTTGTCGAGGGAGTGCACGTACAAATACTCTCTCAAAGTTTCTTATTTCAAATATTTCTTGGTTAAATATTTGAGGTATCTCTTGGAGAATGGGATTGTGGATGTGACTACGACTTTATCTTATTCGGCAGCAACTGTGACATCGTTACCAAGATTTCCTGTCTTTCCTTAAACCTTGATTCTGGATTGAAGATAGCTCACGAATTCATCCAAGTTCAAAACCTATCATAGGGAATTATGCCACTATGAATTACTTTATCTTCCTTTGGTTCTGTGCAATCAATGACGAACTTCAAATTCAAGTTTTTGGCTTTCTATTGATCTTTTCTTCTCAAAATAGGCATACTTAATAAAAGATATTAAATTTATTTAAAAATAACACATTCCTTTTGTAATAAATAATCACTAAAAGTCGAATTCAATTATGGAAGGAATATTGGGTATTCTCTGCATCATATTATTTTTATGCTTCTTATTTTTCTTCAATCTTCTCATTGTTCTACCTTCCTATCCAAGCACTATGTAATTTGGTTCGTCAATGTGAGTTAGTAAATGAATTGCTAGTACTGCAAACGACCCAAAAAAGAATTGTCTTAGCTTCTCTTTTAATGGAGTATCATCAGACTTCTCCTCCTATTCACTTATTGCACTGAATCTAACTGAAAATCTTTTAGGGTTGTTATTCGGAGAATGATAATTAGGAATAGGACTCTAAGCGATCTGAAGTTACTAAGGTTTAGAGTGGGTGGATTTCCTATTCTTATTGCTTAGTTATTCTGTGACATTCTATTATCGGAATCTCTTAATGGATCCTTTGAACATCTCCTGTAAATAGATTGTCAATTGAGGATCGTAAGCCTCATTAATCAAATTTATTGGCAATTAAATTCTTCCGAAATTCTCTACGAAATCATTATAGATTGATTTAGCCTTAACAAATTCCAAAAATATAGTCCACTCTTCCAAAGAATCTTCAGATTCAAAAGCAAACAGAAATATTCTTTTATCTCCTTTTACCTTACCCTTCTTGATCCAATCACTCACACCAACTTGCAGGCAGAATTATTATGAATCATCAGATTTATCAAAAATTGGAGTTATGGTAGTAATCAGTTTTAGCGGCAAGATTCCCGTTTGTTCGATCATACAATTATTTAGATACAAACTAAAGAAATACAATTATATTACATAATTACATCATATTTTCACTATCAATAACACAATATCTGTATTGCCATGAAACCTTCTTATCTGACCTTTTGAAAATGAACCCTTTTTTTAAAGGAGTTTTAACATTGTTATTTGTTTTCAATATCATTTATATCTATTTTACGATTAAAGACTTCTTTGCCTTATGTGAAAATTTGATTATTGCATTTGAACTCTTAATACTAATTTTTTATTCAGCCATTCTCCAATGAAACTCTAACCTCTTAAGTTCTTTGTAATCATCGTATGGTTAAGGTATAATTTATAATGCCTCAGCAACCAAAGAGTGAATTGATCTTCTTTGAGTATAAGTCATACTTTAGTACAGGCATTCTCTCATAAAAGGAGTAACAAATCGATAATAACGATTTTCATTATCATCATGCATGAACTCTATAATATCTTATTATACAAGTTATTTCAATGCCATTAATAACTTATTTTGGTTGATTTATTTGAATGGAATTATTTTGAATAATGTTTAGATGTCGAATATATCTCCAATTACACATGCAAATTTTAAAAGTAATAAACTAACACAAGATAAAGAGTCAATAATAGGACCATTCATCTAATAACAAATTTATGGTATTTCAATCTGTAGCCACTCTTCATGTTGAATTAGTGTTTATAATTATTATGTAGCATAAACAGAATCATTTTCTTTGATAAGATACTTATTATCTAATAATGTTTTAACTAAGTGAATTAAGAGTAAGGGCTATCGACAACTTTTCAAATGCAAGACTTCATGAATTTTTGGATCAGAAAACTTGTCAAACCCAAAGTATAACAACAAGAAGTGTTTTTGCTCTTCAATATTTTTAATTCCTTTCATAATGACTTCATTTGGTGTCACATTGTATAAGTTAATTATTGATTCAACTCCTCTATCATAAACTAACTCTTAGGATCTATTGGGATTTCTAGAATTTCCTTTTCTACTCATTATTGGAATTTCCCAAAATTAATCCCTTGTAACTCCAATGATCAGTATTCTATTAAACTTCTTGATAATCGTCTTTATTAGCTAACAATTTAATTATTTACTTTACATAAAATGATAACTGATCATAATATTACAAATCATCTAGCACTATAATAATGGGAGGGACATCAATTTTATCAGTTGATAAGTCATTTGATTAAACATCATCAGATTCGTCATCCATTTATGAATAAAGTCTCCTCTTCTTATCTGGCAATTACTATTCAAAATAAATTTCAAATAGCTTCACAACTGCTTAACCTATTTATTTCATCTTCTGTTCATCATTTGTACTAGAAGAGGATTAGAAATTTGGAAAATTATTTACATAATCATTTAGCCACTCACTTAAATCCAATAGCTCCTCTAATGCTTTTTATATGACTTGATTTCCATTACTAATAGCTGCTAATAATTCCTATTAATTATAAGTAGTTTTAGACAATGCAATATCATATATTTATTTAATAATCTTCTTGATTCCATTACCTTTAAATACTTTTTCGAAGGAATTTATTGAAGATTCTAAAATCAAAACCTTTGGATTTTCAGTTTTAATTTAGTATTCTAAAATTTTCATTACAAATGTTTTTCCTACACCATAGTTTCCTTTTAATAGAATAAAATCCCTTTCTATATCCATATCTGCCAAAGATATTCTACCATCTCTATCCATCATTAAAAATGTATTAACAAGATGTAGGATTTATTAAGTCTTATCTTTACCACCAACAAGTCCTTTCTAATTAAATCCCATTTTGCTTTGATAATAATGAATTTTCATAATGGATTTTTGTTATGTTATCTAATAAACAGGAATTAATCCAGTCTTTCCTTTCAATTAGACCATTTTAAATAATTCAGAATCAATCTTATGTTCACAATCTTCTGCTGTCCTTTAACACAATAAAATAGATTTATTTTCTTATATTGCTAGTTACATTAACCGAGCAGCTAAATTAACAGCATCTCCTAAAATCGAGTATTCCCTTCTGGATCCACTTGTTCCTACAACCCCTGTGAATACAATTCCAGTTGCAACTCCAATATAGCATTTACAATTTATTAAACTTAATTGCTTTACTAACAACTAAGCTGCTAACAAGGCACGAATAGGATCATCCTAATGCTTTAAAGGAGGCAATCCGAATCCCACTATTAGTGTTGAACCTTTATCATCCATCAATAACTTATTTAGAGATCCTTCATTTATGTAAATGCATTTTTGTACAACTTCTATCACTTTTTAGATGTGTTACAATCTAGAATCAGCATCACTCAAATCTATTCCTAAATTTATAAATAAAGTTGTAATTCTTCTTAATTCACTACTCCATTTTTCCTATTCAATCTCAATATAAGGAATTAGTGCTGCTGGTATAAATGTCATTATCTGTGACTTGTTGATCCCCCCTAATCTATTTTTTATTAATTAAGCTCCAGCTTTCAATTAAACTTTATTATTAATTAATTTTAAAACCATATAAAAGCTAGAATCATTCTATAACCTCTAAAACACAAAAAAGTCAGACACCATATCAAAAACCTCCTATGAAACTATGATTTACCCTCCACTTGTAGCATGATGTTCACTTTTAAATGCCTAAGTCAGAGGATCTCCCGTAGCCAAATATTCACTTCTTCCAAAAACTCCTCCCACATATATTATATTGATGTCTCCTATACCAAATCCAATTTTAACTGAAAGTTTGATATCTTCCAAAATTGTAGTATTGTTCAACTTAGATTAAATATCTAAAGCTGATTGTACTGCTAGTCTACAAATAACTTTCAATTCTTCATGGTTTTCTACAGCACTTTCTTTAATAGAAGGAGGCCAAACCACGATCATGGCATCTAAAATTAGTATATTGCTTACCCCCAGCAAACTTAAAAATATCTCCTCCACTCTTACTTATTGCAGAAACTAGCAATTCCATATAACGATTAATAGCAAATGCTATAAGCTCAGCCCCTTCATTTCCTAATTTTGATAAAGTTTCTGTCAAATTAGTGAATCCAGATATATCAGCGAACATGACTACAGATCTTAAATTTTGCTTTTCTGGAAGTTAAGTTATTTATTATTGATTAGCTAAATATTGGACTACCAATGCTGGAACAAAACCTAGTAAACTCATGTTGTCATTTCTTGTTAGCATAATAATATTATATTAAATTAATTTCTTATTTTCTAATAAATTTGTAAAATTAATTGTTTAGATTATTTGCATGAAGATATTCAACATAGTTAAATTATTATAAGATGCAGTAAGTGAAATTTAAGTTAATATCGCTTAATTTAAAATTATCGCTTGATTAAATAATTCTTGTTAGTAATCCTTAAGACCTCTAGGATTCTTTTAATATCAATTGAAATTTTTTGTATTTTTCACATGCTTTTGTTAAAACTGCTACTTAAATCAAATCAAATTCTCAATTAATTATTTTATTGGGATTTTATCATTCATATATTTAATCTAAGAACATTAATAACAAAATTTTGATAGCTTAGCATTTAATCCTCTTATTATTAATTAAATTAATTATTTGTATGTTTCCTGATTTCCTGAAGCTTGGATTCCAAACATATAAATAAATTATTTTATTCCTACATTTTACAATCAAAATAGCGCTTGAAATTACAATTGAATAAATAAAAAGCCATGTAAAGATGTAAATAGAGACAAAAAATAAGTTGAAACTTCTTAGGAAGATTAATCAATATGAAATATATATTGAGATTAAGACGCATCCATCATAATAAGTATTCTATAAAATTGACTTAAGAATGATAACAAATTAATAAATTTAATTGATTTCAAAAGAAGTCTCATAGAGGTCGATTTGAAAATCAAAAATGTAGTTAATATTATGATTGTTTAATAAGAAAAGTCAGAAATTAAAAAATATTTTTTGGAATGTTTGAATATTGTGGTTTTATATATATATTGATTTATCAACCTTCTCCTTCTTCACCTTCTCCTTCAGCGGTTTCAATACCAACTTCTTCATAATCCTTTTCTAAGGCAGCAAGATCTTCTCTGGCTTCAGAGAATTCTCCTTCTTCCATACCTTCACCGACGTACCAGTGGACGAAGGCTCTCTTGGCATACATAAGATCGAATTTATGATCAAGTCTGGAGAAGACTTCAGCAATGGCAGTTGAGTTGGAGATCATACAAACAGCTCTCATGACCTTGGCCAAATCACCTCCTGGGACGACTGTTGGTGGTTGATAGTTGATTCCGACCTTGAATCCTGTTGGGCACCAGTCGACGAATTAGATGGTTCTCTTTGTCTTGATGGTGGCAATGGCAGCGTTGACATCCTTGGGGACGACATCACCTCTGTAAAGCATGGAGCAAGCCATGTATTTACCATGTCTTGGGTCACACTTAGCCATCATGTTTGCTGGTTCGAAGGCTGAGTTTGTGATTTCAGCAACTGACAATTATTCGTGATAAGCCTTTTCAGCTGAGATGATTGGAGCATATGAGCAAAGCATAAAGTGGATTCTTGGATATGGGACCAAGTTGGTTTAGAACTCAGTGATATCGACATTCAAGGCACCATCGAATCTCAATGAAGCTGTCAATGAAGAGATGACTTAAGCAATCAATCTGTTCAAGTTGGTGTATGTTGGTCTTTCAATATCCAAATTTCTTCTGCAAATATCATAGATGGCTTCGTTATCCAACATGACACAGACATCAGTGTGTTCCAACAATGAGTGGGTTGACAAGATGGAGTTGTATGGTTCAACGACTGCAGTTGAAACTTATGGTGATGGATAGATGGTGAAACCCAACTTAGATTTCTTACCATAATCGACTGACAATCTTTCCAATAGGAGTGATCCCAATCCTGATCCGGTACCTCCTCCGACTGAGTGGAAGACCAAGAAACCTTAGAGACCTGTGCAGTTATCAGCTAACTTTCTGATTCTGTCTAAGCACAAATCGACGATTTCCTTTCCGATGGTGTAGTGACCTCTGGCGAAATTGTTGGCAGCATCTTCCTTTCCTGAGATCAATTATTCTGGGTGGAATAATTATCTGTATGTTCCTGTTCTGACTTCATCAATAACTGTTGGTTCCAAATCCAAGAAGACGGCTCTTGGGACGTGCTTTCCTGCACCAGTTTCTGAGAAAAAGGTGTTGAAGGCATCATCTCCTCCTCCGATAGTCTTGTCTGATGGCATTTGACCATCTGGCTGGATTCCGTGTTCAAGACAGAACAATTCCCAACAGGCATTACCGACTTAAATACCTCCTTATCCGACGTGAATAGAAATGACTTCTCTCATTTTTAAAGTGCTATGTGATGAAAACTCTCTAAAAAAATTATTTGAATTTCAGCAGTTATCACTCACATTTGAATATCCAAAATATCCTTGCACCGGGGTACTTCATATTTGAATTATTTTCTTTTATAATTAATGCAATTAATTATAAAAATATAAGCATGATGAATCATCTGCAATCGAGAAACTTGTAAAATTACTGTGATTTATTGAAAAATCAGCAGGATACACAATTTGGGTGAAGTTAATATGAAAATGGTATTGTTTTAGGATACAAATTTATCGCTTCCATTTAATAGGATAGTATAAATCTATTAATTATCTCATCTCAGTAGATTCGTGGGAAATTGTTTATTATAGAAAATTATTTTTAGAATAATTTCTAATAACTCTGATTCAATTTATAAATTTTTAATGGATAAGAACATTTCTCTCAAAGTTAAAAACTTCTAAACAGTGAATTGGTTGAAAAATAGATTCAGAAATCAAGTGAAGGATAAATATATTTTGAATGAGAAGGAGCTGAAGGAATAAACAATGATGAAAGCTGTCTTTCAAATCAATTGATAGAGATAATTCAAGTTTTTTATTCCCTAAATTTACTTTAGAGTTTCTAGATCGATAAGAGTTGTATGACATGTTCAAACGCTATGGGATTAACATTACAAAAACTAAATTGCGTGAATTTTTCAAGAGAATCGATTAAGATGAAGATGGTAATTGACATTATTTATTTGTCAGACAAACTTAATTGGAACGACTTTCGACAAGCCTTGTAAAACTAAGAAGCTTTATAGAGTAAATTCTCAAATATATGAAGTGTTCGTTGAGCTCATGCGCAAAATCAGAGAGACCTCGGAGAAGTTAGGTAAACCAAATGAGTTCAATTTTGTGCCTTTGAGCTTCCCCAACATGATTTAATACATGAATTATTGTGTTTTGAGGGAAGAGCTCATTCAGAAAATAAAATCGGAACAATTATCAAACCAATAAAAAGTTAAGCAGTGCACAAATCTTTTGTCTTTGGAAGATATCTGCTATAAGAAAGTTTTGGATATGAGAGAAGTAGAAGAAGAGCAACAACAAGATGAAGAAGATCCACTTAAGAAATTTATGAAAAAAAATAATGATCCTCAGCAACTAGCCATTTTGAAGAGATTGTAAGAAAAAGAATAAATGATGCAGCGTTAAGTAAATGCTAATACTATATTTTTGATAGAAAAGAATTAGAAAATTAAGTTCATCGTAATATTACAGGACAGACACAGACTAAACTAATAGATCTATTCGAAAAAGCTATTAGTCAAATAAATAAGAGACTAGCAAAATATATCAATCGGAATTTAAATTAATAGATTAATTTGTAAATGATAATTAATCCTAATTACCATTTAAAATTACTGACAATAAAAATAATTTAAATATACAACAGGCATTGTAGATAACAGAAAGATTGAATTTAAATAATACCGATTCTCCTTACAAGTACTAAGCAAATCACTTGAAATAAGTATCATGCACTACCAGTACAAGGAGAGGCGACCATTTTACAAATTAATATCTTATTGTAATTTTACTATTAATTTAAGAATTCTAAATCGCCTTTCCTAACCTCTCAGATATCAAAACTTCGTTCTCCTTAAAGAATTAGAGTAATATCCTAGATAGATTTGAAAAAAAGTGATTCAAAAAATAAAATTTGATTTTTTATTATTTCAGCATATTAATCTACATAAGTTAAATAGATTAATTTATAAGAATATAATAAAAAGGTGATCTAATAAATATTCTTAATGTAAATAGAAATCAATCTATTTCTGCCATTTCTTTTGAAAGCTCCTTATAATGTTTAAGGGTTGTCTTTAATTTAAGGTTATACTTTTCTAATTCAACGATTTAGGCTTTTAATTTTCTAATCAATTCTTCATAATCAATTATAGATTATTTCTAGGATTCAATCACTTAAATTAATTTAACATTCTCCCCCTCCTTAGTCTTTACTTCAGTTATCAACAACGTAATTCTTTCTTCTAATTATATAATCAAGACCTTTTGTTCCCCATTGTGATGATTTAATTCTTAAACTCTCTTTTACAACTGAGCAAGTTCTGATTCCAAACTGCTATTCTTTTTTTCTAATTCATTCTACTTTTCCATGTAAGTTGTTAATTATATTGTTAGAGATTAATTTTTAGCGACATGTTCAGCTCTATCTGATTCAAATTAATTTATCTTGGCTAAATGTTCAGAGATTTCAATTTTTTATGTTTCACTCAAAGATTTGAATTCTAAAACCTTTTTTTCAAGTGTTATGATTAGAAGTTCCAATTCTTAAACTTTGGTTAGATGTATTTAAATGGTCACTTAATGGGTCTCTTCCAGTTTGATTATCTGGTGTCTAAGTTCATCAATAACTTTATTTTTCTCTTAAACTAAAGTGGAGTTCGTTCTTTCTTGTTCAAATTAGATGAGAATTAATCTATGCTACTCTTAAAAACTATTATGATCATTGGTCAGCTAAGCAAATCTTTATTTCAATTAATCTAATTCACTAGTAGTAATTTGATGAGTTTCCCTTAATGAACTATGTTCCTATGTTAAAATTGTCCACTTAGTCTTATAATCATCCAATTCAATAATTATCAATCGATGTTTATCATTTATTAATTGATGTTATTACATTAGCTACTATAGTTATTCTTTTAATGTGGAAGCCTCAATTTACCCTTATGCTTATCGATCAAGATTTTCTTTCAATTCCTATTAAACCTTAGCTAATTATAATTCATTTTCTTCCAATTATTTTAATAGATTTTAAATTCTCTCGTTCATCAATATATTTGACTCTCTTAAAGCAGTAATCTGTAAATTCTTTTCTTATACCACCTTTAAATATTCAGAAATTTATTGATCTTTCTCGATTATGTTTTATTGCAATTTTTCATTTATTTACAATGCTTCATCTAATTATTTTGAAATAAATATTTATGAATTTTTTAATTCAGCCAATTATTGTTAGATCGTCAATATTATTTACTCCTTCAAGCCTAATTCTTCAGCTAATTGAAGCTTCTCCTTTTTAATAGGCTCTAATTCCAAACATCTTAAATCATACCTTTACTGAAGCAATTATAATTATTCTGTCTATTAAATAATCACTAACTCATGATTTTATAATTTCTTTTTGATTTCTATATTTTCTGATGAGTACTTTTCATGCTCTCTTTTCGCAGCTTCTGCTTGTATTAATCTTACTTCTAAATTTCCTATGATCCTCAACTTATCTTAATTTAATTATTGTAATGCAATGTACTCCTTATTTAGTTGATTGACTTGTAATTCTAATTAGAAAATCTTCTATCGATCAGCATCCAATAGCTAAGTCAATTCTTACTCAGTCTGTCTGGATTATAAAGAAATATTGATTTAATAGTTCTTATCAATTTGAGAAGCTGTCATTGAATTTTCAGCTTATTAAGTAGATAAGAGTTTAAGATCAGAAACTTATTATTAAAGTTCTTTATTTTATAAGATCTGAGCATTCAGTTATGCATATATTTCTGAATTTGACTTTTATAAATTATTTATTATATTCTAATTGTCTTCCTAAATTTTATCCTAATATTTCTTCTATTCATGTAAAGCCTAGATTTCCAAATCATATAATGCAATCTTTTTCCTTAATGATTCATTTGCATCTAAAAGTTACTTATCTGCATCCTGATTGATTACTTATAATGGCTAGTTTTGAAGTTCCTTAACTTACAATTGTAATTCAGTGACCAATTTGTGCTTTGTCATTAAGAGTTCTTCAATTTGTTCAATGTATTTTTTTAAGGTTTCCTTTTCTTCATCAACTTGTGGTTATTAAGCAATTTAGACAGTCTTTCTTCTTAAGTTCTGGAACTCATCAGATTGAGTCACTGAATATTTGAGCATATCATCATCTTATTCATTTCTTTATTATTCATTTTAATCCTTGATAAATTCAACCTTAATTTAATGAGTATCCTTATTCTGTTCCAAAGGTCTAGAAACGATAACACTTTGTGACATACCCTGTGGGTGAGATATAAATATAATTAATTTGGTTTGAACATAGTTCTTTTCAATTACTCCAGAAGACACCCCTTTCATAATTTATCCTTCAATTTCCTCAAATTATTGATTGAATTGTTTGATTTCATCGAAAGTTGCATAGAAGGAAGATGCCAAACACTTTAAATAGTTGTCGTATCCCACAGTGGGATTAAGGAGAACTTGATTCAAAAAGAAAAAGCTGGTCTGTAGAAGAAAGAAGTTAATACCAAATGGCTAAAGGTATCTAGATATTCTGTTTCTCACAAAAGGTTTGGCGAGTGTCACTTCACTTTGTTTAAGTTTAAAGGCCTACTCCAAAACCTAAGCTACCTTCTCAGTTTCATGAAGATAATCATAAGGTGTCTTTTTCAATTGAGATGGGTAAGTGTTGAATGGGATTATATTCGAATAAAGCACAGTCAGTAATGCATATGTGGATGCTTCAGAGGAGAAACAAAGTAAGAATAAAGTAATGAGTATTTAATCTGAAGTGTAGCCAATATCTGGATATTGGAGTAAAAGAGAGCCTAAAACTTTACTGATTTTCTAAGTCAACAATTCATGTTCGTTGTCTTTGATTAGATAGGTGATGAATTCTCTAAGGGAGAAATTGAGATTGAGCCATAATTCAATCATGACTGAGTTCAACTCTGACTTCATTTTCTAATAATCACTATTTTCTGGATTAGAGGTAATTCCTTTTAATGCTTTTTCGTATTCCTGTGTATTTAATATATCTTTACTTGATTGGCATGTTCTACAGTCAAACCTGATGCCTTTAGCCATTCGACAGCAAAAGTGTTAGTACCGAAAACAATCTTTTATTGTTCAATGAATCTTTTGATCCAATCACTTTCATCTTTGCAAGAATTACAAATTCTTCTAGGTCTCTTACTTGGACCTGTTTCTGTTATATAAATAATCTTGTGTTCTGAACATTGTTTACAAACAGCACGACGACATCTAAAATTGTAGGAATCATTCAAACCTTTTGCACTAATGCTCAGGTTTCAACAGCCCAAATTCCTTTTGACACAACTAACATCTTTTGAATTTCCCTCTTGCTTCAGAGATCAGAACTGTCTTGATATGTGCTTGGGTTAATGATTTTCTTTGAGACATTATTAAAGATTTTAATTTCTATAAAGTTTAACATATGAAATCTGAATTTATATTTTTCTGAGCAATTCGAATTTAGTATGTCCATATTCTATCAAGAATATTTGGGAGATCACTTCTTTTTAATCCTCTTTTGGAATGCAATCTATAGACTTTATTTTATCACAAGAATTATATAAAAAATAATTAATACATTTTTAAATCTTTAATTTAAAATGGTCAAGATGAACGTTCTAAATGATTGCCTTCGTTCAATTGTGAATGCTGAAAGGTACACTTTATTGTTTTATTCGAAAAGATAAGGAAGAAAATAAGTGTTAATCAGACCAACATCCAAATTAGTTGTGAAATTCTTATAAGTCATGTAGAGACACGGATATATTGGAGAGTTTGAAATTGTCGACGATCACAGAAGTGGCAAAATTGTCGTTGAACTCTTGGGTACCAATTGTCAGTTATGAAAAGGTCGCATTAATAAATGTGGAGTCATTTCACCTCGTTATGATGTTACTCTAGGTGAATTCGAGAGATGGGCTAACAATATTTTGCCAGCCAGACAATTTGGATGCGTTGTCTTAACTACTAATGTTGGCATTCTTACTCACGAGGAAGCTAGATAAAGACACATTGGAGGAAAAATCCTTGGTTTCTTTTATTGAGTTCAATACAAAGTACATTCATACACATACAATATAAATAACCTAATCATCATTATATATTCATTCTAACAAAATTGTAATATCGGTTTTCATATTTTATATATATCGAATAAGTTAATAATCACTTTAATTGTGCCCCATTTGAACCTGTTAATCTCGTTGAACCACTCTTCACCTTCTTCTTGAATAACTTCTCCTCCTCATCCAATTTGTCATCATCCACTCCTTGAGCATAAACCATCTGATCCATGTCTGCCATCTCCATTATGTCATTCACTTTCTCCTTGAAATATTGGTGCTAATAATATAAGGTACTCGTTAATTGCTGATCTTAATAGCTCTCCCAATAAGCAGTAGTCTTCCTTTCCAAACAACTGTCCTTTCTCACTTTGTACACAATGTCGTTCCCTTCGATTTGCATTAAAGAAAAAGGGAAAATGCTTTTAGAATTCACTTATTGCTGAGGATTCTATATCTTATAAATGGGAAAAGAATCCGATAACACTTAATCAAAGGTTAATTGGTATTTTCTTGCTTCTAAGTACAGAGTTGCCAAGAATCTGGCTACACTCTCCATCTTCTCATCTGGTGGTTCTTAGGGAATGACAGGGATTTAAGGCTATTATTATGGTTGAATGGGTTATGGGATTACTGGGGGTACAATGACAGGTGGTTTTTCTTCGAATTTCAGTTTTTCTGTAATTAGATCTTCGATTTATTTTTCAAATCTGAGTATCTAATCCTCCTTTCGCTATTTCTCTTTTTTTTGTTATTCATTCAACTCTCTCCATTACAGAATTTCTTTTGAAATGTTATCAAACATCTCATCTGCTCTTTCTACGATGTTAATCGAACACTTATCTAAACATTCTCTAACAAAACAGTCTTTAGGCCATAATCTAATTTCAGCATTATTATCCTTCTCTTTTTTAGAAGACTCGAAGAATTCTTTGATGAATTTGCAAAAGCTCAATCTCCTCTCAATTTCCATTGCTTTTTCTCTCTGAATACTCTAATCTATTATATTTGAGACAGTCAAAAGATCCTTTTTCAACAACACTATCTTCTAACCCAAATTTTCCATCTCATTCACTCCTCTTGTGTTTTAGGCATTACCTCTACGTAATTTCATGGTTCTGTCCATGGGTTGAGTTCTGGGACGGAAAGCCAAATGGGGATTACTATCCTCATAATATGGATGCATTAGGAATCTTGTTAGTGAGCGAGAGTAGTGTTGTCTCTGCTTCTTAAAATATGTGTATAGTTATTCCTGGAGAGTTATAGCTTATTGATTTATTGATCTTGGCAAAGTGGGTTTCAGTTTCAGAAAGTCACTAAAATCTATTTCCACATCTTTGCCACTCTTGGCGTCAAGGAGTGCAAGGTACAATTCAAAGTCTTCGATAGTGATGGGCGTTTGCAGCTTCTCATTGATGGTCTAGAGGAAATGAACATCTTCGTCAGTCAATTCGTATGTCGTAGCATCCGGATACACAGGTTCCTTATAGAGTATGTAATCTTCACGGCATCTTGACGGAAGTTGGGATTTGAGTTAGGGCTCTTCAAATTATTTAGGTCTAAATAATAATGAGTATAATATAAAAATAAATAAGGCGGGGTATGGAGGAGCAAGGAAGAGATTTCACATTTGAGAGAGGTGAATTCTATTCTCTTGGACTCCTCTTTTGGTAATTAAACAGATATATGTAATTTACTTCTCTTTTAAGAGTTAATCAGGAGTAATGATTTATTCCGTGTTTTTAATGTCTGCTTCCTGCCCTTCAGCATTGTTGAATGCATCCAAAGAGCTAACTGTGAGCACTGGCTTTGATGCATCGATCTGTCTTGGTCTTTATTTCATTTTCTGAGCTGCTACCAATCGATTAATAATTAAAGAAACTTGAATAATATGGGAAGATACTATCCCATGCAAAAGAAAAACAATACAAAATCAAACTAATAACACGAGAAAAACTCCTCCTTATAATATCTCTGCTTCTCCAATCTCTTCTCCTTCAACCTCCCCATCTCCTCAATCCAGCTCTGAGAATTGAATGCTCTGGTCTCTCTTTGTCCCTCTCTCCCATTCTCTTTCTGCTTATTCATCATTTCCTGCGTGTTTTCATTATAATTATTAATGAACTAAATTGGAATTGTTGATAAATTAGATGATTCCTTCAAAAAATTCAACTCCCGCATTCTCGAAGTTGATCAAGGTCGCATCAAATATTATTCAAAGCCACCTCCAGATTTTCAATCTGAAAATCCAAAACTTAACGACAAACCTAAAGCTGGGTTAAATTTAAATCCTATTGTACATTAGACTACTCTTCAGCAGCATCCTAGATATCATTGAAAATGACCCTAGAATCAGCAATGATTTGTAGCCCAGAGTCATCGCCTTCACTTTTTATTCTAATCAAGTGCTCAAAGGCAATGAACTCAATAAACCAGAACCTGCCCTTCCAAAACCAAAACAACCATTATAAACTTGGATTTTTCTATTCAGAGACATTGAGTCTAAGGAAAGATGGTGTGAGATCTTTGCCATGAATTTGCAGAGACAAGAGGCTCCCACTGCTTCTGTTAAGCAATTTGTAGAAAATCAATTGAAATAATTAGAAAAACTAAGGTACTTCTTTTTTTTGATCTCCCCTTTTTAGTCCAGATCAGATCAAGGAACAAAATCCAATTGAAAGTGTCGATGAAGAGGAGAAGCTCAAAAATGAGGCAAAGGTTCGATCTGGGAAAGTTAAATAATTTAGAACGAATTTGAAATTGTAAGAAATTGACAGGAAAAATAAAGAAGAAGAAATTAACAGATAAAGAAAGCAATAATTTGAAGAAGAATAAAAAAGACTCAATCTCCAAAGGGAAGAGGAAGAGAAGAAGAGAAGGGAAGAGGAACAACGAAATTTGAGAAGAGAATAGGAAAGATAAATGAAGTTGAGAATATCAACAGCCTGGGAATTCAGATATTATCAAGCTTTGGAGGACTGTATTGAATCATGCGATAATTTTGACAACAGCATGAAAGCTGGTCTCAGATTGATCAAATATCTTGAGACTTTCAAAGAACAAGCATTCATCTCAGTCAAACAATTAATTTGCGATCTTTTGGATAAAAAAATCACAGTTGTCAACTAAAATCAGAGTGTCAACTTAATCGAGGAAGACAATCAAAAGAAAGTATTGCTTCATATATCATTCTAAGACTATATTCTCTAAGCCTAAGAAGAAGTAATAAAACAACGAAGAAAATAATTATATTGGGTAGTTCCAGGATTGCTTTTATGGCACCTTCTAATTTAAAAGTAATAACATGCTGATCTATATTGCAACATCTGAAACTGTTGAGAGAACTCTTCTAATACCAAATAAATCAGTGATGATTCAAAGTCTAAATCTAAATTTATTAGAATTACCATTCTGGTATGGAATAGTGCATTCAAATTGCAAAAAACGATAATTGTCAGATGAATTCAAAGCCTTAAATTATTTGAATGACATCTGTTTCTCCCAAAGATCTGTGAATAAATATTTCAAACTCAAAGTTCCATTATCATGTCAAATTGAGTATCTAGGATTTAAAGCCTTGGTCCTAGCATGTCCTCCTTCTCCTCTGGATGATTCATCTTTAATTTACGGTGTCCCAAATGGTGAAAATTATTACAAGGCATCATAAAAACTAGAACTTGAAATTGAAGCCTTGGGTAGAAGCTTAGCGATCAAGCCTCATTGTTTCATGTGGAAAATCGAAAGATTTGATCCAAAGAAAATACAATTAGATACCAAAAGATCTGTCATCCAATTATCTGTAAATACTCAAATACACAGTGGTAACATTGCTGAATTTGAACAATTAAAAGCCTAGATTAAAATTTATGCAGACTAAGAATCAGAACAAGAAGTTAAACGACAAGGCTTGTTTTATTTACTTAGAGTAAAGGAAATACTACCTTATGTCATTGAAGAGCACTACTCAGAACTGGTGGAATAATCTAATAAGACAATTCCTGCAAATCACAACTTTGATCATTTACTTTAAAATTATGAATTCAGGAGAGCCAGACCAGAATTTCTGTCAGTGTATTATGATACAGGTGTCAGTGGTTAATTGAGAGCATAGTAAAGTAACATCCAAAACAGAAAGGTCTATAATCCTGATGCATATGACACCATTGAGGAATCAAATGACATAGCAATTGATCAAATGGCTTTAGCAGAGATGAGCAAAAACTTCATTAGAGGTTATATCCAAGAATTCGTGAATAAAATTGATCAATTAGAAATATGTCCTATTGATAGTTATACGTTAAGAGAAAGCTTTAGACTTTTTGGTATTAACATGAGATTCCTTAATCTGGTGGCATTATAAACTAAGTATATATTCATGATATCAAATATAAGAATCCCCCATGTTCAATAGTTATGCGAAGTGGAAATGATGGCTAGATCAATTAAAAACATATTTAATTAATAATTCACAGAGTTTTTGTAGACAATTACAGAGGATTAAATCCCATTTAAGCCCTTTGATCCTAAGAAAATCATCAGGGACCCCTTTTCGGATTAAGAAGAATTGGAATCGAAGAGACCCTTCCCAAAAAAGTAATCCATAATGTTACCACGCACGATTATTTAAGAAAGAGAAACCATGTCAGAATTCATAGAGATGCAATACAAAGAGTAATTGGCAGACTTATTAAATTTACTGTTTTCTAAGAGCAATGTGTTTTATGAATAAATTCTCTTTAAATAAGTGTTATTTGACTTCAATTATGATTTGAATTTGAAATTAAAAGGGATTTGTCCAGGTAGTTTGTTGAGTGCTTTACAGTATAATTTAAAATTCGAATCTAAATTTGAACCCAAAGACATAATTTTTGGAACTCCTTATGCATAATTAGATGAGAGTGTCATAAACAAATTTAATTTGAAATAGTACTTACATTAAAAAACTTACTAGCAATTATATAAAACATCTATCATCCCAGCATCATCTCAAATGACTCCATTGACTACTCCTCCCACTAAAGGAGCTCATTCGATAAAGTAAATGAATAAATAGGTGTTCTTTGATTCCTCCTCCATAATTCAGTTGAGATTCGATGTTCAAAGTTTCTCTATGTTAGAAGTTGAGATCTGTAAACTGGTGAATAAATTTAATATCTTCAAACTATAGTAAAACTACCAATTGGCCATAAAAGTTCTTCATATGTAAATTAAATTTTGACAAAATCAGACGCCTAAACCTTCTTGAAGGACTCGAACATTCCAGCAACATAGCTTAAGCCAGAACCATGGTGTTGACAGACCTAGCAGAATTGCATTTCAAATAGAAGCAGTATTAACAAACAATGGTTCGATTAGCAGAGGCCTTGAAACACTTGAATCCCAACATTTACCTTGACAGCGAGAATCTTCTTAATCAACTTTCCAATATGAATTAGAGATGGATTCCCAAGGTGGGGATGATTCGACCATTGATGTTGTTATTAGAGATAGTAACTGAATTATACTAGGATTACGTATTCATAGTATTCGACTTGTTGATATTTAATTTGGAGTTTTGTTTAGGTTCCCAGCATCATTACTATGCTAAGGTCTTCAATATCATGGGTACATTTTTTAAGAATAGAGGATAAATAGAGGACATGCTCTAAATGAATACTATGTAGATAATATGTCTAATCAAAACCATTGGTCATCAGCATCAATTGACTGCTGATGCATACATTGAAATCGGAGAGCAAAAGCAAAGTCCTGAATAACAAATCCTCTTTTACGAAAAAGCCTTTTACATTTTTGAAACTCTCTACACAGACAATAGTCTATAGACAGCATATGTGGCTTGCAAATTAACCAAGGGTTACACTGACTGTGGTAAAATTAATGAGGCCTTGAAGATTAGTTAATTGGCTTGCAAAATCCTAAAAACTAAAGCATAAGATAATTTGGCATATCTACTAGAATTGAGTTATTATAGAGCTTATAACTTTTATAAGAATTAATAAAAAGAATAGGCTCGAAAAGAATGCGAAGAGTACTTTAATGTCTTACAATTATATTGGGATTAAATATAGGCTTATGATCAGCAGGATCAAAGTCATTCGGATATAAGCAATATTAATCGGGACTTATAGTCTTTTCCAATATAATTGATTGAGATGACTCGCAAGACTTTGATCACTTTTACTGAGATATTCTTGGCAGAAGCCTCAAAAGAGCATAGAAATTTCTTATATTAGATGTTTGATTTGATTATAGAGAATCATGCCAGATCTAATTTATTGGAGCAATTCGATTCCCAATTTAATGTTCAATTCATTCATGTTTTAAAGAAAATTAAAACTTTGGGCAGTTTATAGGCTTATTTTGAATGGTCCTTAATTTAATTTGTAGATAAGACTGGAGGTGATACAAATTGGTTAACTTTCAATTTTAAAGTTTAAAACTACGAATAGTTAAAAGAACCATATGAAAATTATGAATGCATAGTTGTCACACTAGGAAGAAAGGTGTTGGCATAGATTTTTGAAAAGATTATGATAAACAATCCATGAGTAGTTGAATATGTATAAAATTTCAATTTCATTTCAATTTCTATTTTATTGAATTTATTAAGTGCATATTTTTCGAGATTAAATATACTAGTATGAATGGGTAGGGTAATGATAATTGGATTTTTCTGAAATCTCAGATTTAATGCAATTGTGTGTTAATGTTGTGAAGGCAAAAAAGCATTGAGATTATGGGTAGTTAAGAATGGATTCAACGAGATTTGGAGGAACAATGTAAGAGATGTAGAGATAATGAGTGAAATTATGATAAAGTTGATTGAATTAATTTATTTAATGGGGGAGAAAAGAATTGACAAATATCTGTTCAATCCTAAAGATCTTATTGGGGAAGGTTCGTATGCTTAAGTGTATAGGGGGAGAGATGAAAAGACAGGAGTGAAGGTAGCGATAAAAGTGTTGAACAAATCTGTCATAAATGCGTAATTTTAGATTGATCGAAATTTAGAGACGATTATTTAAGGGAAGGATTGATCTCAGAGATAAAAGTAATGTAGAAATTGAAGAGTCCAAACATAGTATAATTAATGGATGTAATGGAAACCAATAATAATTATTATATAATTCAAGAATATTGCGATAGTGGAGATTTGGACAAATTGATTGAGAAGTAATTGTAATTTAGTATCATTAGTTATGCGGCTTAAAAGAAAACTATGCCTGAGAAAGATGCAGTCAAATTTATGATTGACATTTTGAATGGATTCATTTAACTAATTAAAAATGGTATTATTCATCGAGATTTGAAACCAGCCAACATATTAATCGACAAAGGAGTACAACTATCATTAATATACTAGACCTTCAAATTAGCAGATTTTGGATTTGCAAAATGTGTAGACAATTTTAAAAAGGATATGTTAGCATCATTGGTAGGAACACCATTATATATGTCACCACAAATCTTGGATAATAAAAAATACACATCCAAGACTGACATTTGGAGTATTGCCTTTATCTTTTATGAAGCACTGTTCGGTAAAAGTAAGTATCCTCTTTTCTATAAACCAATTAGCACCTTGGACTGCTAGATCACCTCAAGAACTCTTGAAAAATATTAGAAATTAACCTTTGCAGTTCAAAGGACCTCAGATTTCCAAAGAAGCCTAAGAATTTTTAATAGGGTGTTTGCAAGCTGAGGAAAAGGATAGATTATCTTGGGATGAGATCTATCGTCATCCTTTATTTAAAGGACATTTTACTGATTTTATCAAAAATGTAAGTATCTTGGAGGACAAAGCCACTTATTTGATTAATGACATAAGATAGATGATTATCAAAGATTAGATTGATATTGGAGAATTGTTCGCTGAACTTGACATGACTAAGGACAAAGCTTTAAATGTTAATGAGTTGGGGAAATTCTTGCAAAGAGTAGATAAAGATCTTACTCGAGAGGAGATAGAGTATATCTTCAATAAATTTGATGACGATGGAAATAATCTAATAGAGTTCAATGAGTTCAAAAAGTGGCTGGAAGAAAATGATGTAAATATGTTATTTAGATTTGTTAATAGTGTAGAATGACAGCTTCTGAAGTAAGCAGAACTAAAAAGAAGGTTAGCATTCTTATGAAACCGCAACAAGATATTTAAGCAGGATCACTAGACGATAGAGCAAGGTCAGTCATTGAAAAATTGAAGGTGTCTATTGTCAAATTCAATATCAATCTCTTGGATTTGTTTAATAAGGTAATAATTCTCTTATCGTTCTAGTATGATAAATCAGCCAATCATGAATTAGATGCTTAGGAGTTAGGCAAACTATTAAAGAGAATTGATCAAACTGTCACAGATGAAGAAGCCAAGGCCATCTTTACCTTCTTTGATCACAATAAAGATGGATCTGTTTCATTTAATGAGTTCGAGTTTGTCTTGAAAGAATGCTTAGTTAAATAAAAAATCAAATAGTGAAAATGATATATTTACATATCGTTAAAAATATTAAAATATATTCTTTAATATATCACACAATTCCCAACAAAGAATTATAAATCTTCATAACTATTATAATTGCTTTATTCAATGGATTAATAACATATGGTCTTAATCCTCTTGCCAATGTAAACCATCCAATAGTCTTTCTCAATTTTGCCTTATAGCCTTTATCATTCTCTGCCATTTTCAAATGATGTTCATACGATGTCCTGGGAATCCCTTCTTCACCTAAGAAATTCTTTATCAAAATATCGAAATCTAAATATATTTGAATTTTATACTCTCTCTGAAGGATTTCTCTTCTATTTCTGTAATCAAAGGGGCATCAATCTGAAATTCTCTCATTAAACAGATTGGAGATAAAATAGAAAATACTATTCCTAATTTAGGAAAACTAAAATAGATATTTAAAAAATATGATAAGATGACTGAATAACCTATTAGATATCCTATATAGATGTGTAAATAATAGGGTAAATGATCCTAATAGGGAATCTTCAATGAAATATATCCAGTTGTTATATATACTGCATAAAGTAAATAATCAACGTGTTTAATTATAAACGAGATTATTGTATTTTCTGGTAAAATTACAACCAAAATATCAAATAAGGAGGTTTGTAGCAATAATAAAAAACTGAAGAGTAAAGCTTACAAGGTTAATTTAATTTGATCAATTATAGTAGAGAATCCTACATTGTTGTCTCTTTTTAAATTGTATATTAAAAATTGCCTATTCTATTTCACATTTGTCTCATATTAAATGGATGTTTAAGTAATCTTTCCAACATAGACTAATTGTCTGACATTGTTCTCAAGGTACAAGACTACGGATACGATTTGAAACGACCATAAAAATATTTTAGGAATCGACATTAGTCCTAATAAATATACAATCAAGTCGATTATAAACACGATGGCTAATTTTTTGCCCGCAAATTCTATAGCTTGTCTTAAATATTTTTAAATTTCCATGCAATGCTTTTCTTATTAATCAAAAGCATATCTTCGAAGTCCTTTCATGAATTAAATGCTATCAAATAATCCATAAAGGAATAGTATTGATTATGTTTTTAAATATTGCATCTAAAAATAATACTAGATTTTTATTATTCATTTATTTTCTATAATTTTTTTTTATATAAACTTTAATCTAGTTATATTAATACTAATTAAATGTAACAATATGTCATCATCATCTCATTTAATTTTACCAGTTAACTAATTTCTATATTGTGCCCTATGATTAATTAATGGAAATTGCAATGAATTAACTATAAAAATTATGAATAAGCAATAATAATGGAAAGGTTCAACTTGGCTTAGTGCGTTTTATATTGAAAACGAAAAAGATTTATTATAATTTAAAACCAGGATGAAATATTATAAAATGATTAACAATATATTATCTAAATTGTTTATATTAATACTTAATATAAATAATTAACGAAATGAGTCAATAAACAGCAAAAAACTTAAGAGATTTGCTTATAAAATAATAACTTAATAGCAAGATTAAATTTAAAGGAGAACCTGCCAATAAAATTTAACCTACTAGAAAATAATCAGGTAATTGGGATAAAAAAGTGGATATCTCCTAATGCTATTGCAATTAAAAGAATTGTAATATATGCATAAAGAAAAGGGTTGTAATTAATGCCTCACCTTTGCTTAAAGTCAAAGTTAGCACCAAAAACTAACCATGTGAGAGTGATAGTAGAAGAGAGATCAAAGTGGGCAACTCAGTTTCAGCACATCAATCACCTAATCGTGAAAAGCAGTATCAGATGCAATAAATGTTTTTACAAAAATAACTTTAAAGCCAATTACATTAGATATAGGAATCACGTCCATAATCAAGACAAATGCCAAAAGAGTAGGCCAAGAAGCCTCAATTTTATCATAACATGGACAATTTTTTGAATAGTTACTATTAAAAAAGCAATCTAAGCAATTCATAGTTATATGAAAACAGTTACAATGTTAAATCAAAAGTAATCCCAAAACGAGTAGAATCCAAAAGTCATGTATTGAGTAACACACAAACTTCATTTAAATTGAAATTGAATTAATAAGGACCTAAATTTTCAGCTGTATCTTATTGAATTTTTATATTAGATCATCAATTCTGGATTAGTTGAGTCAGCACCAAATTCTCCAAACAATCATGAAAATTCAAATAAAAGCAAATTAACCCCCAATGATTCTATCTCGAAAAGCAAAATTAATTAAAATGACTCGAAATCAAGTGAGTTAAGAAGAAAGTCCACTGGGGAGATCTCAGACAAAACTCAAATCCTCAGTTTAAAGATAGATGAATAGGTGAATCGAACTCATTTTAAGTTTCTCTATGTAATTGGCAAGGGTGGATTTGGGAGAGTTTGGAGAGTAGAAATGAAGAAGAACAAGAAGTTGTTTGCCTTAAAAGAAATGTCAAAGGCTAAAGTAATATAGAAGAGAAGTGTAAATTCAGTGTTAAATGAGAAATATCTATTAGAGCATTTGCATCATCCTTTTTTGGTGAACATGTGGTATGCATTTTAAGATAGGGAAAATCTGTTCTTGATTATAGATTTATTGACAGGTGGTGATCTGAGATTTCATCTAGGAAAGATGAGAAGGTTTAGTGAAGCTTAAACCAGTAAAGAATATTTATAACAATAGAATTTTTTGTTGCTTGTATCTTGTTGGCTTTAACTTATTTGCATTAAAACGGGATTATACACAGAGATTTTAAAACCAGAAAACTTGGTCTTAGACTAGGATGGATATATGAGATTAACTGATTTAGGCATAGCCAGAATGAATAAAGGAAACAATGCTGGAGATACATCAGGAACACCAGGGTACATGGCACCAGAAGTAATGTGTAGAATGGACCATTCAGTGGTGGCTGATTATTATGCACTAGGAGTAATAACATATGAATTGATGCTTGGAAGAAGACCTTATAATGGTAGAACCAGGCAAGATATCAGAGAGTAAATTCTAGCTAAGTAGGTTCAGGTAAAAAAGGAGGAGTTGCCTTTAGGATGGAGTGAGAGTTCTCTCGACTTTGTTAATTAGGTATTAGCATTTAAATGATATTGTTAGTTAATATTGAGAAAGCCGGAAAGAAGACTTGGTAGTAATGGGATTGAGGAGATATTGCATCATTCTTGGTTGAAAGGGTATCCTTGGGATGATTTACTGAAAAAGAAAATTCAAGCTCTTTATGTTCCAGGAGTATTTGATCTTAATTGAAAGTTAGGCTGTGGATGATAATTTCGATTTTTAGAATCAGATCTCAGAGGAAACTTAATTGAATGATGACTAGTAATTGGAGAATCAGGTTCTGTTGAGGAGGGATACTGTGTAATGTAAGAAAATTAGTAAGATGTAGCTTTGTTCGATGGGTACAATTTTGATGTTGAATTAAAAAACATTCAACATTAATAAACTTAAAAGAATCATTCTTAAAGGAAATCACAACCGGTTTCTCCAGAGAAAAGAGCATGACTTTGAAAATTTATTAATAAAAAGTGATAGTCAACTTTTGTTTAATTTAAATATAGATAAGTCATCTAAGATTTCTTCTTCATAGAGCTTTTAGGACATTTGTTTTTTGAGATTCTCGTATTTTTCATCTAATTCTCCGTATTTGATGAGTAGATCATCAATATAATAGTTTTTTTAGTCGATGCTTTGTAATAAGTCCTCGCATTTCTTCTGCAATAATCGAATGACTTCTTGATTATGAACAAGTTTTTCTTATTCGAATAGTTTTGTCTTAAGCAGTTGGATTTCCTATAGGCTTGACTAAGACTCATACCCTTAGGTATTTGTTGTGGATCTCTTTGATATCTTTTTCAATGCGAGCCTTGAGAGTAGTCTCAAATTGCTTGTTAAAGTCATTAATGATAATTAGATTATTGGAAGTAAGTTCTTCCACTTCGTTTTTCTTTTCATTGTACAACAATACTAATTGTTGGTTCTCTGATTTTAAGGAAGCAACCAATTAATTGAGTTGTCTGAGTTCTTAGTCATAGTTTTGTTTGATAGACAATTAATCTTCCAATTATTATTTAAAATGAATCAAACTGATTTGACAATCTGAAATGAATTGCCTAGACATTATTGATAAGAGTACTTCATTTCATTGATTTATGAATGTTGACTTTCAATAATCTTGTCATTATTCTTAACATTTGCATTTGAATATTCTGAAGTCCTCATGTTAGTTATAGATTTGAGGCTACAGTGTTGAATGAATGTTAGTCTGTTTGACAGTGGAATACCTGTGATCATCTCGAGTGAAGGTTGCAGTGGAGTGAGATTGAGTTCGCAATGGAGATTTAGTCATAATTCGTTAAATTGACATGATAATAATAAATTCCAAGTGTCTCTATAGAATACTAAAATAATTGTATTTAAACAAATCATCCTAATGTGAAAATATTAATAATTATTTTTTTAAGTTTAGGAATGGATCCAAAGTAAGTGTTATAACTTATACAATTCTAGGAAGTAGCCTTAGCCAAATTAACCTAGTTAACCCAACTAACCCAACCAACCAAACCAATAGGGATAATCAGAAAAAAAGGATGTTTCTACTGCTATTTTGGACAGAAAGAAAGCACCCAACAGATTAATAGCAGAAGAAGCCCTCTAAGATGATAATACAGTTATTCAATTATCTTAAGCCAAAATGACTGAATTGAAATTGTTTAAGGGTGCACCAGTATTGTTGAAGGGAAAAAAGAGAAAGGAGACAGTGGCAGTTCCAATCCCAGATAAGTTGGATAATGAAAAGATCAGACTGAATAAGGTCATCAGAAAAAATTTACGCATTAAATTAGGAGATGTTGTGACCATCAAACCATTGGATCAAGTATTATAAAATTCAAAATTTAAATAGGTTCCAACTTTAACCAAAGTCCATGTACTCCCCTTTGATGATTCAATCGAAGGTATTAAGGGTGATTTAGCATAAACCTACTTGATCCCTTATTTCAAAGATGCTTACAGACCTGTGAAGAAAGGTGATTACTTTATTTGCAGAGGAGGATTCAAGGCAGTCGAATTCAAGATTATTGCAACTGAACCTGGAGAAAATCGGTATCGTAGGACCAACAACCACATTGTTTACTGAAGGTGAGCCAGTAAAAAGAGAAGACGAAGAGAAATTGGATGAAGTAGGCTATGATGATGTTGGTGGATGTCGTAAATAAATGGCACAAATCAGAGAAATGATTGAATTGCCATTAAGACATCCATAATTATTCAAAACTCTTGGAGTCAAACCACCAAGAGGAGTCTTATTATATGGTCCTCCAGGATCTGGAAAGACTTTGATTGCTAGAGCTGTTGCAAATGAGACGGGAGCATTCTTCTTTTTGATTAATGGTCCTGAAATTATGAGTAAGATGGCAGGAGAAGCAGAAGGAAATCTTAGAAAGGCATTTGAAGAAGCAGAAAAGAACAGTCCTGCTATTATCTTCATTGATGAAATTGATTCTATTGCACCAAAAAGAGAAAAGGTCAGTGGTGAAGTTGAAAGAAGAGTTGTCTCTCAATTGTTAACACTTATGGACGGTTTGAAGGGAAGAGGTTAAGTCATTGTCATTGGAGCAACCAATAGACCCAACTCTATTGATCCAGCATTGAGAAGATTTGGTAGATTCGATAGAGAAATCGATATCGGAGTACCTGATGAAGTAGGTAGAATGGAAATCTTGAGAATCCATACTAAAAATATGAAATTGGCTGAAGATGTTGATCTTGCTGCCATTGCCAAAGATACTCATGGTTTTGTTGGAGCTGATATGGCTGCTCTTTGTACAGAAAGTGCATTGTAATGTATCAGAGAGAAGATGGATGTCATCGATTTGGAAGATGAAAAATTAGATGCTGCTGTATTAGAAGCCATGGCTGTCACACAAGAACATTTCAAATTCGCTATGGGATAGGTTAATCCATCATCTTTAAGAGAAACTGTAGTTGAAGTACCTAATGTTAAATGGGAGGACATTGGTGGTTTAGAAGAAGTCAAGAAATAGTTACAAGAAATGATCTTATTCCCAATTGAACATCCTGAAAAATTCCACAAATTTGGTATGTAACCATCCAAAGGTGTTCTGTTCTATGGACCACCAGGATGTGGTAAAACATTGTTGGCTAAAGCAGTTGCTAGTGAATGCTCAGCCAATTTCATTTCAATCAAAGGACCTGAACTATTGACTATGTGGTTTGGTGAGTCAGAATCAAATGTCAGAGAAGTCTTTGACAAGGCCAGATAAGCATCTCCCTGTGTCTTATTCTTTGATGAATTAGATTCAATTGCAGTCTAAAGAGGTAGCAGTGCCGGTGATGCTGGTGGTGCTGGTGACAGAGTTATCAATCAATTGTTGACTGAAATGGACGGTATCAGTGCTAAGAAGAGTGTATTCTTTATTGGAGCTACCAACAGACCTGAAATCTTGGATGAAGCCATCATTAGACCTGGTAGATTAGATTAATTGATCTACATTCCATTACCAGATGAACCATCCAGACTTAATGTGTTTTAAGCCAATCTTAGAAAAACTCCAGTTGCTAACAATGTCGATCTTGCCTATCTTGCCAAAATCACTGACGGATTCTCAGGTGCTGATATCACTGAAATCTGTTAAAGAGCTGCCAAAGCTGCTGTCAGAGATGTATCTATTCACCATTAATTAATAGGCTATCGAAGCAGAAGCTAGGTAAAAGTAAGCACTCTAAATGGCTCCAAATAAGGCATCTTAACTCATCAAAGCTGATCCAGTCCCAGATCTCAATCGTAAGCACTTTGAGGAAGCTCTTAGACATGCTAGAAAATCAGTTACCAATATTGTATACATTTAAATCTAAACATTTAGGACTTGCAAAAGTTTGAAGACTTCAGAAAGAAATTTGATCCATCATTCAACAAAGGAAGTAACCAAGGTGGATTTGCTTTCAAATGGCCTGAAGCTGGAGGCTAATAATTTGGAAGAAGTTAACAAAGTAAAATCTAAGAGGAAGATGATCTTTATGGAAATTGATTAAGATATATATATTATATTAATAAAATCGTAAATTCGTTTAATAATAATATTTTTATAATACAAATATCTGCTTAAATAATTATAATACAAATGCATTGATAAAATCACTTCTTAACAACTGCCTTCTTCTTTGCTAAAGATATTAATCGCTCACTTTAGTACCTTCCTTTTTTTATTCCTCCTCATATTTCTTCTGATGATCCAATGCTTATTGCTTCAATTATTCAATAGCCAAACGTAAGGCAGTTATCTACGCTTACTTCAATTTATCAGCCTCCTCCAATTAAACTAATTATTGTAAATATGGTTTGAGCATCTCTTTGGCCTCGTGTTCTGATTGATCCATTCTAATTTATATTAATATATATTTATAATTAACAATATTAAGATATAATTAAAACAGAAATCAATTTCTCTTTCGTTATTTTGAATTCTTTTAATTGTTCATTGCTTAGATAGATTTTAAACTCCAATAACCTCCTCCAAAAATAGCAACAATCAGCACTAGGAAAAAAGCATAATGGAAATAATTGGGTTTTGATAACAAGGAAGACTCTTAGGACTATTCCTTCCATGCGTTCTACCACTCTGTTTCAACCTTCTGAGTCTATTGATAGGATTATTTAAGTTTGTTTTTCTTGTCCATTTCACCTAAATCCTTTTCCAATTTCTTAATTATCTTCAATAAAGCCTCCTCTTCCTTTGTTAGAGTTACATCCATCCCAATGAATTGTTTGTAATTAAAGTCCTTCACCACTTCCTTGTATGCCAAACTGGATAAGATCTAACTCATAATCGAGATCATTTACCTCGCTATTCACATCAATTACTTAGACACAAGACAAAATCATTTACATTTGGATCTTGTGAAATATTGAGGTTTTGTTTCCGTTTTCAACGCTCTCGATAATTTGAGTCATACTCTCCTTCTCATTATTGATATCCTTAATTGTCTTTATCCAACAAGCTCCAATTTTCCTTGAAAGACTTTTGATATCATATAAGCTAATACATCTCTTCCTCAGTCTCTTCCTGGGCAAAAGTCGAAACCACTAAAAACAATAGAATTTATAGCATCAACGTGTACTAATTATATTTTAATTAATGATTAAGTGTATTGCTATGCCAAAGTTTAAAACGAATTTAATGTGTTAATATATATATATATCATTCATCTAACAAATTATTAAACTCTTAATCTGAAAGCACTTTATCCTTAGATTTGGCTCTGAGTAAATCAATTTCAACTAATTTCTTTTTCTCCTTTTGCTTGGCTTCCTCGATTTATTACAACACCTTATCGAGTTCCTTCTGTCTTGCCTAATACTGAGATTTAGAAATCGCCCCTGTTCTTCCCTTTGATGACTCAATATCATCAACTGGATTGTATGGTGCATCAACTTTTGGTTGAAAATCAATCGAATACCTGTATCCAATATAAAAACTTGCCCCAGCAAACCCAATCAACAACAATATTTCAAATAATATAGCCATACGTGTGTATGAAAATAATAATAATATAATATAAACAAAATTTTTTCAATAATTAATAGTTTTTTAGAGTACATTATCTTTATACAACAAATGAGGTCCAATCTTCTTCCCATTCCTGTATTCCCCCTCTTCGTAGATATGATCATTATGATAAAATTGTCCCTTTCCATGATAGGTGTCATTACAAAACTCTCCTTAGTACTTCAGTTCCAATTCCTCGTTCTCCTTCTTTACATAGTACTTCCCCACTCCACTTCTCACCGATTTCTTCCAAAATCCAATATATAACCATCTTTCTTTCACATTCCATCTCTTTCCTTCCCCATGTAATAGTCCATAAATCATCAACCCAGAGTGTTCTTCATATATTTAAAATTAACTATTCCTTACTTCATCATACCATGTCATTTTACATTAACCATGTTTAATATCATAATCAGTATTGTAAGACCCAATATATTTCTACAAACGACTTTCATTATTTAACTCCAATGCTATTCCATAAATAAACTTTCCTTTCTCGAAAATACCTTCATATATTGCCCCTTTTAGCCTTTTCATCATGATCCCAAATCCATGTGCTTAGTTATTTTAAGTATAACCTCCATATTCAAATTATTGATTTTCTATTTTCTTCCTATTGTTTTGATAATCAGATAACACTCTATATTCTATTGGAATTTCAAAATTTGGCTAAGAAAATCTTTTCCATTTTTGGAATTTCTTGATTCTTGGATTAGTTGACCAAATTTCAAAATCCTTTAGATTTTCTAAACATTTCTAAAAATTATATTTATCAGTGTATCCACTCTTTGAATTCGGAGGAGATTTGGTTGATACTCTATTAAACAATTATTATTATGATTCGAAATCTTACATCAAAAATGGTGCTATTTCATCTGTTACTGAAGACTGTCGCAAGGGATTCACAATAGTTAATCCATTATTCTGTTTCTTACCTTCGATCTTTTAACTTGTTTCAAAACCATTAAAATTAATCAATGACCTAGTAAGCACCATCTCTTACGCCTTTTTAAACCCATTCACAACTTTTTATTATTGTTAATATTATTAATTCAAATATCCCTTTTAAATTTTCAATTCTAAATTTATCATCTACTACACTATATTACAATACTAGATTTATTGAGGGTAGGAGAGATCCTCAAAATCTTATTTTGACAGAAAATTATTTTAATTAGGTTAGAGTATAAAATTTTAGAATTTCTAATTCACATGATTCTCTTCATTATTCTCCCTCTCTTAAATCTAAACTAATTTTTTCTTAGCTTTTATTACATTTTGTAAACATATTTCTATTTCACCTTAAGAAGGATCATTATCTTTTTGTGTCTGATCACTATTTTCTAATATGTTTTATAGGTTAAGGATATACCTATCTAATTATTATTCATTCATCTAATTCAATTCTTCTTAATTCAACAATATTAATTCCTATTCTCTTGTATAATTTAATTTCTCTTTTATATTTTAAATTTATTCAATTGTTTGTAATTGTTTATCTATTTCCTCTTCGTTGTCCTATTTACTGTGCTTCTTTTTCAATAACAACTCTTAGTATTTGAATAATTATTGACTATTTAATAGTTTTAGTACTTCTATCTTTAATAGATTATCAGTTTGGTAATTATCCAGCTTTTTTGAATCATTATCAAAAATCTCAGACGCTTCACCAGGTTAATCCTTAACTAATTATAATACTTTATTAGGTCCATTACAATTCTCGTCTTGATTTAGGGAATTATTCTAATCTTATTGTAGTTTTGCTATTTAGATGATTTAAGGACAATCGCCGTTGGATGATTATGAATTGCTATTTACTTGCTCCATAATATAAATTTCATTTTATTGGTTCTTTACAATTTGAGAGCTTTCTTCATTCAATTAAAGAGGATTCTAAATTTATATAAGTTCTTGATTATTAAAATCTTTTTTCTCATTGTAATCTTTCAAAATTGATATTTATTGACTCTCTTTCATTTCTATCAAATTTAAATCATTTATAAAATGATTTTATCCCGTGTTTGTGTTTTCCCTTTGCTTTCTAGAAGTACATAAATCAAAATCTTAAATTTGAGTTGCAGTTTAAAATTGAGGATCTTTATTAAATTCAATTATGGATTAACTCATCTAATCTTTTTGACTATTTTATTCTTCAAACGGAAAGTCTTATTGATATAATATTAGGTTTGTTTAAAATACTTAGTTTAGTTCCTATTAATTTTTGGGAATTTGAATTTAGTGAAAAGAGTTTGAGTTTTGAGTTTTAACAATTTAAGGAGAATTAGAATTGTTAATGATTTCTATCACATGTGATAATTTGGGTAATTCCTCTGCTTTAGGTTCCACTTTTTTAATTATTTATGTTGATTAATTCAGAGGAATAATATTTATCTACCTTTGTTATTGATCAACTTAGAATTTAGGACTGTAACTAGATTCATTATTTTTATATGTTTCTAACTCTTGAACATTGCTGATATTCTTAATGACAGTTTATTAAACAGGAAACTAATATTGAGTTTATCCTAAAACTATAGGGGATTTAGATGACTTCTAATCGACTATTTGGTTTAAAGTGTATTGTTTTTTTTGATTATTCAATAGATGGGATACAGTTTTTATCTAATCCTTTTTTTGCACTTATTCTTTGTCATCAGTCAATACTTAAAGTTAAGATGGCTTTTATTGATCATAATTTTGTGCTTTAATTTATTTCTATTTGTTTTAATCCTTAATATGATTGTCATCATTTAATTGAGTAAGTAAGAGGGTTTAATCGTTGTTATTGAAAGAGCTTAATGAAACATGGTTTACTTTGATTAGTTTTTATTCTTCAAATGATGAACTCTCATAATCACATAATTATTTCAGAATACCATTTCCAAATTATTCTTCTTCATTGTTCTTTGGAGAGAAGATTTAAATTGAATTTTCATCCAAAAAATATGACTTGCAATCATTGACTGGTTCTTTAACTTAATTTAATTCTTGCTGTTTTTTGATTTCATACTACTAAGGTTTGGCATTTGTTTTATTTTATTTAGTCTGATCATTTTTTTATGCATCCTAATCATTAACTTATTATAATTATGTTAATTAAGCTTAAGATAGATAATAGTAATCAAGTTTAGTATTAATTTGTATTTGCCTTTTTAATTATAAATTGAGAATGTTGTAATCCTCTTTCATAATTTATTTATGTTGCTTATTCTCAGTATCACTTCTAGGAATCTACTTTTTTAACTGTTCAAGACAAGTCAAAGCAGATATTTTCCCAAATGACAATTACTTAATTATCTCTGTTATTACCCTAAAATAAGGATTAGTTGCTTGCTTTCTGATTTCTTAATCAAATTTAGCTATATCATATCCATAGAAACTTTTGATATCATCTGGTATTTAAGTTTGAAATGACAATAGTTACAATAAGATGATGCTGATACTCCAATTATCATTTCTCTTAAGAATCACCTTTTTGTATTGTTCATTCTAAAATATTTATGCCCATTCATTCTCTTGAAAATCTATATTATCTTAAGTGAGGATCTCCATAATCTCAGGAGAACTATAAAAAAGTGTTTCATTCTATTTCTGCCTTTCTTCAGAATTTGCACTCTATTTTGTATAATGATTGTAATGTGTTCTTGCACTTCCAAAATCAGTTAAGTATGTCTTATTGTCAATCAATATAAAATTATTAAGTTTAATATTTCTATGCTAAATATCTGATAATTCCAAAATAGATGCAATCTCAATTAGTTATTCTGCTATTTATAACTTCTGCTATTCGCTTATCATAGAAGTATTAAGAAAACTATTTAGAGACTTTGCATTAGACTTACAATTATATGTAATGTAAACTATCACCGAAACTGATTGAATTTCAGCTGCCCAATCAATAATATGTAAGATATGATTAGGAAATTGATGACTCAAATTAACCTAATATTCTATTTCTAGTTTTAAGTTTTATTTCCAAATATTCCAATTACTTTTCACTGAAAAACTTATAGTCTTTATTAGATTTCCATCTTTTGTAGTCTTAATATTCGGATATAACCTACTCAAATCAATCAATTTTAAAGGAAAATACTTTTCTTTAAACTCTCGGAATTCTATTTACATTAATAATTATTTCTAATTTTATTTGCACTTCACTTACAGCAAAATTGGCATCAATTTTTCTATTTGAAAAAAACCTTTGTTATTGTGAAAAAAGACACTGACATACTAATTTATGGTAAAAGCAGATGCCAATTCTCATAATAATGATGTTAAATTCAAGTTCTATTGAATTGTTACTGATTTATAGTATTATCAAGAAGAGAATAGAAAATTGATACTCATGCTATGACAACCATTATTATTCTATTGTAATTTTGATGGAAATATATGTTGAAGAGGAGAGGGGAAAAATAAATGAGAAGGAATATCTAATCATTCTTTTGAATTATTATTATTTGATTTAATTATAAATATATATTACAGTTAATGAATAAGACTAGGGATTGGAATATTGTTGATGATGAATTAAATAGGAAATTGAAACAGTTATAAGAGGTGAAATCATCGCTTGATGATCAATCTACGGAATTATTACTTCAAAATAAGGATTAAAATTAAGGTACTTGAATGTCTTATTCAAAATTAGAATATAATAATGACATCAATTACTACAAGGAGTTCTGGAGATATTATATTCTGAATGAAATGACTATAAAAAAAGTGAATGAATTGCATTCTTAAAATTAAAAATTGCATGAATTAATAACTGAAATCGATGTAATGTATTAGTAAAATGGCATAGAAATTACAACAAGAGTTGCATCAAGCTCTAAGTTATCGTCACAAAAAGAAAAACAGACGAACTTCTTAAGAAATAGAGAAATCATTCGTCTGTCCGTATGAGAAATGTAATAAGTAATATGGAAGTGATGTTTCTTTGAACTTGCACATCAAATTAAAGCATGATGGAGGGAACAAAACAGACCGAGAAAAATTTGCTGTAAAAATCTCTTATATTTTGATTTAATCTAGAAAATGATTATCGAAGCCTAATAAAATGGTGAAACAGTCACTGATTTGAATATCAACATCAAATTTCCTCCAGGATACTTGGATGTACAATTTATTTAATTGTAGTAATTCAAAACTCAATTTATGTTAAGTTAATAAAATTAGTTAAACTCAGAAAGGAAATCAATCGAACAAGATTGACTTCACCATTGAATTAAATATAATATAATTTTTGTTTTTGCTAATCACCATTATTTCACTCTAAATGTTCCGAAGTGTGGAGGCCATTTTACTTTTATAAATTAATATTAAAATATAATATGAATTTAGGAATAGATTAAATAATCCCTAATTTGTACAGTACCATAGGGAATTCTATTTAATCGACTATTCTAGACGACTGCGTATTGGAGTTTCAAAAATATTTGGAGAAAGTATTTCCAAGTTATTTTTAAGACTCCTAAGCAAAGAAATTGGTTTTTAAAGACCAAATGACTACCAATATGATAAGTATGTCTTTGTTATGTGATCATAGCTTCACTGTTGGTATTGACAAACCAGTCAAATTTTATGAAACCTTATGAAAAAGAAATGACTACTTAGACTCTTAATAAATTATATAAAATTGTAGAAGAAATATCACAGCACGAGAAAATTCGAATTTTGATTAATTAAACTATATTAAATATAGAACGAGATACCAATCGAATATTATAGGATTTATAAGATTTATTTTAATTACTATTCTCTTCGAAATCTTGTGGTAAAATGATACTATTATAATAATTTGATTAATACGTAAGAAAATTACAACATTATACATTTTTTTGGGAAAATCTAATTTTATTAGAAAACTAGCAAGCAACCATCAAAATTTAAAAGGATTCATTAATAAGGGAAACTGATCTACTCAATAAAATAGAACAATGGAAAATAACTATCATACAAGAAAAAACTCAAATTTCATCATCCAAACCCTCCTCACTCATTTTAGACCAAAAGAAACTCATTTAAACGTAATCCGTCTAATAAAAAAATATCCTTAAGGCTTTGCAACAATATTCTGGATTAGGCCTTTAAAAGAATTAATTACAATCGATTGCCCTATTTGAAGATCTAGCCAAATAGGACTATCCCATAGCCAAAGCTATATTGGGTTAATTAATTTTGGAAGGCCAATTTTGTGAATAAGATTATGATAAAGTAACAATATCAAGACTATTTATATAGGCTTATCAATACTTTTCAGAGAGTGCTGACCAAAATTGTCCAATCGGCATTTATTTTATGGCAAAACTAATATTAGTAACCATATTCTTAAAATTAATTTAAGGAAGGAAAAGTCTAAAATAAAGTATTTGGAGAAGCCTAAAAATCAACCAGTAAATTCGATAATCCAAGAAATCCTAGGGATGATGAGTGCCAATTTGCAATTTCAATGCTTAAAATAGCGTCTGATTCAGGACATGTTGAATCACAGATTTATTTGGGAGACTTATATTGTTATGGACATAAATTAGATGATTGTATAAACAATTAAATATTTCAAGTTATTTTGGAAAGTGATTACTCATAATCTGAGATCTATCTCAAGCATGCTAGAAAACAGGAAAATGTAGAAGCCAAATATAAATTAGCTAAACTCTATTAAAAGATGTACAAAATATCCATTTACAAAGTATTTTAACCTTAATATTTGAAAGAATAGGATATAATTTGTTTATCAATTGTTATTGGAGGCTAAAAATAATGATTACTTGCCTGCCTATTATGATTTGGCCAAAATCTTGATTGAAGGTATTAAGGATGAAGTGCAGCCAAATCAAATGATGGCGGAATTGATTTTGGAACAAGGGGCAATGAAGGGTAATATAGACTGTGCTAGGCTAATGTTAGAAAGAAAATATAATAATTTAGTTATTAATAGAATCAACATACCAGTATTTCTGCAATTATTGGATTCTTATGATTAAATATAGCATAAAGCTGAGAATCTAACATTTTATTATAGAGGTAAAATAGCACAGAGTGAAAATAATAATTAATTTGCTACCTAATTATTTAAGTAAATTATAGGGCTTATCAATAATTAGTTTAGGGGCTAATTTGGGTTGTTCTAAGTGCAAATTGGAGTTGAGTTTATGTTCGAAAAAAGATTAAATAAAAAAGAAAGAGGGAGAGAAACCAGAAATATTTTAGGCCAACCTTGGCTTTTTGTAATTGGTTAAGTAAAGTGATTGGAAATCAAGGTTCAGAAAGTAAAGTTAATTTTCAAATCCATTTAATGCCTCATAAATTGAAAATGATCAATCAACATTGTAAGTTAAAAACAATTAATTTGTAGCTAAGCTAGAATGACATCTAGTATAATAAAAACTATAGATATAAATGATGGAGAAGATAAGAGATAAAGAGTGATCTCAGATTATACTGGGTTTACAAAGTAATAAGTTTCAGACTAAAGTATATTGTTGTCGAATTTGAGAGCTAAACCAAACGATCAAGCCCAAATTAATTCAAATAATTAGATTCAGGAATAATAGTAAAGAAAATCATCATAATGTACAAAAAAAGAAAAACCGAGGTTTTTGAGACACTTATCTTAGCATGCTATTCATTCATAATCTTAAAATGTATTAAATATTTAAAATGAATGAGAATAGTTTGTATTTATTTAAATCTCTTTTTTATATAATACAAAAATATCTAATAAAATATAAATCAAATAAATTCAATTATTTAATAGATATTCATATATATATGTAATTTCAACTATGAATGCATTTTCAAAGTGTTAAAATCTTCTCACCTTTTTTGTAAATTCTGTCTTGTGATTGCTAATTTTAAAGGCCTAAGATCTCATTCATTTCTTCTTCTGATAATCTAACTTTGTTGTAAATAGATGTGAATTTTTGTTTCTGTTTATCTGATTTAATTACTGGTTTAACAGAAGATTATTTCTTTTTCTTAAATTCCTCATCTTTTTTAATTTCCAATATTTACTTTCTCTTTCTGGTTGTAATTACATAAGTCTTAAGATTAGGAGGTTCATCTACAATCTAGATTACCTTATTGCTATCATCATCCATCTTTTCTGGGTTTTATATTTATTTTGATTCTTAATTCTATGTATCTTTGTTAGTTCCATGTTTTTTAGATTTGAGTTGTTTAGAAGGATCAGCTTATTCACCTTTAACTTTGATTTCCCGATTATTTTGTTTTTTATCTGATTTCTTAGTTTGTTTTTATTGATTAGATTCCTTTTCTTCCTCTTAAATATAACTCTTCTATCTGAGTATATTCTCTATATTTGAAGTGGAACTCTCCTTTATTGATTAAGGACTTTTAGCTTTCTTCTTTTTTGATTGTTTAAATTTAGCTGTGCACTTAATGTTTTGTTATTCATATTAAGAACAATAGTGATACGAACATTTTATGGGTTCTTCAGAGGATAAGAGAAGTTATAAAATGTTGACATTGTATTAACATTGGACTTAATAGTTTTTGTCACATTTCAAGCAAAGGACTTTTTGTTAGATATGATAACAAAATATAAATATTTCCTCTTTGCATTCAACACAAAAGCAATGTTTTCTCATTAAATAATTAATATCCAATGTATAAATCTTCTTCTTTTGTATCAATTCTCTTATTACTTTTTGCTCTTAATTTATGAATTCTAGTAGATAAATTCTCAATTGTTCATTCTAGTTATGGATATATATATCCAAAAATAGGTTTTTGAGAGGGAACTCGGGTTTGATTTAGTATTTGATATTGATCTATTATCTTTTCATCATTTATTGATAAGAATATGAATTCATAGCCAAGTAACTCCAACCAGTGGTGATTGTAGTAGATAAGCATTCCATTTAATAGAAGGCTCCGGCCCCTAAAATTACGAGGTCTCCAGGTTTTTAAATGAATCTCTTATAAGGGATGCCGTGTTTCTTTAAGCATTCTCTTTACAAATAGCATTCTCCTTGTTATAGAATAAATTGTTTTTCATTTTAGAATAAGTTTTCAATATGTTCCGGGTCAATAACAATCCATAAACAGTCTCCAGGTCCATGATTCAAGTTGATTCGATTGACTGCTCCAGGTTCTTGCTTTGCTCCTTACCAACTTCCTGGAGTCATGATGTTAATTTGGAGTTCATTAACATTTTTGATCTTTGTTCTTAAGTAACTCAAACCATCCTCCTTTAAAAAGCATTAAGGGATGTATTCATATAATTTAAAGGACTCTTCCTCCCAACTCTCAATCTGTAGATCAAACAAGGAGAGTAATTTGTTTGGATTATATTACTTGTTCCTGAAAAAGAAATCTATTGGATCATGTAAGTAATCCAGGTATTTTGACAGGGTCATTGAGAAATATGACTTTTCTGTGTTGTCTTGGGCTGCTTTGAGTTGTTGAGTCAACATAACTGATTCTGAACCATGATTATGTCTTATATTTTATAATTTAAAGTATCCTCTATTTAATTGGTCTAAGACTTCCCGAGGGATTTCCCACAAAAATACAGGTTGATCAACCCAATCTGATATTGGTTAATGAAATTTATTGAGATGGTCTTTGATTCTCTATGGTTAAGTTCTGTTGTAGGAATCTAGGTAGGAATCGAGGAGCCCTTTGAATTTGAATGGATTGGCTTATTCTTCAATTGGTTATATCAAGTTCTCGCTTTTGATTTCTTCTAGAAGTTCTTGCTCTTAAGGGGTTGGGGAATAGTGAAGATTAACAAATTCTGCAAAAAGGTTCATGTTTTTATTTAAATTAGTTTTGTAAATAATTTCCAAGGCGATATTAAAATAAATATAATAAAAAAATGAACTCTTAAATTTAGTCAAATCCCAGAGAAGAATCATTCCTTCAAATGCTCCATTATTCAATTTGCCCATTAATGAAAGTAAAGAATCCAATTTAATTAGAGAAACAGTTTCACTTATTGGATTATTATCATTGATCTTCTTCATTACTTCATTTCCTTAACATACCAACAAACCTAGATGTTTACTCTCCGACCACATCAAAAAGTCTTGTTTAATTTTGGTCAATTGTACCCCATTTACACAAAGTCAGAATTCTGGAGATTGTTATTGAGTCTAGAACAACACAAAAACGAAACTCACTTGTTCTTCTCGCTGCTCTTTAAAATGCATTTTTTTTCATTCATTGAACATAATATAGGATTTAGAAACACAATCCTGATTTACTTTATGAGTGGGATCTCCTCAACTCTATTTTAAGCCATCGTTAGTTAACAAGTTGGGTACTTAAATGTCATTGATTATTATAGAGTCTGTGGTTCCTTCCATATTGGGGCAATCGGCTACGCTTTATATTTGCAACAACAAATGTTATGTAAATATACAATACTATAAACAAGAAAAGTGTTCTGCACAACAATAATTATAATTTTATTTTGATCTTCAAGGGAGTCAAGATTACGGTCTCACCCTAATTAAAGTAGTTATTGTGTTATCTATCATGTATATAACAAGTCTTAAGTTTCATGGGATTTTAATGGTTGGATCTCTCTTATTTGGCACCTAATGTATGATATTGGGATAATACTTTTCATATGAGCAAAAAAAGCAGCAATAATTGCAATTAACTAATAGCACTAAATAAACCCAATTAACTAAATACATTTATTTAAGTGGATCTATTGCTATCATCGTTATAGAAGTGATTGTATTTTTTCAATTAAAAAATCATATCGAAATTTGATATTTTAATATAAAACACTCATCATAATTTACTCTATATATGATTGTATAATCTATATCATTTAATAACAATTGAGATTAAATATAGGTTTTGCAAATTCTAGGTATTCCTCATATGTTTTAATCTCAATTTGAAATATATTAAATTATTCTTATAAAAGACCGTAATATATACATTTACTAGGATTATAATTTGAGATTAAGATAAATTACATACATTATATAAATGAGTGGTTTGATTAGAACCTTATTTTAATTAATAAAAAGCTTTTAATGCAAAAAATTGGATAAAACTTTGAATTAAAAAAAAAGCTAGGTTCTGGTGCTTTCGGAGATATCTACCTGGGAGTGAACACAAAAAATAACATTGAAGTAGCTATAAAATTAGAGCCCATCTCTTCTTAATGTCCTTAGTTGAGATATGAACACGAAATTTATAAAAGATTATTGGCAGATAATTCAAGTATTGATAGAGGCATACCTCATGTCTATTACACATCAGAGGAAGGCGGCTATACTTTTATGGTCATGGATCTATTAGGGTCATCCTTAGAAGAAATATTTGTGTCAAAGAAAAAAAAGTTTTCTTTAAAAACAGTTGTGATGATTGGATTACAATTTTTGGAGAGAATCGAATTCATTCATTCTAAAGGCATCATACATAGAGATATCAAGCCTGATAACTTTTTGATTGGGAAGACCAATAAATAAAATAAAATATACATCTTAGACTTTGGATTGGCAAAACGATTCATTAAAGAGAATGGACACATTCCTTATAGAGAATCGAAGACATTGACTGGAACAGCTAGATATTGCAGCTTAAACACTCATTTGGGTGTAGGTAATGTGTTTTAGTAAATATTCATTAGAGTAAAGTAGAAGAGACGATATTGAATGTATGGCATATGTATTATTTTATTTTCTCAAATCGACTTTGCCTTGGTAAAATATGAGAGCAAAAAATAAGAGAGAAAAGTAATTTATCCTTATCATTTTTCAAGATATGAAAGAATTATGGAGAAGAAGATGACCACAACATATGATGAATTATGCAAAGGAGTCCCCAAAGAATTTGGTTTAATATTAAAACACGCTAGAAATTTAGAATTTGAGGAAGAACCTAATTATAAATATTTGAGAGGCTTGCTCGATACTATTTGTTAATAGGAAAGAATAACTGTTGATAATTAGTTTGATTGGTGTAAATGAGTTTTTATTAAAAATAATTTTTATTATTAATTTTTGTTTGTTATAACTCATATTTGCTTAACATGCGTTCACCTTCACTATTTTCACCATAGAAGCAATCTAGATATGAAAAATCAAATAGTTCAACTGGATTTGCTACCTTCTAAGCCACTAATTAAATGAACACAAAACAATTGGCTGATTACAGAAGGGATGTTAGAACAAATGTCTCATCAAGAGAACCCTTTGCTTAACCTCAAGAAAAGTCCTCTTCTTTATTTGCCTCTTGGAGCAAAGCTGAGAGAGTCGTATTGTATTTATCTATGTTAACATCGTTATAGAGACTAATAGAAAGTCAGTAGGAAATCACCAAAAAAGTCAAAACTACTTGGAGGTTTAAATTATGAAGAAATCTTTACTTCTAAAGGACCGTAAACAAAACATAATAAAGACAAAGTTGAATAGTTGTTTAAGAGATCACCAAGAAATGATTACTTCGATAATTCATTTACATCATTTCCTAAACCTGCTAGATAGAATACTCTTGGATCAGGATATAAAGATTCCCCTCAAAAATCAAAAGAAAAACTAGAAAGATTCAAAAACTGGGACAATCGTCTAGATGTCTAATTGATTCTCTAAAATAAGTCAATCACAAATAAAATTTCTTCAACTGGAGACAAACCAGGCTTTTATAAATATGTCAATGAAACTTAAAAAGGATTGTTTGATAACAATCAATCTAATTTTCTTTATTCTAAAAGTAACAAGAATACTCTATTTGATAATAAATAATCCTTCTCCTTTAAGGATACATTCAATCCTCCTAAATAACAAACTTTTCAAAGAAATCACTCTCCTCAATTATCAAATAGATATGTGGAGAAGTTCCCCTTAACAGATATTGTAAGGATGACATCCCATTTCCAATCTCTATCAACTTAAGAAGTTACTTCAATCCCAAGAGGGTATTAAATCAATAACTTTATTTAGATACATATCCGAGCTAAATAATTTGGCTGATATTTTATAAAGAGTTGTCAAAAGATCAAACAATATTAGTTGAGATATAATTTTATATTTACTGCATAATTACATTAATATATGAATATAATAGCTAATTTTAAAGCCAAAAATGTATGGTTAATCAACTCATAGAACATAGTTCTCATTTAATAATTAGGATTATCAAATTAACAGATCTAATACTAGAAGTATAATTAAATGAATGTTTTTATATATTGCTTAATTTAGACATATGAATATTAAAGATTTTGATATTTCGATTAATTTTAATATAACTTATTTTTTCTGTATGGTTTGCATAAATCAAAAATTTAGACAGATATCATTAAATTAAAGGTGAAAACAACTAGATTCATAACAAATATTCAGAATTGAAGTTGATCCACCCTATTACTATTGAAATATGAATTGGGATTAAAATTAAATTGAGATGGCAATATTTATACTAATTAGGGTTGAAATATATATGAAACAAAATAATTATAACAATTTTTATATTAGATAAAATAATCATTAAATAAATTTTCTAATAAAGTGATAATGTGAACCAAGACTCATTCAATTATTTATGATTAACGAATTCTTAGATTTCTGTCAAAAAAATGATGGACATGAAAGAAATAGACTACTGCCAACAAGGAAAAAATGGAAGGAAGTCGAAGACGAGTTGCTATTAAAAGCAATAAGAAAATATGGAACTCAATGGACTAAAATCCAAGATGAGATTCCATCTAAGGACTCAAGGCAATGTTAAGCAAGATGGAAAATACTCAAGCATGTAATATAATTGAATAGTATATATAGAAAGAAGAAACCCTAATGAGATTAGAAGCCTTAGCAAGAGAAGACTTTTCTGATAAAGATAACCACTTACAAAAGATGAAAAAATAAATGAAATAAAGAAAAGAAATACCCAGAAGATATAATCCTAAATTTGATTACAACGAAGACTCCTCTAGCGAATCAATGCATTTACAATAATTTTAAGAAGTGTTAGCTAAATAACCAAATAAATTGTTACAAATTCAATAACAACAACAGCAGTAACAGCAGAAGAGAGAACAATACTAGAAATAAGTGTAAAATCAATACTAGAATGTCTGGAATGCCATGGATGATAAAATGCTTTGGATAGCATATAAAATATATAAAGGAGCATGGAATCAAATCACTCCCAGATTCCAAGAGAAGAACCCACAGAGCTGCATAGACAGATATTAATATGTAAACATTATTATGATTTAATAGTTATTGTAATAGAAGAAAATAAAGTTATAGGAAGATACTTCATCAGTGGATGTGATATCATCTCCGAATGATATAGATAGTTCATAAGATGGATCAGAACAATTTGATATCTCAGCCAGTGAAGATGAGGATTCAACAGATTTATAGCGGTCTGATTGCAAAACATTACAAACAAAATAACAATAGTACAAAGGAGCTTACACAGTATAGCAATGTCATACCAACATCGAAAGAATTTTGAAATCCTTTTCCAATCATAATTTAGATACTCTGCCAGGCATAAGAGAATCCATAGTCAAACTTATATTAACTGATTGACAAATATTGTTTTATACATCATATCTCAACAAAATTAGATAAAACTTCTTATTGTTAATCGATAAAGGGTTAAGGAATAGATCCTTTACAATTTTATAATTTATTATACATCTCACTTAATGAAGTATTTAAATAATAGAGATTTAGTCTAGTTGCATTACCTAGCCATCTATTAATATTCTAATTCATTATATATAAAGTATATTTGTACATCTTGATATCCTTCGTAAATCATATTACACAATATTATTCATTGAATCTTAAATTGAGGAGAACATAAATCTAAATAGGAAAGAGAAGTTCAATTGTTTATGCAATTAATAACTCATATAAACCTTTGGTAATTAACTACCAAGTATGATCATTCATTTATATTCAATACGATTTCTTAATAATTATTAATTTATATATATAATATTATATGATATTTCATCATTCATTATAATTAATTAATACCAAATATCCATTCAAATTATAGGTTTTAATAATATTATTGAATATTATTAAAAACAATGAATGATAATGTAATATGCAATACGCTTTATTTTCTCTAAAAATGCTAGCTTCTTTTAAGTCAAGTAGAAGGTCATTAAGAATGGATCAATGAAATAAATTAGTGTCAGAAGGAATTAGAACTCCATAAAGCCAATCACCCTCTCTATGAACAATGCCTGATCTTCATTACTGACAAGATCATACACCCATTTTTGTAAGACCTAGACATTCTGTTTAATTGTCAAGATGTCGTTAAGGAAATAAAAAAATATGAATTGAATTTTAACTACGTAATCAAGAGGCTATCATTGGTAATGTGAGTGTCTATAGATTAGATAAGAGAGTTCATCCCAAATGTGGTGAAGGTGCCTTTGGACGATTTATTTTGTAAAGGCTTAAACTGATGAGGAATGGATTTAATTAAATCGACATATAGAATATGTTAATGTATGATGAAAATTTAAAATAAGTTAGATGATCCACTATCGTTGTCTAAATAATTCGATCAGTTTTATGATTATATAGCTCTGGGAGCAGCCTACTGTACGTTGGGTACAAAGTACTCAAATTCATTGATAAGTTTGATTGTTCAGAATGTGGGAGGGGCTGTTATGTTAGTCAAGAAATAGACAGCAAGAGATATCAAGACCAAGGAAATCACAAATCCATCACTCTCATTTGTTAAGGGTTTATGGAGTATTCAAAACAACTCAGCATTTTTCAAGAATTTTATGAAACTGACTAATTGTAAGGTGAAATCGCACTTTAAAATTCATGTGCCCTTTTTGTTCGAAGACTAACAATTTAAATACCATCATGACAATAATACCTATGTTTAAGAGAAGTTTAAGGGCTTCAAAATGGTAGATGATCTATTCAATAAACTTTAAGCCAATGAGTTATCATTGAAATAAAAATAATAAAAAATAAAAGTGAGGATTATTTCAGCAAATAAAGTAATTTTAAACAAAAAAGTCGATTATTCCTAATTGGTTTAGAAAGTTGTCGAAGTAAGTTCAGAGCATTATTAAATAAGCTCTGTTATTTAATAGAACAATAAGAATGCTAATATCAAAAAGGTAGTCCTACATATTCATGGTGGAGGATGGGTAGCCATGTCTTCATTTAGTCATCAATCTTATACAAGGAAATGGGCAAATTATTTAGGAGATGATACTATAATATTCTCAATTGATTATAGATTGGCTCCTGAATATAGATACCCATATGCTTTGGAGGATGTATGGCAATTATACTTATGGATCATCAATTTCAGTCAGTTCTATCTTAACATCACAGTCGATTAAATAATTTTAGCAGGAGACTCTGCAGGTGGTAATATGGCTTTGGGTGTTTGTTTCAGAGCAATCAAATATGGGGTCAGAATTCCTGATGGATTGTTGATGGCTTATCCAGCTGTCAATTTGGATTTTACTTAATTCAACCCTTACTTATTATAAGGCTTGATTGATTAAGTGGCTCCAGCTACAGTGTTAAAATTAGCATTACATGAGTACTTGAAGGATACAAATGCAACACCTAATGTTGATCCCTACTTAAGTCCATTGATAGCTGAGGATTCATTTTTACAACAGTAATTACTAGTATAATAATATTAGCTTACCTAAAATGACAATCATGTGTGGTGAATTGGATAGTCTCACTGGAGATACTATAAAATTTGTAAATAGATTAAGAAAGTTGAATAAGTAATTTAGGATGATCATATATAATGGGATAAATCATGGATTTTTGAATTTTGAAGTGCCTATCTTTGCAGTGCCTGCTATAAAACCATTAATCGAAAGTAGCTGTGATTTATTAAAGCAGTTGTTTAATTAATGATAAATTATAATCAAAAAGTTCCACAGCAAGTGTCAGTAGTGTCTTTATTCTATTTAATTGGAACAGCTAAAACATTTGGTTGTGCAAATTCTTGTGTTTTTTTCTCAGACTTAATATCATCTATTTCATATCTTTAGCCTGGTATCTCATCTTCCACATTTAGTTATTTGGATTCATATATTTCTAATTATCAGTTTTTCACATACTCCTAATTAATTATTCAAAGCATTCTTTCACTTGTGTTCCTTCCTTTGCTGAGGTTTCATTATATAACATGTTGTATTATTAACAGATTTGCTCTACTTCTTCTACAGAAACACATCGATTCTGAGGATTGTCTTGCAACAAATCTAGTTTATTCCCTATCAACATTATCATAATCTTATCATCTGTATGTTGTAAGATCTGGAACTCAATTGGTTAAAATTACTTCTTAACGCCAACTCAAAACATTATCAAATGAATTCTTGTCACATAAGTCATAAAACAACAGAGCTCCCTCGGATTTGCGATAATGGGCTGTTGTAATAGCTTTGTATTTTTCAGCTCCAGCTGTATCCCAAATCACAGATTTTACTATCTTGTCCACATCTGCAAGTAATATGGATTAGGCTGCGTATTCAACTCCTATTGTAGGTAGTGATTATTTTTTTATAACATTTTTGGTTAATCTAATTTGAATTTAAATTCCTACCGAATCAAAAAACTAGTCTTCCCCACACTTGAATCCCCAACCAAAATAACTAAGAAAAATCGAATAATATACTTTTATACAACTCGTCATATTGTGCTTTGGGCTCTGTCATATTAATAAATTTATAATAATAAAATAATTGATCAATTTATTAAACTAAACTTGTCCATCATTTCAATAAATTCGTTGTAATCGATCTCCCCATCCCCATTCTTATCAGCTTCCTTTATCATATCATCCCAATATTTTTCATCTATGATTTTTTCACTTTCTATAAAATAATGAACAATAATATCATACTTCCTAACACAGTCTGCAACTCATGTTTGTCTATCTTTCCACTTCCATCCAAATCCAACATCTTAAATGCCTAGTAGTATAATTTCTCCTCCTTCATATATAAAGATTTCTCCATAGTTGCTGCTAAGAACTCTAATAATTATATTTTGCACTTAAATACCTGTATAATTAATGGTTCCATTTCCATCAGTGTCGATGCTCTTTATGATATTTCCTAATTCCTTTGCTTAAACATCGCTCATCCCAATTAATCCTTCCCTTAGTTCATCAATGGTAAGCACTCCATCTCCATTCTTATCCAATTATTTGAATAATCTATTTAAATGCATTTTGATACTTTCCTAAATCAGCAATTTCCTATTCATTCAATTAAGAAGCAATGAATGTTAGAGCCACCTTTTTAAGTTTATTACTGCCATTAAAGTTTTTCAATTGACCGAAGTTTAGTTTCAATTCTACAATTTATGAATTAGTTTTTTTACATTTCGTATTTTTGCTGCCATCCTTCATCCATTTGTGTTAGATCACTTGTGATGCCTTATATCTCTTTTCTGGAGTTGTTATCATATGAGATATCAAGTCTTTAGCTGATTCGCTGACTGATTTCAACTCAGGTATTTCAAATGTGTATTCTCCCTTTTGAACTGCATCCAAAATCTCAGGATCACTGTCACCATAAAAGGGAGGCACTCCAGACAATAAGATGTAGAGGATCACACCTGCACTCCAAATATCACACGATTCATCATAGCTCCCTTTCAATACTTCAGGAGATATATAATAGGGGGTTCCTGCCTTTGTCTTCATTGTAACCTTTTGACTCCCAGAGGCCTTTTAGCTAATTGGGTCTTCAAATAATGTGCTCAATCCAAAATCAATTACTTTAATGGGCGAATCATCAGCCTTGGTCAAAAACAAGAAGTTTTCTGGTTTGAGATCTCTATGACATATCCCATTTGTATGACAATAGTTAAGTGCCTAGAGTTTATGAATCAAAATCTCACTTGCATTATTTGCAGAAAGATTTCATGGGCTTCGGCTTCACTGAAGTATCCTTTGTCCATAATTCGATCAAACAATTCTCCTCCTTCACATAATCTTTATAATTCATAGAATATCATACTCCATCACCAAATACACATTTCTTTGATCCTCAAAAGTCTCATATAATTTTATGATATTTGGGTGATCTAATTATCTCAATATGTCAATCTCTTTTTTGAAACGATCAGGGTTTTTAACTTTGCTTTTTGGGATCACTTTCACTGCTCTCTAATTCTTTGTACCCTTCAGCGTAGCCTTTACCACACTCCCATAAGTTCCTGATCCGATCACCTTTTTTAAATTGATATCATAAAATTATTCAATTTTTCCCTCATGTGTCATAATAAACCATTGTTTTCTCAGAAAGACATCTTGATCCATGATATGTTTATTATTTTTTGATTTATTTATTTAATTATTAATTAAAACATATATATATCTATTTATTATATCCATCTTTTTGTAAGATATTTCATCTCCTTTTCTTCAAAAAATACTTGAATAAATTGACTAAAAGAGAACACTGAAATCTCAATTACATTAATTTTACATGGGAATCTTAATGTGATTACTTAATTTTATTTATTTAACATCTATAATACTGATAATAAATTTGACACTATGTACTATTAAGACATTTGAGTACTTTGAACATCACTGAAACTTTATTTATTTTCAAGTTATTTAAAAGATATTAAAAAAATACATTCATAACTCTTTTAGAAGAGTTACTTTTATTCATATATCAATATGAATAGGAATTTTGAAAGACTCCTTTTTGGACTCTTTCTTAACTAAAATTAAAATGAAGAAATTCTTTTCTCCACTCTAAACAACAAAATTGAGAAACACAAGATGGTTATGGATTGTAGTATATGATTAAATTTAAAATTAATTAATCATAGCTTTCTAAGTATTTCCTTTATTTGAACCACTCTTCTATTATTTTATGATCCATAGACAATAGATGGGTCATACTTTGGTTTTTGAATGGAAAATATTGTTGTAAATTAACCTTTATGTTTTACAGTTGACACACTTTATTTAGATTATTTGTATTCGTAATCAACAATTTAAGCAATTGAGAGTTTCATCTTATCCTCATATTCTCTATAATTTTTGCAGAGTTCTGCTTTCGAGTTAACTGATTTGATCCTTGTTCTTAGATTAAACTTTCTTTCTCGTATGGCTTAACCCACAATGGATTTTTCTTATTCAGATAATTCGCACTTGGGCAGATCTCTTTCGATTTTATTGTAATCTAAGACAGTTTTAACCCTCTTTCTTTAATACATAATTTTTATTATTATATAAACTAACCAATCTCAATATATTTCAGTTGATAAATTCTTGTGGTATAAATTATATAATAATAAAATATGTTGGAAGTAAGAGTAGCTAAAATATGTTGATAAAAAATATAAGAAAAGACCTATCATTCTGGTGAGAAATACTTTCAAAAGTCTTGATCCCAGTCAACCTATTAAGTGCAAATCATTTCTGGGCTAGTATCTCTTTTGATCATGTCTAGAAATGGCATATGTTCATAGGCCATTTACTATAATTTCGGAATGTATGGTGGTTTTATCAGCGAAGCCTCTAAATCTTCCTTTATTTATAATGATCCAAGATTACCCACTAGAAGCCATCGAACCAAGGATGCACTTTCAAGGCATCATAAGACCCTCCCAATCTCAATTCAGGTGTCCGATTCATCAATTGATCCATTAATTTGATAGCCTTGAAATCCTTCAAGATTTGGGGATACTCCAATTTCCCATTTAAAATGGCTTCCTCTATAATAAATCTAGATAAGAGAATAAAATACGGGTCGTCTTCTTCATCTCCACCAAATGGCACTTCTCCACACATAAGTTCATAGAAGCAAATCCCTAAGGACCAAAGATCGGTTGAAAAACTGTAACCCTTACCCTTCAAGATATCCGGAGACATGTAATGGGGAGTCCCAACAACTGTATAAGTTTTGGAGGCCTTTGACTTTAAGACCTTGGCAGTACCCATATCAATCAATTTGATGTAACCATTTTCCATAACTATAAAATTTTCTGGTTTGACATCTCTATAAATAATATTTTGGGAATGCATTTTCTCTAAGATGGTTATCATTTAAGCAATATAAAACTAGGTTTCATAGGAATTCAATAGTCCAATTTCCCTAATCACATGAAACAATTCCTTCCCCTGAATGTACTCTGTTAATAAGTATATGTAATTCTAATCCTTAAACGATCTACGAAAACACACTAAATTCGAATGATGAAGCAATTCTAACACATATTTCTCGTTTTTGATATGTCTCTCTGTATTGTTTGCAATGACATTGACTTTAGGGACACATTTCATGACATGCATACTTTATTAGGGTATATCCTTAACTAGATAAGCATTTCCAAAGGTTCCTTCCCCTAGTAATTTTAATCCGATGAAATCTTCTAAGGTAAGCAAGGAGTAATTGCTTTATCTTTTTTCGATTGAGCTCGAAATATAATTAAAGCGATCCTTGTTTTTCTTAACAACAATTTCCAATTTCCCACCTATGCATTCAAAGAATTAATGATAGGAAAGTTCTGACAATGTAGTTTTTCTCGTAGTTTTAATGTCATTATTTATTTTTCTCTTTTGCTCATCCATTTATAAATATTTATCTCCAAAGAGTTAACCATTGTTATATAATTGACCTTCAAATTCCAATTGTCCATCAAGGATAATAATCAATTTATCCACCAATTAATTGATTTTAAAGATGTAATCATTACTCTCATATGTTTTGATCTTGAAATTTGAAACAATCTTTTAGATTTGCATTTTAGTTAAATCCCTTAATTATGGGTGTTTTTCAAATGCCCATTTCTGCATATTGGTGTAAATAATTAACTATGTGACTAAATAATACTAATACTGTACCTGAATCTTCTCTCCCAAGATAGTTGTAATGTCCTCTCTACTTAAAGATAAGAGATTGACATCTGAATCGTGTGCTTTGACTGTTGCCCCTCTTACGCAATTCCCAAATAGAGCTTATTCACCAAAAGACTCTCCTTGATTCATTTGCCTTAAGATTTGTCCTTACTTGATCACTTGAACAGTTCCTTTCTAAATGATATAAAATGAATTTGCCATATCACCCTCATTTACTATAGATTCTCCTTACTTGAATTTTAATGTGATTAAGACATTTGCAATGCTATCTCTCTATTCTTCAGTCATGAAATCTATGATGACCGACAATTTTACCAAAGAATTTTACTTAAATGAGAAATTCTCTATTGGTTTCATAAGCCTTTTGCTAGATATCTTCAACTGCCTTTCTAAACTTATTCCTCTCTAAAACCCAAAATCCGCAATCTCCAATTGCACACACAGAAGCTGAACGGGGAGCATGATACATCAAAGCCAATTCTCCGAAAAATTCAGATGGCTTCAATATCCTCTTTTTCTCCCCATTTATTATTATCTAACATTAGCCTCGTTCTTCATAAATTATCAAATCTACCAATTATGAAAAATAATGTTGCCTTCTCCCCCTGCTTAAATATGAACTCCTAATCTTTCGTTGTAACATAATACATTTCCTCTATCAGTTTTGCTCTGAATTACCATTATCATTACTTGTCATTATTATCCATTTGAGCAAACATAAAATGATTGCCAAATGCATTCAAAATCATTTGAAAGTCAAAGGGACTTTTCTCTTTTTGTTATTTACTTACATTCTCATGAGTTTGTTCCTCAGCTACCTCTATTTTGGCTTAACGCTTCCTCTCTCCTCTCCGCAGCTATTATAGTTCCGATATTTATCTACTTCCACCACTGAATTAGACAAGGATTGATTAGGCTTAATCAATTATGACGGAAGCATTTACTCAATTGCAATTTCGGTTTATGCTGATTGGTTGTTACTTATACAAACTCCCATTTTATAAATAATTATTAAACAATTTTTTCATATTTATAGAATCACTCACATAAGAAATCTATCATTTTCCGTCATTCACTAAATATTACCACTTCAATATTTAATACCCAAATAGCATTACTTTTTAATTAACTTATACAATCTAGTTAAATTATCAATTTTCGTTATGACAACTAATCAAACGAATCTTAAGTGTCATTTTGATTAACAAAGCACAGATCAAAAATAAATTGGGTTCTATCATACATGATAGAGCATATTATTTTATTCAAATAAATTAATTAATTAAAATACTGTAATTTAGAATATTCCAATTTATCAAAACAATATTTTTCCATCATATATAATAACAATTTATGATGCAATATATATATGATATATATTCAATCTGATAAGTCAGACACTCTCCTCTGATGCTTCCCTTTTGGTATTTCCTATTTTTGTATGATTTCCCTCATTCTTTCCATAAACATCCCAAACACTTCAAGCACCACCTTCAAGATATAATTAGTGGGGCATTCGTCATTTTCATCGGTATAAAGACCTCCATAATCTACATAAATCGGTATCTTTTTTGAACTATATACGATGTCATCATCTGATTGATTCTTGACAAATCGATATGGTAATCCAATCAGATAGAAGTAATACATATTAATAATTTTATCCTCTTTCTCTATTTTGGATGGCTTCTTTAGATAATGAACCTTGTCATTGAAAAATAATTAGACATCAAATTTATTATTACACCCCAATGTACCGTTAGATTTGCATTCCATATTGTCTTATATGAATGAAGCCAAGATATCCTCTATTGCATATCGTCTACCACATCTGGGACATTTGGCATCCAAATAAAATTTGTAATCTGATTGTCTATTACTCAAAGATCTGCTACTAGGATTGGTAGTTTATTGAATGACTTGTTGAGCCTTCTTCTATTTTTTATGGTTTTGTAAAGTCTAAAAATAATATTGATATATTTAAATCTATTTCTGATAGCCCAATAGTCTCATCTACTATATAAATTACAATGCCAAATCATTCATTTGATAATGAGCACAAGCAATCATAGCATACTTGAAGATATCGGAATCAATATACAAATTATTCTATTTCATTTCCTTTAAGAGATGAATACTGTATTTAACCAAATCCTTAAGGTCTATCTTACCTTCTTCTATCCTATAGACCAAGAATCTAAACCACTGTTTGTAGATGTGAGCCAACTCAAATCTGAGGATATCTATTTAGGTCTTCGGAAACAGATAAACAGAAAATGGATTTTCATGTTTCAGGAATTCTAATCTGGGTTTTGAAAAGAATTAGTCGTTGAGTTTGAGAGGGAATGTACAATATTAAAAGTGTTTATCCTTCTTAAAGCCCTCGTCGTTGGGTTTCAAATAATCTTTGAAAATCTATACTGGGAGAGTGAAATGATCGCCCTTAGGATTTTTAAGACAATCATCAAAATACTCTAATTAACTATCATTTTGTGAGAGTTACATCCTCACTTGGATAAAAAATGTAAATAGCCTAGTCTCCATAAAGGGTTCCAAAAATTGCTTGATCCTTTATTTGCTTTTGACAAACAACTTCTCTTTGAAAACTTACTTATCAATAAACTTCTTGTAGTCTTGTAATAAGAAAATATTGAATCTTAAGAACACTTCTCTTACTTGATATTGATCAATCATTTCTAACTCATCTTCTCTGGGCATAGGGAAAGCATCACCAATTGTCTCTATTAGTCCTGGATTGTAGTATTTGTCAAATTCCTTTAGTTTTAAAACAAACTTATCAAAAATATCTTCAGGAACATCAATTGTTTGACTCTGCTTGATATTATTTGAATCCAAGAAGACTTGAATAGCGTCTGGATACTTTTCAGCTTGTTTTTTGTTAATCCCAATTAAGTAAGGAAGGGGAGCTTCAAGATATTATTCTAGATCTTCGGGTAAATTAGAGATCAAAATGTGGGTGAATTCAAAAGGGTATAGGAGAGTCAACAAGGCTTCAATGACCAATGAACTGATTACAGGTTTGGAACTGATGAGCTAGATTTTCTTCTCATAAAGTAAAGCGAAATATAACAAGACAATGTTCTTTTTGTTTAAGACTGCAAATAGACATTGAAAGGCTTGATTTGAGCATAATGGAAAACAGTTTGATTAAAAGAAGAATATCTGTTTGGCCCCATTATAAATATAAGTTTCAGCTGGATCCTGAGGAAGAACAATTTCATCAACTATATTACAAATGTATCTTTCTAAAGGTAAAACATTTTTAGCAATATAAATTTAATATAAATTTTTAAGCAATTCCAATGATTATTCTGAATAGCAATAATTGGATGATAACACAATAGCCATTTCATGAAAACCTTTCAAATTTTATTCACAAAATATTAATGCAGTACAATAAGTTCGTTCTCCAGTTTCTGATGTCAAAATGTAGTGATTGTATTTTGGGAATTAGTTATTCCTATATAGGGATATGCCATTGGGAAAGCAAAACATAGCCAATTCTGGTTTATCGTTATTTTGGGGGTATGAGTCAGTGATTTCAAATTGGTATTTGGCTGAGTGGTATGTATTGGCCAATGAATAGGCTAGGTAGGAATTCTGTATGGATTGGGGCAACTTGTAAAATCCCTCTGGGGGAAGCTGGTTCTTGGATATGAGGATGAGATCACTCCAAGGATCTTGCATTGGATCGGTTTTATAGCAGAGTATTAAGGCTGTCTTATGATTGGATGAGTAGCCAAAGACTTTGGAGAGATCGTAAGTGAAATCTAGATTGCCATTTTGGTAATGCCATTTGGAATCATCTTCTTGGATAGTGCAGATGTGGAGATCGTGAGTCAACTTTAACTTTGAATCGTGAAGGTCAAGATAATAGAATGACAAGTCTGTGATTGGAGGTTTAGCAGAATCCTTCTCGATCTTTAAGAGCATTTAATCATTGATTCTTAAATGATGGGTTTTCTTTTTACATTCATGTGTGCCTACAATGACTGTGATGTTGGTGATGTATTCTTTGTCCACTTGAATGGATTCCAATTGTTGGGTCAAATTGGAAGGAGCGATGATTGAGAACTGATTGTATATGCGTTGATAAAGAATGTTCATTAATTATATTTTATTGGTTGCGTTGTTAAAATAATAGTGGTTGGCTTGATATGAGCCTTAATTAAACAAACTAATAACAGAAGTCATTCTAAATGTCGGAGTTCTTCCACAAGTTATATATCCAAACTATCTACACTAGCCAGTGATTCGAATCTCTTCCTGGTGAATTAAGTTAAGGTTTCAGCCTTATTGATTTATTGATGCTCAGTCTTTAAAATAGACAACCTCTCTTTCAATTTCATAATTTTTGTTCTTCTGCATTTTTTCAAGGAGGCTTGGAGTTCAGCATTATTTCTCTCCTTCTTGAATTTACGCTAGGGGAATAATCAATGAATAGAAGTACCTTTAGTTGGGTTCTGGTTCTGTCATTGAACAAATAATTGATCATGTAGAAATCAGTTCCAAATAGTTGGAGACTTCTAAAAAATTTCTTGGTGTCTTCTTAACTCCAATTCTTAAATTTATTGATCTTCTCCTTCTTAACAGTCTTTTGATTCTGCCGCTGCTTCTATTTGGTTAGTTGAGATAGTTGTTGTTGGATGATGAGGTCTGTTGTGCTTTGATCTTAAAATGTAGTATGTGACAAGGAATCACTTTTTATTTCTTTCATGTTTAAGATTTAATTATTAAAAAATGATTTTGAATATATATATATATTATCATTCAGGCAACATAACCTTGTCATCCTCCACCTAGAATTTTTCATCCACACCCTAGAATTTATCATCCACAACATTGGCCTAATTGATGTGGATGTTGTCAAGTTCCAATTCTTCATAATCCCTATTACTGACCATCATGTTCTAATCAGAATGGGACTATTCTGCTAGTCCCTTCTTGCTGGGACTCCACAAGTATTATTGATAATAGATGTACAAATTTAATATACTTATGGAAATAAGCACTTCCGTTCCAGTGAGATTATAGATTTCAAAAGATCCAGATAAAATGAACAATCCCAAACACATCATAAAAAATATGTTGAACAATCCAATCAGCTTATATCGCCACAGTCTAGTCTCATAACATTTACAAAACTGAATCAGGTATTTTAGTAAATACACAAAAATAGCAAACGAAAATAAGAATGAGAGCACCTTAAATGCCATGTAGGCTCTGTGATGGAAGTCATCAAAACTAGTAGTGGGGTCTTTGGTATATTGAATCACCAAGATTGAATAAGAGACCACAAAAAACAGCCATAAAAGACCACAAACCAAAACCTTAGGTTTAGTGAGCGAAGCGCTGTTTTTACTTCCATTCTCAACCACAATTCTGTGATAGAGTACAAGCCAATAAAGGAAGAGACAACAGATGAAATTACTGAAGAATATGACTCCGATCACAGCAGTGACTCTGTTTGGAGCCAATAAAGTAGCCGCATAGAGAGGGTCATTAAACCAAGGCAAAAGAAAACTTAAAACTACCACAAACTTTTGTTCAATGACCCAATTATGCATAGCCAATTGTTTGATTCTGTATCCAAAAAGTGCTAGTGTGAGTACTGAAAATGCAAAAAAGGTATATCTCACTGCCAAGACTGAATCTGAGTAACTTGGATCAACAGTTACTCCTTCTAAGACTATTTTGGCTTAACTTGTCATATTAATTTATCTGAAATCGATAACAAAGAGGTAGTCGTGATAATCTAGAATTGGAACGTATACCAAAACATTCCAATCGCAAATTTAAGCATCATAGTCGCCTTAATAATTCTGTTGAGGAGGAGGAGGTGGAGGATTATTGCCACCTCTTTATAATAATCTATTTCCACTAGGTCGATTATTTTCTTGATTTTCTTGAAAATCTTCATTTTCTACCTCACTTTCATCATAATTTGTTTAACAATTAGATGTTATTGAGTGATCTTTACTTGTTATGAGATTCTCCGTTAGATTCCCTGTTTTTTGTTGATCTTAGGTTAATCCAAATAACGTAGCTGTATAATTGATGTAGGAGATTTAAAATCCTTGAGGAGTAGAAAAACTGAATTGCCCATAGATTATTAAAAATTGATTCTTTTAACCCAATTTTCTAATAACTGTATAGTTGGTCCCACTTTGATTGCAACTATTAGAATCTAATTTAAAATTTACAATAATTATTTGTTCTCTTCAAACCAAGATTCTTATCCCAAAGGGGGTTCGCCTTTTTATAAGCAAGGATATTCCATCTATACATATTTAGTTGAGTCTGGCATAAAGACAGATGTCAACACAAAAATAGTAACCAGAACAAAAAATAAGCACCAATGAATGCACACGTGTTTTTTCGTCTCTATATCAGCATTAACCTTAGTCAAGATGATCTGTTCTTCCTATTACACTGGCTGCCCAGTAACTATGGGTACATTTTAGAGATTGGGAATATTGTTGTCTTAAATTTCCATTTTATTTAATTAATATTTAAATATTCTTCATATAGTCATACTAATCTGCTTTTTCTCATGAATTTGATTTTTTACCTTCTCTGCATCTTACTATTCTACTGCTCTATCAATTAATGATAGAACTTAAGGAACTTTTACTGTTCTAATCGTATATCCAATTCTACTGACTAATCATAATAAAAGTTTTGAAACATGGTGGTCCCCTAAACATTTCTATCTAGCAATCTCCTAATAAGATCTAAATCCCCATCCTTATATTCTTTTGATAGAGCTGGAGGTTTGAACACATCTGGTTAGAAGGGGGGATTCACTTTTCTGTAAAGGAACTTTATTAAATCGACACTTTCAAACCATTTATGATCCAATATCTCCAGTAACCCTCCCTAATGTCCAATCCTACTCTTTTGATCCTTATCCAATAATCTCACAATCAAATCCTTGATTTCATTACTCAAAGTGTTATTTTTTGGGAACTCAACTTCCTTTAAAATTATATTCTCATAGATTTTATTGATGTCTTCAGAATAGAAGGGAGGTTGTCCCACCACCAATTCATATAATAGGACACCTAAACAATAATGATCCAATTATTAATTATGTCCCTAATTAGTTAGCATTTCTGGAGCCATGTACTCAGGACTTCCACAAAAACTATAAGCATATTCATTTCTTGTGGGCTTTGCAAGTCCAAAGTCAGCAATTTGAATATGACCTGTAATATCGATTAATATGTTTTCTGGTTTAATGTCTCTATATATGATATCCAACTGATGCAAATATATTAATCCCAATATAAATTCTATAATGTAGAATCTTGCTTGAGTTTCAGTAAACACGTGATATTTTTATAAGTAATAGAGCAGATCACCTCCTGCACAGAATTCAGTGATGAATATTAGATGGTTTGGACATTCTAGAGCATATTCTAATTTATTAAGAAAAGGATGTTGAGTCACAGCTAGAATGTTGCGTTCATTCTCAATTATATCTATATAATGTATTATGTACTTTCAATCTTTTTCTCAATAATTATTTTCTTGTCTATTATTTTCATCGCATAGAATCGACTTGACTATTTCTTTTTAACCAAATACACTCTTGAAAATCCACCCACTCCGATGCATTTTATAAATATAAAGTCTCTCAATCCTGTCTTAGATTTCAATGCCAATAACCCTGGCACTCCTTAAACAGTGATGATACGTCCTTGGAATACACTTAAATTTTAATTTGGTAATTGCAGATAATAATCGATGGCCAAATTTGAGTTGGTTGTCACTACTGCACTTATTGTTGGAACTATTTTGCGAGCTTATTGTAACAAATGATCAGTAGTTGCTCTAATCTTAAACAAGTTTATCATACTCATAAGCAAATAAGAAATTATGAAGCTTTTCTTCATGCGAGAAGATTATCTGAATTTTAGATTTATTTTATAACTCATCCATCTAACTCTCTGAAGTTTTTTAGATTGCTTTCGGGGATATACTTTATTCTTCCTTATTAAATATAATTTAAACATGTTTTTATTCGTAAAGAGAAATTGCTATGATTAGATGATTTGTCTAGTTTCTTCATTGAAGGACTCTATTGAAATCTTTTTTTTGAGGTATTTCTATAATTCACAATTGATTGAAGCGCTTTTTGTTTTTTTTAAATCATTCAATTAATTATATTTTATAATCACAATCATTCTTATTCAAGCAGTATATTTTTTTCAGAATATATAGTAGCCCTTCCTTTGAAGATGGAACCTTATATCTTGAACTCTGTTCATTTAATTTTACTTACATAGTTACTGACAAATTCTAATTGCTTTATTTAAGTATTCACTATGTTTGAACAATAGATTATTATTTTTAATTAGATATCATTGAGTAAAGTATAGAAGGATCTCAAACTGTTGTTTCCTATTATACTCCTTTTCTATATCTCGAAAATTTAATTATTTTTCTAACAACATGATTAGAATAACTATCCTATTCAATGAACTCAAATGAACTTTGCAATATAATTTAAAGAATCCTCTAAATATCATTAAATGGAACATTCTTGTTTATTCTAAACTATAATTTATAATGTGTCCCTTAAATTGTTTTGAATTCTCTAATTTTATCGTGTGTCTTTATTTAATTCTGACTTTCAAAATTAGATGTTAATTTTTATTCAAAGTTATTTAGCATAAACATCCTCTATTATAAAATATGACATGTGGATGATTTGAATTCTCAATTTCTACTCTTTTTAATTCTTCTTCTAATAAAGATTGCCATTTCAGTTAAAGGATAGTTATTTTCAACTTTATTATGAAAATACAAGTCAGAAATATTGGTTATATTGATTTTGAGGGAATTTTCAATCTCAATAATTTTTATGTAAATTAAAAAAATTTAAGAAATCAATTGCTAGTGTTGTGTGTATAGAAACAATATCAAATTATTATTCAAAGGGGAAAAAGGTTTACTAAGAAAAGTGGTTATTTCCTTATATGAAAGATATCCAGCTCAAGCTGCACCAATCATCTAACAACCAATTAAACTCAAATAACCTACTTTAGAATAGATGTTTTCCCGCCAAAAATAGGCAAAAGAAGAAACTAAAGAGGTTATTGATAAAAAACCTCTCGAAATGGAAGTTTATATAAAAGTCTTCTGCAATGGAGAGGAATTACTTTGCTTCAACTTAGACGAAAGCATAAATTTATCTAAATCTGAAGTGAGATAATAAACACTCAATTTATAATTTGCAGATAAAATTCTCTCTCTTTATGAATGTCCTAATGAAATACTGGAATAATTTAGATCTGTATTGATTTGTATCTATAGATTACATTATCCTTAGAATTATAAAATGATAAAAAACAACTAATTAATCACCGAAAGAACACTTAAAATCTCCCAACAAAAGAGGTCTAGCAATCACAACCTGAAATCCCCCCTAAAGATACACAAGAGAAAAGAGAATTAAACGTAATCTAAAGACTGAAATTACAGAGGAAATTATTAGCTTCGTAATAATAGCAATTATAATAATAATAATAAAGCGAATAGATCTAAAAGTAAATAATAAAGACCAAATCATAAGAACCTGCTATTCCAATTAAATAATTAAATATTAAATTCTAGTTACCCTTGTTCATTTGGACCCAAGTATTGTCATATATAGATTCTCTGTAATTGTTGGGATTGAGATTGATAAACAAATAGTTTGAATAATCGATTAATAACTTAATTCGTAAATTATCATATAAACATGTTGGAGAGATCCCCTATGAAATTTTGTGTAGTTCTTTGATCAAATTTTCAAAATTGAAACACCTAAGTTTTGGATCCTTGAAGAATATCAAGCCTACTCAATTACAAGATGTCAGAATAAGTTCAATCTCACTTCTACTAACTTTAGATTTAAAAGATTATCATGCTTTGACTGATAAATTGTGTTCTAAATTTATTTTGTAATGTGTCAACTTAAAAACCTTAGTGTTACCTTACAACTCTAAAATTACAAGTGATACTATAACACTAATTTCTTAAAAACTTACCAATCTCGAAAGGCTAAAATTAGTAGAGAAGGATAAGGGTCAATTAAATGAAGAAATTGCCTTTACATCATATTTATCAATCTTTTAATTAAAATAACTTCATTACATTAGAATTCCATTTTTACAAGTAGATTTCTTTTTGAAATATTGTTAACAGAACGAAACTAATCCCATTAATTCTATAAAATAGAAAATTAAAATTGGAACAATCATATTTTCTATATTAAACTCAAATCAAATAACCCAATTTCTAAATTTCCTTTAAATCAATAATGACATCATTAAGTTATCCATAGGGGAATTATAAATGAAAAATTTAACTCCCTTAAAACATACTGTTTTATTTGATGAGAGAATATTTTAACAATTGAAAGGTAATTAATAATATTATACAAAAGGAATATTTAAATTCAGTTTTGGAGGATTTGTTGACGATGAGTACTGCAGATAACTTTGTACCCATAATCCAGATATTAAGTAGCTAAAAATAAGATCAAAAATGATTACAGATGATGGTTTAAAAGTAATTTAATTAATATAAATAGAATATATTCTTAAAATGTAAATCAATCGAAAAAATTGATGTCGCATTTTGTTCTATGATTTGCGGTACTGGATTTGAATATCTGACCGATAAATCACTTACTTTAGAGTATCCAAAAATATTTATAGTTGTATCTCTGGATGATTACAATTTGCAATGTTTGGAAGAGTTATTACAAAGAAAATCGTATGATTGCAAACCTACTAATAGAAAAAAATTAAAGAAGTATTGATTTTCTATAAATTATTTGGATTTACAATAAAATGCCATCTTAATAATACCCTAAAATTGATCATTTCAAATGTTGTTTGATCTTAAATTTTATAATCATTCCATTATAGGCTTATTTAAAAGAACACTTTAGTTTTAGAGTGTAAGTAGAATGTCTTATTATTTATTTATGATTTGGCATTAATAGACAAAGTTTATTTTACTATAGAATATACGTTTTTAGCTTATTAAATTAGATTTTTATTATTTTAAATTTTTACGAATGAATATTTAAATTTTGTCATTTGTAATCATTTTTATCAAAAATTCTACTCATTAATAATAATCTTTAATTATATTACTTGATATCATTCCAATTGATTATACATCAAATTTTTAAGACGATTTGATTATTAGGAATAAACAAAAGTTTATTTATTATTTAATACATGATAAAAAAGCTTTTTTGTATTCCTAAGTGGAAATTGGTTGCTGGAGCTTCATTTGCGCTGCTTGGTCAACATATATATGATTGCATGTATAATACAGAAATCGAAGTCTTCTATTAGAACACAGAGAATAACAAACATCTGCTATCAAAATGTCCAAATATCACAGTAATGAAAAATAACAAAGATAGGGGCATTTTAATCCAAGTATTTGGAGTACGAATAATATCTTTGGGTTAACCTATGTTACTTTAGTTGAACATCAAATGGTGCCCTTACAACAACGAGAAATGGTGACATTGAAAGATGGAGGTCAGGTGGCATTGGATTGGAAAATCAATGATACCAAGAATATTGTATTAGTCTTACATGGATTGACAGGTGGAGGAGATTGCAATTATATAAAAGATACATTAGAGAGACTTTATGATGCTGGTTATACGGCTGTTTGTTTTAATAACAGAGGAGTCGGATTTACAAAATTATCTGTATTATTTAAATTAAAAAGACACCTTAATACCATAATCATGGAGACCCCTCTGATATGATGGAAATTATAGATTTGATAAAACAAAGATATCCCGAGGCAACATTATAATGTGTAGCCATTTCAATTGGGGCGAATTTGGCAGCTAAATATGCAGGAATTACGAAGGAGAAATGTGCATTCAAATCTATTGTTTGTATAGCCAATCCATTTGATTTATTGGTGTATTTTATGTTCTATTGATTTAGGCTTGCTTTGAAAATTTGGATAGATGGTACAACTATTTATATATCTATTATCTCACTAAGCATTTCAAGTGGTTGCTGAATAAACATTTGGATGTAATGAATGCATGTTTTGATGAACATAATATTGACATCAAAAAGGTATTTGAAGCAAGAACCATTTACGATTTTGATCATTATTTTACAAGACATTTGTAAAAATACGAATCAGTTGAGTAAATGTATAGGGTAACGCTCTTTGTTAAACTAAGGCAAATTCTTCAATACAATATATTAAGGATATTACAGTACCCACTTTATTTGTTAATACCAAGAATGACCCACTAATACCATGGAAATTAGCCCCTATTTAATTACACAGACACATGCCAAATTTAATATTTGCTTTAACTTAAAAAGGGGGTCATATTGAATGGTTTAGTGAGACTAACTTAGTTACTGTTAAGAGAGTAAGTTGATAATCATTGTTTAATAGTGGGTAATGGATCCAACGTTAGACTACTTAAATTATTTCAGAGATCTACCAAATGATAAATGGCAACAATATCTTAAACCAACGAATAGTTGATGTGAATAAATTTATAAGTTATATAATTAATTATACAATCAATTTAAAAAATCTTTGAACTTCTACTGCATTTAACACCTTCTTCCCTATTATAAAAATCCATATTAATTTGAATCAAAAGAATTGTTAAACCCAATTTATGTTTTATTGAATCTTTAGGCTATATGAGAGTCCATCCTACTATAATTCAGTTATGGATTCATTTTCTTTCTCAATTAGTTGAGCTCTAATGATTCTTATACATACAATGAAAATATATTCCGATGAGCTACAAAACCTAATATTATAATTTTACTCTTAGGCTTCCTCCTATACTTGCGTTGAACAGACTAACACTTTTCGCCAGTTTACAACATTTGGCCTCCAACTATCTTTAATAATTAATCCTCACTTGTTAATTAGGACTCATCAGTGCAATGCTTAATAAAAATAAAGAGTTACATTGAATGGATCATGTTTGGCAGAATATAAATTAAGAGATCTATTTTATCTGACTCTCATTAATTTTTGTTATAATTTAATTCTCTCACTTGGTTTTGCATAGGCAGATAATTATGGACTTACAAGAGGAATATAATTATCTTTGTCAGACGGCACCATTTTATTTACTGATACATATCTAAACTATTTTTTTAAATCCTTTTTTTCTCTTTACTCATAATCGCTATTCGAACTTGTTTTTGGAATGTAATAATTAAAACTTTTATCAAACATAATATTAATAAAATTAAATTTTAGTAATTCTAAATAGTTCCAAGACTCCTTCATTTCAAACCAATAATTGATACTCCTTGATGAAATACCTCAAATTTAAAAAATTTTGAATATACTGTTAATGAAACTAATAGTCTTTCGCTATATATTTATAAAAAAATGAAAATATCTTTTTCAATATAATCCTGTTTCGATTTTCAGAAAAACTAGAGAGTACACAATTTAGAGTAGGTTTAATCTCATAATAAAAAAAATTTAAAAAGTTGCGTCTATCGGGACTCGAACCCGACCTAAATGCTTGGAAGGCATTCGTACGAACCTCTATACTATAGACGCTAGCCTATAAAATTTACAATCTTATTGGTTTTGTAACGATATAACAAAGTCCAATATATAAATAAATCTTATAGATTGGCAACTATTACCAAATTTAAATCTAAATTTATGTTATAATAAACACTGATTATTGGGTTTACCTATTGATCTTGTCATTAAAAATTTAAAAAAGTTGCGTCTATCGGGACTCGAACCCGACCTAAATGCTTGGAAGGCATTCGTACGAACCTCTATACTATAGACGCTAGACTATAAAATTTATAATCTCTAGGATTTTATAATAGATGAGATAGAGGGGGAAAACAAATGAATATTTAAAAACAACAATTAAAATATATAAGTTGAGTTGGTTCTACACATGATTGTAATTACTATTGATTTAAGGAGTAAAAATATTTGCGCCTATCGGGAATCGAACCCGATCCTAATGCTTGGAAGGAAATCGTGCTACCTTTACACTATAGACGCAATACAGATATTCTGAGGATCAATAGCAATTGAGAAAAAATTAGTAATTTAGTCTGAGATTTTTGGGATAAAACAATAGTAATAAAATTGCATTAATAAATATTAATTAAACCAAAGGTTGTATAAATTTAATATACACTCTATCATCTTGCTTCTATTATTTCTTCCTCTTCAAATTCTTCGCCTTCCTCATTATGGTTATTAACAAAATTCATTAGTTTCTTTTGATCATTAGAATTCAATGAGACTATTTTATAGGAATTCTAATTACCTGGCCTATTTCGATCTTCTGTGTGTAAATAGATGGCTATAATTAAGGAAACAGAAGCAAGTATTAAAAAGAATAGGACTACTGATACTTGGGAAGATGATTCTGCTGAAATGAAAGCTATGAATAATGGCATCACAAAAAAGGCGAAATTTTGAACAGAGTTCATAACGCCAAATGCTGTGCCCCTTTATATAATCAAATCTTACTAATTATTTTTATTTTACAACAAAGGCAATGCTGGTCCATATTGTACTGGCAAAGAGAGCATAGGCTAATCCCAAAGTGAGCATGCAAAATATAGGATAAAACAACAGCATCAAAACCAATCCTAAAAATACTAATGCACATCCAATCGCAAGAAACTTAATTCTTTAGCCAACTTTGTCCACCATCAATCCAACAAAAGGACTGAAAAATGTACAACACAAATAAGGTATTCCCATCAATTCACCAGCTACTTCTTAATTCTATTCTATAGGTGCATCTGAAGGCAACCATAATTTAATTATTATGCCACTTGAAAAGGAGATAAAAATTAAGACTGAAGTATAAAAAGTGGTCATTATTAAAGTCAAGATCCAAAAAATCTAAAAATTGATTCATTTGTGTATTTTACTTTAGGGAACATTCTAATATCTTCCAATATTTGTTTTACAAGCTCTCCAAAATCCATTACTTAAATGCTATTATCCAATAATCCTTCAGTTTTCTACAGATTTCGTTTTTATAAGATCTCTGTATAAGAATCAATGAAATTCATAATGAGTAATGCAGCCCCAGAAATCAGAGTAATACCAAAACCCACTCCAAAGGCTGTTGTCATACCTGATTTTTCAGCTATTCTTGGGGAAATATAAGTTCCCAACACTGTTGCACTTCTGATCAAACTCAAATTTAGTGCCTACTATTAAAGTATAGTTTACATTGGCAAATGACAACTCCTTTCCCACAAACCATTTATTAATGATAATCGAACTTGCTACACAAAGAGATTCCCCACCCAATCCAAACATAAATCTACCCAATATCATATATTAAAGGTTTGCTACCGAACTTCCAAAATATAAAAAGCCTTAACCCAGAATCACAAAGAACATGAATATCAATGACATTTTTCTATAGCCTTAAAATGATATAAGTTTATTTTACCAAACACATCACTCATAAACCCACCAACTAAAGGCAATATGATATTTGGAATGGAATAGAAGGAATACATAAAACTGAAATAAAAGCCTGTTAATTGCTCTCCATATATTGGACTATAGGTCTGCATTATTTGTTCCTTCAACAATGCAGGTTAATCGAATATAAACATATTTCCATACTATGGTATTCACATATTAATTACTAATGCTAAGCATGCAAGCAATAAAATTATGTATCTGAGAAAGCTTGAATTTGATTGGTCTTATCCCTTTTTCATTGTTTAATAATAAAAACGAATAAATCAGAATCAATCAAAACAAAATTTTTGTAATTTAAAATTTCTAAGTAGCATGCAAAACAATCTTAGCGAAATAAAAAAATATTAACAATAGAGGGAGGAAAGATTTCATTAAAGTCTGTTCAAAGATCAAATCTAAAATATTGATTCAACTATTCAAGATGATTCGAATAATCCTGATTTTGTTAAGGTCATTGTCATTTGCACCTTCATTAATGAAGTAACTATTCAACTTAAATTGATAGACTATAGCAACTAAAGAAAAAATAATATGCTCCGATAACGAAGCTTAATTTGTAGAAAAGGATGACGTAGTTGGTAAAGAATGAAAATAAAAAATAGAATAATAAGACCTTTCTGATTGTATCAAAAAAGAAATTATAACATATATAGAAAGGACATTTATTGAATGTTCTAAACTGCTAAAGTCGAATTATATTGAAAAGTCTGATGTGATAAAAGTATACTTCAATCGTATAAATTTAGTTGCCCATCTGTTCGGCTAATGGAATACGTATTCCAAACGAATATGACATCAGATAGTTTTTTAAGTTGTCTAAAATCAAAAATAATAGTGAAGAATTTGCCAAATCGCTTCGATCTATGGATAGTAAACATTTATTTGGTTTTCTTATTAGCAGTCTTGTATTCCAAGTATTTATTTCAATTATTATTTTGAGGATAGTCAAATTGAAGAAGCCATTTTTGAATTACTCTTTGAAAACATCACATTGGAAAATGCTATCAAATTGTTACTTATCACTGTTCAATATGAATCCAAAAAATAACACTATTTTTATAAGTATCGTTTATAATCATTAACTAGACTTATTAAGCACTTGTATTATTTTAGCAAAGGGTTATTGAAGGAAACCTATGACAATTATTTGCAAAAGATAGTTTAAAATGGAATGAAGCCAAAACAATTGTAAGTTGAAAAACCCAATTTTATTAAATTAATAACTCAATTGCACATTTTTAAAATTAACTCAACCATCCTTTATCCTATTTTTAAATAATAAGAATCAGCTCTATTTTAATATTACAAACCCATTAATGAAAAGAAATCATTCACTGTTTATAGAAATTTGGATTGTCCAGAAGGAAGAGAATAATCAGATTTCCCCCATATTTACTATCTCAAGAATAATGAGTAGTAAACTGTTTTAGTAGCAGTGTAATATGAGATTTCAGGGGATATTCTTATTTTCTAAGAGTACTAAGAGAAGTTCATAAAATATAATGATAATTACTTAGGACTGATTGAGTTTAAGAATTAAGGCAAGGAATTTATTGTTTTTGATGATGGCTATCCAGAGTACATGGAAAATAGCTTTCCTTAATGGGTGGGAAGGAAAAAAAGGAGAATGTTAATTTTTGATTACTTTTCAGATAAAAGATACGACAAACCAAGATTATTTGATGTGAAATGCTTCAACATCAATACAAATTAATATGATGGTAATAATTTTTGTATTATTCCTAAGAGATCATAACTTAAGAACCGCACTATGATGAGTAGAAAGGTTCCTTTAAATTGAAATTAAAAGATATTGCACTAACGCCGTCAACCAGAAATTTCGTATTACAAAAAAAGGAAGACAACAGTAAAGAATAACACATCTATCTGTGTCATGGAAAATTAAATAGACACACATTTCACTTAGAATTACATGAAGGGATCAGCGTATTCTAGGGATTCTGCATTTCTGTTGTATCAATTTGTTCTAAGGGCACTTGTTAATGAATACATAATAATTTGTATTTTAATTTAAAGGAATGTTATAGCACTCTGAATCAGATGATCATTCTCCGGTTAATGTAATCTAGTTTTAAGATAAGAATACTGAGATTGAGTCGGAAGCTTTATGGGATAAGGAAGATACCCAGCAAGAATATCACATTCAAATTAACTCAGATCGAATTTTAGACATTTTTTAATCAATTGAGACTTAAATTGATCCTTTTACTTGTGTTTTCAAAACAAACCAATAAATGATAGTGATGCATAAACAGAAATTGACACTGCTTAAAAAACTAGGCTATTTAATCTGTAAAAGCGAAAATAAATATTGCATAATTCTTATAAAATTAGAGAATCAGAACTCACTATTGATAAAGTCTTTAAAAGGAGTATAAAATCATTCATATAAAGGACTCTGAAATAAATGATAGTATTATGAAGAGGATAGGAAATGCAATTTATTAATTTTCAGATAAAAATTAACATCTTTCCCATATAGATGAAATTATGTAAGTATAAATTTACATTAGACATGAAGATTCAAGATTCAATCCTTTTCATTTAGATAGTTTAAGTGTTGCTATGATATATAAATATCTGTAAGATAAAATTGTAATACCAGATCAAATAACTATGAAATAAATTTATAATTTGATTGAAAAGGAGCATGAAAATATTAAGAGAGAACCATTATTAGTCAAATAACAATAAGTCAGTTAATTTCACATTTTTACTATTGAGAGATTCATCTTCAATAAAATTTATGATCAAATGATGAATCATTATATTGAAAAGTTTCAAGAAAGATAAAATTAAGTGGATTTAAAGAAAATGCAATTGAGAGAAAAATATTCGAAAGAAGATTTAATAAAATCATTAGAAATTAAAAACCATTATTTACCGAATGCTGATATACCATATTTTGAAGCAATAAATGAATTAAAATTGATTAATCTCTACAAAACTCCAACTGAAATGTTGAAATAATTTTAATATGTACTTGTTCTGATTAGAGGAGTTGCTTTTGAATGCAATTAAAAAGAAGAAATAATTGCTATGGATGACGAATTGCCAATATTAATTTGGGTAGCTTTGATGAGTGATATTACTAATCTCTATGCAAAAATATATTTTGTTGATGATTATATATAGGAAATTGAGAATGAAAAGAGAATCTTAACTAACCTAAGAGTTTCTTTAGATTATATTTCTAAAGAATGGAAATTATGAAATGATTATTTTTATCTTGCAATTAGTTTATCAATTCTTTAAATTATTGATATCTATCAAGCTATCTAATAAATGATACAAATTTAAATATTTTTGATCTAGAGTGCATTATTAATGTAAAGCTCTCAAGACTTGCTTTGAAAAATGTTTTATTTATATTAATTAATAATCTATTTGTTATAATAAATTTGAATAATATCATGAACTTTTATTAGCCAAATCAATCAGCAACTAATTTTAATGTGAGAAGACATTCACAATAGTATTTAAGAATATCCAGCTAAATAATATTAGATTTTATTAAAACCATTTTAATAATAGAAGAGATGATTTGAATTAGAATTAGAAACAAGTCAAAAAACCTTTTTAATTAAGTGAAGGAATTACAAATATTGATCAACAACACTTAATCAAATATAAAATTAGAATAATTGATTAATTCTGTCAAAAATAACAATTGGAATGCTTAAAATAGTGTACTTCAAGTTTCTCAATAAAATCTTTAATATTAGAAAATATGAAAATGAGATTTTTTGTCAAATAATCTATTATGATATTAAATGTAAATAAAAGAACTGATAAAAATACTTCAATTTAGATAGTTTCTTGAACTCAAAAAGCTAACAATTAAGTACCAAAGCAAATCAATATCAATAATTCTAGGTTTGTCAAATATTAAATAATATGAAAAATGAAATTCATAGGGTTTTACAATGTTAAAAGGATTGGAAGTGATCTAGGTATATAGAAATAGGCATTTAATATCAAGTAAATTTTGGAATAAACTAAGTAAATAATTGATCTTACTTAGACTTCGCATTCTATGAATCTCAAGGAACCAGAAAGTAGAAATTCTTTTTGGCAAATAAGATGAATTAATTTAATTCATGGACATCTTTTGATGAATGCTTAGATTATATAATTTTCTTAAAAATAATGTTATTTTCTTAGCGTTAATCAACATAATTTGAAGAGTTGGAATCTTTAATGAGCAGGATGCCTCAAGTATCTTCGCGTTCTCGAAATTTATCCAGTGATCGATAATTAAATAATGAGCGATCAATTAAACTGTCCATAGAAAACAGTAGGCAAAGACAATAAGCATAATCATATTCTGTGGAAAAATCAGTAAACACTTCTAAATTAATTTCGATAGTTGAATTTGAGTTCCCAGAATCAGAAGGTCGAAAATTTGGTGGCTTCATGGATACAGCAAAAAAATTCATCATCCCTCAATTCAAGTTCAAATAATGTTTAGCCAAGCAATTTGTTATAATCTAACCTGGTTTCTCAATTTGAAAGCCAAGGAAGGCAATCAAATCGGCCGCATATTATTATAGAAGAAGATCTGTTATTTACAGAAGAAGGAGATTAATAGCATGGGATTCAATCCAACAAAATCAATTAAAATAAAAATAAAACCCCAAGCACAACACGTCCTCATGCAAAGAGTATTAAAGAATAATGTATTCTATTTACTTATGAAGAAAGTTTTGATGTCAAAAAAATTGCTATAGACAAAAATGTTCCTAAAAAAAACCAGAATTCGTATGCTCTGCGTCCTCAAACGATGAAAATGCACACTTCTACTCAAGTGAAATCTTCGCCCATGGTTTACAAAGAGCAATCTCTACACAATCCAATGAAATCATCCCATATCGATTACACTAAATTTAGTAATCTAAATAGTGGGTCAAATAGTTATTGCAACAATATCAATAATAGAAATAAATAGAATAACTAACAAAAAATAGTTAAGAAGGCTAATTTAATCCAAAATTCAGAGTTCTAATTAGATAATTCATGTATTACTGATTTGATCAGATTAAAGGATTAGATCTTATCAACATATCTAAAATAGAATAGAGCTCTCATCAGTTCCCAAAATCAAATAGTTAAGTAATATTGAGATATTTATTTAGAAATTTTGATGAAATAGTAGCGATTTTAAAGCAAGATTTCCCACAACATTAATGAACAATGTATTTATGTTATTAAATATATATTAATCTAATGTAAATGTTTTGAAACTTCTTCAAAAAAGAAAAACCCTTAATCAAATAGTATTATTAAAACAGAGATTTGTACTTTTCTATTAATTTCCTTATTAAAAATATGTTGATTTTGTTTATATTCATTAAATTTTAATCAAAAAACTGTATCATATAAAACAAAAAAATTAAGTAATGAGCCAATAGTTTTCTTGAAGTGTGTAAATATTAGAAAATTGAATGATTTTTGGGATATGCAAAAAGTGTAATATAATAAGAGTACAATATTTTTATAAATGTCATACAAATGTCTTCAGTTGATCTAAGAACCCTTAATTAGGTTCAGCTCTGGCATGCTTTTATTTTACATAATTTAAGGCTCTTAACGAATTGAGTCTTAATTTTCTAATAATGTAGGCTGTTATGATTGTCACTGATCTGCTCTAACCACCATAACAATGAACTAAAATATTTTTATCTTGGGCAATAATTGAGTCAATATATTCGATACACTCTTCAAAGTGTAACCGTATGTTGGTTTCTGGTTTGTCCTCTATCGAAATGCATTTATAAGAATATTTGGAAGGAAAATACTCAGGCAAGTCTCCGATAATTAGAATATTTGAGATTTTGTTTTTGCTTAGCCAATTTTAATCTTTGGCATAAACAATTGATGACAAATACACGTGAGGGATTATTTCAGACATGAGTAAAATAAAATAATAATAATAATAATAATTTAATAAATTAAATGAGGCATTTATAAAATCTCTTAATGAATATTAGTAGTGGATATGAATATTAATTGATTTAATTAATGGAAATCTTTACTGAAAAAATATTTTGCTTGAAATTTTCATTTATAAATAGTTTAAGTGAGTAATTTCATTAAAAATGGAACAAATAATAAATTTTCAATTCCAATTTTGATGCATTGTAATAAGTAAAGATCTGGAGAGTAAAGATGGGGTGAGTTAATAATATAAATAAATAATTAATAATATTAATTCATGCAGACAGCCTCAATATTTAATGGAAAATATGTGGTATAGAAGAAGATATCGTCTGGCTCTTTTGGGGTGGTTCTATTTGGACATGATAAAGATAAAAATATCGATGTGGCAATAAAAATAGAGAAGGAAGAGAATGAGGATGTGCGTTCTTTGGAGAGGGAGGTTCAAGTTTTGGAGAGGTTAAATGGAATTGAAGGAGTTCCTAAAATATATTGGCATGGTGAGTAGGACGATTTTAATGTTATTGTTATGCAAATTTTGGGAAAGGACTTATCTCATTATGTGAAGAGCAAAAAGAAATTTTCATTTAAAACATCTATCCAATTAGGAATTTAAATTGTAAAGGTTTTGGAGAGAATTCACAATAAAGGAGTTGTTCATCGAGATTTGAAGCCTGAAAATGTGTTATTTGGAATTGATGATGAATCTTCTAAAATTTATGTGGTTGATTTTGGAATAAGTAAAATATTTCGAGATAAAAATGGAAATATTCAGTAAATTTGAATAATTTAATTAGTCCTTTTCGTGACAACACATCTTTCATTGGGACAACTCGATACGCTTCCATAGCAGCACATAAAGGCTTTGAGTTGAGTAGAAAAGATGATATTGAATCTCTGATCTATGTTTTGCTGTACTTCATAAAAGGGTAATGAATTGTGAATAATAAAAAGTCTAGGCAGTTACCATGGCAAAATATGTAGAATGTCAGCGATGAGGAGAGGACAGCAAAAGTTGGAGAAATGAAGATGTCCATCGATCCTAGGGAATTATGTAAGGATGCACCAATAGAATTTGCAATCATACTTGAGTATTGAAATTCAATAATGATTTAGGTATCTTAAACAATTACAATATTTGAGTGAGCCAAATTACAACTTGATTTAATAGTAGTTTGAAAAAGCAGCAGAAAATTTGGGTATTTAGTTGGACTACTCGTATGATTGGGATTAGTAATAGCCAATGAAAATTTCATAGAGTGTTCATTCTGACATCATGCAAAGATCCACTACTTTAAATTAATAATTATAACTTCCATCCACTACTGGTGAGATGAAAAAATCAATAGATAAACAAGGAAGCAACCTGATCAGATAGTATAAATCCATTTAAATCTGATTAGAATGAGTAATAATCAATTCTTAGCTCCTCCTCAATCAAATTAGTTACAAGTTCATGCTCTAAAAAGACAAGATTCGTCCTAATAGCCAAGTATCGTATCTGGCAGTTTAATGCTGAGTACATACAATTCGATAAGGCCAAAATATTAAGCATCTCAGTTGGGCATAGATGTTAAAGCGAGTATAGATAGTGCGCCTAAGGAATTTTTATAGGAGCAGAGGAAGACTTCGGAGTCAGCATAATAAAAAGCACAAAATTGCAATACTGAAACAATTGGATGGAGAGACTCAATCTTTGAGGAGAACTTTGATGATCTGCCATTATCTAAGAAATATGGACTTCTTTAATAAAAGGGAGTTGATATGTAACAATGCATTTCTAAAATTAATTTTAGGTATAGAAAGTAAATGAATTCTAGTGCTAGCCCAAACAGACCTAAGAAAAAACAATGAATTTTAATTTAATTTTAGATTATTCTAAATTTGCCAAATTTTATTCTTAAATAATTTCAACTATGGATATCAGGTTTGTACTTTTATGAGATTGCAATTTCAATGAGACATTTGCTTTGATTAATAATTGCTCACTAATTTAGTTTAATAAATTTGTTAAAATAAATGAATCCAAATACCCCTTTCAATGAGCGCTTCTTGAAAATTCAAGAGAAATTGAATTCCATTCCTCTTCAACATGATACTTCTAAAGCTCATAGAATTGATACAATTAATTCTAGAGTCACAGCAGTAGAGGAGAGAATTCAGGATACAATTACATCTTATAGTAGAAAACTAGTAATAGTTTATTAATGATTTTAAGCATTCTTTGAAAGATGAAATAGTGAGACTTCAAAAGCAAATTGAAGAAGAAAATAATGCTTTTGAAACATAGTTCGAGTAAAGAGTTCGTGAGATTGCTGCATTTGAAAGCAGAATAACAACTAAATTGGAATAAGAAATAGCTATAAGAAGAGATGGAAACCTAAAATTGCAAGGGTATTTGGATGAGAAAGTAATATGAGGAATTTATTAGAACATAGGTTGTCTACTTGAAATCTGATATTCAGACAGAGGGTAAAATCAGATCGGAATAAATTGAGAATATTACTACATCATTAGAAAATGATTTGCCTAAGTTGTATGATATGGTGAAAACTGAAGGATAAGATAGGGAAGATAATGATAATGGAACATTGAGGAGATCTGGAGAAGAGATCAGAAGATTGAATGAGGGTTTGACCAATCAAAAGAAGCTACGGTATAAATGATCATTGACTATCTATCATAGAGAAGAATCCGAGACGGCTATCTTTGAAATGCTTAAGGACTTAGTTTCTAGAGTGAAGAGTGAGATTGAAGAAGAAAAGAAACTAAGAGAAGAATCTCAAGAATCACTATTGGGTTTGTTGGAGGATGCAGCAAATAAAATTTATAGAGCAGCAAAAGATTGATAAATTATACAATCATATTAAAATAAATTTTATTTAATATTATATATTCATTTATTTTATTTATGTTTCCTATGATTTTTAGTCATAATCCTAAATAATCGAGCAATTTCATTAGCATTATTATGCCTCAGAAAATATTCGAAATTCCTAACTTTCTCAAACCCTTCAAAAATGTCTGAATACTACCATAACCTTTTCCCTGGATCTTCATCTAAAGTCTTATTTGTATATATGTGATCAATCGAGTACTCATTAACTTTTATTTGAGGCCCTACTTATTTGGTTAATTTCTATTGGTCTCCTCTTTCGACAATTTTCTTATCCGAATCTTAAATGCTCTTATTACTAAGTATAGTGTTTTATGGGTTTTAGAATCTAAAATTCGGTTACAATTGTTAGGGTCCTTGATTGAAGCGACTTAAATATTTATTAGATCTTTCTGCTCTCTAAATCTTATTAATTATTTCTAAGATTTTATCTCGCTATATAATTTAACAGTTATTTTACAATTTCATCATCCTTTAATGCATCTGTGCAAGCTTAAAATGATAGCTTCCTCTTCAGCTAACATTTTGATTACTATAAAAATGATGGATTAAGCAATGAATTTCTTTAGACATCTTTATTTAATTTAGAAGAATATTCAAGAATTTAGTCGTCAGCATCGTCAATACAACTGGTCCCTATTTAATAATTAATATAATTTAAATAATACCATCTCCACTTTCAGCAATATTATTTTACTCCTCAATTTAATCCTACAATATTTATGTTTTGCACATATACAGATAGATACTGTTTTGAATGTCTGATGATTCTCTTCTTGTTTGAATTTTTGGTTCCAATTTTCTCACATATTTAACTCTATCAGAAGGAATATATCTTCGATAATTTAGCAATACTTTGGATCGATTTGGATAACCACATACCATACTAATACACTATAAATTACAATAAATACGGGCATTCAAGAATAACATGTGTTGATTTATTGCAGGCTCTACATGTAACATCGACTAATTCTTACCTGTTCATAAATGAGATCTATTGAACCAATTCACAGTATTTATACTAATCTTATAAGTGAGTTATATTACATAATCATTTTGATGTTAAGATGCTAATTCTATAAATTGAGACCTTTCAATCTTTAATACATAGGAAAATTAGTTGGATTTACATGACATTTAATAAGCTTAAGATTAAAAGAATTCCAAAACACCAAAAGCTTATCCTTCATGTTTTACTGTTTCCAACACCTTTATCGTTTATTATTTGTTTTTCAATGTGATATAAAATGAGAGATCACCATTAGATAAAATATAGAGATATTAACTAGGGTCATTTTACTAAGGAATATTTAAAAATCATACTTTATATATGATTGATTCGGGTACAAATTTCTCTTCCACCATTGCTTTTGATAAGGAAATCAAAAATGCTTCGCTGAAATTGTTCACAAGGAAACTATTCTTCGATATCAATTTCATATTAGTATCTATTTTCATTTCTTCAGCCAATTATTTTGGAATCAATTCACTAAATTTGTAAACTTCTCTATCATTATCTTCCATTTGATCACTCCAAACGTATTCAAAATACTTTCTTATTTTCTCAGCCAAATGTTTATTTATCCCCTTAATCCTAATAAACTTTTTAAGGTTATTCATATCAGTTCTAATCTAAAAGCTTTATCTGCTCCATTCAGCATAGATTGAATTGATATTGCCAATGGAGTAACCAAAAACTCCCACTGCCGATAAAGCCATTCCTACTGCAAATACTCTTTCTCTCAGATTCTATGGAGTAATATCACCATAACCGATGGTAGTCATTGTAATGATACTCCAGTAAAAAGAATGCAAATATTGATTAAACCAGTCTTCATTTTCTATATTCTAAGCCTTGACCCAAGATACTTCATTGGGATTCCCAGTAGATCCAACTAAAAACCAAATGCAGGCTGAAAAATGAGCTGCTGCTAAAATTGTGTATACTAATTTGACTATGTCTACTATAACAATTTAAATTGCTGTCAATTCTAATCTATCGAAAAGGGTTCTTGAAAATTTGGTTATTTAAAACACTTTCAAAATTATAACTAGATCCAAGTATTCCAAATTGAATCGTAGACTTATAAAGTAGGGGATCACCACAAATATGTCAAAGAAGAATGCTATTATGATATAGGAATCAATTTTACATGATTGCAAATAGTTTTTTGCAATTTGATATCGATTTTCAATTACTGCTCCTTTATAGTAATAACAAGTATTGAATTTCAAAATGATTTCAAGCATAAATGAATAAGATGGTAAAACATCGAACATAATCTATCTGGCCTAATAAAAAACATCATTGGAGTGCTCATCGAATTTGAATGCAATTTTGGCTGATACGTAAAGTACGTTAATATTCAATATGGTGAGTATGTATATATTCCACCAAATTGAAGCCAAGGACTCAGGTCTCATTATTAGTTTCTGATTCCAACAGTAGATCTTCAGCATTTTAGTTCTACGTATTGGAACCAATATATTTTAATTCAGAAAGTGCTTTACTTTTTAAAATCCTGTGGGTTTCTAAAATTAGATTAAATCCATACATGTTACTTCGTATTTAAAGAAATTTTTTAATAAGTAATATGAAAAGTCAGCTGACACATCGCCTATTATTTCAAAAACATTTTTGTTGATTAATTTAAAACTGGTAGCAAAGTTCGATTTTGTGATAAAGCTTATGAACCTAAGAGTTAACATCAAGATCTCCAAGGCTTTTGCCTTCCAAATTTTATTGCTAAACCCAGGATGATCATTAGAAATTTGACTTTCAATAAGGATAGGGCTCTCCTCTTTGAGATTCATTACTGTTTTATTAGATTGTAAACTCGCATCTCTTAATCTAGGCCCTATATTACAGGCGTAATTAGGTCTATAAAATATGATTCCAAAAAGAACATACTTGTTTTTCTAGTCAAATAGAAGACTCATAACACCCTTTTGATCATTTTGTTTTGATTATCTAAAATTCTAAATATCGTGTAGGATGACTTCCTGATCTTAATCACAACTTTTCAAAAGAGATCTAACTGAATGCACCTGATTTTCAGTATCCAATTTTTCTTCTGTTCTATATAAACTAGAGTATTACAAATATCTGAATTTAGATGATTACTTTTCATAATTATTAATAAAAATAATAGTTTATCATCGATTGTATTTCATTAAAATTTCTAACATCTTTTTTTCAGTTGATTAGATTTTAGTTATCAAAGAAAATGTATTGGGATGGGGAAGTAGAATTGGATGCACTACTTATTATATCCTAATAATATTATTCAAAAATCTTAGGGAAATAAAAGTTTAATAATGATGTTAAGAGAGAATGATATCTACAATGGTTGTTATAATAAATAAGATTATTTGCAAACATCATGGGATTAATAAATTTGAGAAATTTTAATGTGAGTTTAAAAATCTATATTTTTATTTAAATATAAATTCTGAATGAAGCACAATCAACAACTTCCTAATGCTCACATGCGTAAACACTGGACAAGATTCGTGAAGACCTTCTACAATTAACCAGCTGCAAAAAGAAGAAGACAACAAAGAAGACAAGCAAATGCATTAAGTAATGATTTGATGTGAATTTTAGGGGCCTCACCAAGACCTGTTGAATTGCTTAGACCAGTAGTGAGAGGACAAACAATTAAATATAATGGAGTGTAAAAGTTAGGAAGAGGATTCTCATTGATTGAGCTTAAGGAAGCTGGACTCAATGCTTAATTTGCAAGAACAGTAGGAATCGCTGTGGATCATAGACGTAGAAATAACAGTTAAGAGGAATTGGCTGCCAATGTCAAAAGAGTCAAAGCATACTTGTCTAAATTAGTGCTCTTCCCAAGAGTAGCAGGCAAACCAAAGAATGGTGTTGTTAAAGATTCAGCAAACGAAGTTGTTGCTTAACCTGTTACTTAAAATACTAATCCTGAAGTATTACTTTATATTTTATGACTTCTAGGTTATCACTTTCTAAAGAACACCCAGAAGAGAGAAAGCAACAGTAATTTCTAAGGAGCTCAGAGCCAAGAACGTATATCGTAGACTTAGACAAGAATGGTACAATGCAAAATTCGTTGGAGTCAAAGAGAAGAGAAAGAATGCTAAAGAGTAGAAGAAATGAATAGTATAATACGTACATTTGGATATATTAAATATTATTAATTAATGAATTTTCCTGATATTATCAGAAGTGGGATCTTGGCCATTAAGAAAATCGCAGAGAATTAGGAAATAAACAAAATATGTGATCACTTGATGGACACTCTTCGATTGTAGGACTACCCAAAATATTTGGATAGGATAGTGCTTCAAGATGTTCGTGTATTGAATTTAGTAATGTTAGATAGAGCATTTATAAAATTAGTGCGATTTTCTGAAGAATCTTAAAAAAATCAATGAGAATGAGCAGGTCTTTAATATTTTGTTGAAAAATGAAGAAGAAACTTATCGGCTAAATAAATGTGTATAGGAATTATAACAGAACAACGAGAATTTGATGAAATAAATTTACACCTATGAAAGAATGCTAAACGTTTTGAATCAAAATTAGGACGATCAGATCTATCACTTAAATAAGATAAAGGTCTGGTAAGGATTACAAACTAATTTAGGAGCAGAGTATGGAAATCGTGCAGTTGAAAATGAAATTATAAGACCAAGAAAATATACTCTCGAATCCTTCGTAAATGAAGAAACAAATTAAATTATTAGAGAGCAAAAAGAAATGATTGCATATTATTAATTTTATTATTAAATGATAATTGAAGTTAAAAGAAATGAGGATCTTTTAGTAATTTGTAGAATTTGCGAGAAAAAAGTATCAATAAGTTAATGACGCCTTAGTTAGATGCTCATCTCATTACAAATCATCTCACCAATTGCTAATAAGTATACGAAACAAAGATGTTGTTATAAGAATTGAATTGTTAAATCCACTAATTAGCAGAATAGGCTTAAAACAAATTTCGTACAACCAACACTAAATATTAAATCCATAAGGCCAAGCAAACTAGACAAAACCTTTATGAAAACGGAAAGAGACAATCGGTTTCCCTCAATTAGCTTTAATTAGATGGCTCTATAAGTGATGGCACAGGATCAAAAACAAATAAGGCTTCTCATTAAAACACAGGAAAGTCTCGTTTTGCACTCATTGGAGCCCAGAATAAAGTTAAGATGCATGCGGAATCTGATTAAATCGTAGAAATGCAAAATAAAGATTAATCAATTTAAAATGGGTTATTTGATTAGAATCACGAAATTAATGTAAATTAAATTAAAGGCAAACAAAGGGCTAATTAATAATACATACACTCTCCTTAAAGAGAAATTCTGTAAGGAAGTTCACCAAGTTCAAATGGCTTCGATAGTCCTGCCTCATTTGAGTAAGAATTATTGCAAATATTTAAATTAGTGATAATGTTGACATCTTAAAAGACCTGAGACAATAATTAAATTGCCTTAAGATTATAATCAATTATACTGAAGAGACAATTAAAATCAATAGTGGCACTCAATCAATTTAATTTGATCTTCAAACTCAAGTTAACTTAATGAACACTAGGGATTTTTAAGATAGAGAACTACAAGACATAGTTAAATTAGCTTTGAAGTTAATTGAAGTAATTATTAATGTGATTATTATCCTTAGGAAAGAGTCCAATTTACTTAAAAAATATCTAGATTATAAAAATTAATATCAGAAGAAGATAAACAAGATAATATCAATTCTCCTTTGGGATTAAAATAAAATACAGAAGGCTTCAGCAGTAGATCCCCAAAAAGAAGCCCAATCTTATAGAATTGCGAGAAGTTGAAGTGGCTAAATAAATAAAATGTATTTTTCAATTATGATTAGAATAATACTATTCAAGAGAGCTCATTTAAGAAAAGTTCAAGTGAATTTGGAGATGAAGAGAACAATTCTTAATCCGATGAAAGTGTGGAAATAAAAAGACTCAATAGAAACAGTTCAGAAGAGTCATTAGAGATGGATAACTCATCTCAAAAATCTAAAAACAATATCATCTCATTCAAGGCATTAAACCTCGATGATTAAGTGGAAGAGAAGGATTTCGAAAATGCGGAAGAAAAGGATAAAGGATATTATAGTGATGGTGATATCAAAGTAATGAAGATAGCTAAAAATAAATAATTGTAATAATATAATAAATTGAGTTTTTAGGTTAAATGTAACATTATAAGACTTCGAATTTATATCTGTCTTAGGGGTAGGGGGTTTCGGTGCAGTTTGGTTGGTAAGCAAGAAAAAAACTAAGGATTATTATGCAATGAAGGTGATTGACTGTCGTAATAAAAATATGAGCGAAATCTAAAATTTAAGAGCAGAGAAAAACGTCTTTGAAATATTAGAAGGTGACTTTGTAGTCAAAGCTTTCTATTCATTTATCTAAGATCAATGTTTATTATTTCTTTTAGAATATATGATGGGTGGGGACTTTAGTTAAGTGTTGTTTTAATATGGTAGACTATCGGAATAGGTTGCAAAGTTCTATTTAGCAGAATTGCTTTTAGCTATTGAGTCATTGCATAAGAAAGGAATTATCCATAGAGACCTTAAACCTTAAAATATTTTACTTGACTCTTAAGGTCATATTAAATTGGCTGATTTTGGATTATCTGAGATAGCTTTAGTACAAAAGATAAAGGATGGGAAAGATGGAATTAATTTATCAATCGATCCTGAAGCTCTACCATAGAATGTTTCTAAAAGATAGATAAAAATCAAATGCAATTTAGAATTTCATATGCAAAATTATCCCAGCAAGAACAGTGTTTAAGATAAATCATCTTCAGGAAAAAGATAGAACAGAATTATAGGAACACCAGATTATATTCCCCCTGAAGTTATTATTGGATAGTCGATATCAAATTTTTCAATAGATTGGTGGGCTTTTGGAGTAATAATGTATGAGTTTTTGGTTGGTATACCTCCATTCAATGATAAAAGTATCCCCAAAGTATTTGAAAATATAACAATGAGGGCTATTGAATGGCCAGAAATTGGAGATGGGGAAGACATGATTTCTAATAATGCATATAATTTAATCAACAAATTATTAGAGCCAAACTATCACATCCGATTGGGTCATTAAGGAATAGATGAAATAAAACAGGATCCTTTTTTTAAGGACATAGATTGGGTTAATATAAGAAATGTAGAAGCTCCAATGATTCCAATTCGTGATCTAGAACATTTAGAAGAAGAGTAATGTAATATACTGCAAAAATAAAATGAAGAGAACAAAATGAAGGATAGACTACAATCAGTTTAGTATTCACACGATGGAAAATTTGATGAGGTTGCAAATCTTACAAGATTCGATCTTTTGGCTAAATTAAGTGAGTAGGATGCAAGGAATGTCATCAAAAAACAATCAAATCAAAAATTTCATGGAAAATGAAAATTCTATTGATCAAATAATCTTCTAATGTATAATTATACTTAAGAGATAAATAATATTATATTATAATATAAAATATTTACATTTTTTATTTATAAAGGTCAAATTGAATGATATATCAGTTTAGATATAATATATCATAGAAAATTTTGGGAAATCAGAAGTTTGAAATTAAATAATTAGACAAAGATATAGGACTGACTCATGAATTACACTATTAGAATCAAATTATAAGCAAATATATCCTAATCTTCTTAATCATCCTTTTTGATTGTAAACACCTATTCCAATTAAACTTTGAATAATTAATACTTCACTAATATTTTTCCACTTTTATTAAATGAATTCAAAAAAGAATAGCAATTAATCGATGCAGAAATTAAGAAAATAACACAATTAATGTATAATGTATAATGTACTTTTTCTTTCATCAATCGAATAAGCCACCCATGTCGACGTCTTCTTCTGGCTCTGGAGCCTTTTCAACTGGCTTTTCTTCAGCCTTTTTAGCTGGTTATGCTTAAGAAGCAACTGGAGCTGCTTTTGATGCTAAATTGTTAATATCTCTTTATTTACATCCTCCTCCTAAGGAAAGTGTTCCAACTTTCTTCAATCCTTCTGCTATGACTTCTTACAATGTCTTTCCTTTAAGAGAATCTACTAAAGTCTTAATTTCAGCATCTGATCCTGTTACACCAACTTCAGCCAATAGTCCCTTAACATCAGCCTCACCTAAGTATTTAATAGATTATCATACTGGGATTAGCTTTTCCGCCTAAAGTCAACAAAGCATATGCAGCAACGTATTACATTGAATTTTTTTTTAAAATTAATTTCAAATCCCATAAAACCTTAATAAACTCTAAATTTCACAAATTCATATGGAAATGAATCTACTCCTTATTAAATTTATGTTTGGATATCCAAATAATGAGTATACTATTAGAGGATAAGGTAGTGAATCAATAAAACAATTACAATAATTAATAGTATTTTAAATGTTTTATTGGAATAAAGAAATTCAATATATATTTAAAAAAGTTCCCTTTTTATTCTAATAAACCCAGAGAAAACAGACACCAGTCAGATATCTACTGACTAGGTTGACTTGATGGAAACTTTTTATAACTATGAGGGGGAGGAATGGAGAAATAATTTAGATGATTTTATTGCTTTCTTAAACATTTTAATTTAAAACCAAGCAGTCTCTTTGATTCTTCTTATGTACAAAGGTTATAATGAAATGATGTTAAATAAAGTATTTCGATAAAAATGAAGAGCGTTTACTTTTTAAATCAATGTACTTTTAATTAAGTATGCAGATCGATGTTTTTTATGTAATGAGAATGTAATTATTTTTGTCATCTTTTTAAAATCTTTGTCTACTAACTAATTATTTTGATCAAAACTTAGTCCTTAGTAAGAACCAGTATTTCAGTTTTATAAACTTGAAGTTTGAGACTTTCTTTTAAATTCTATCCACATTTAGATACCTAAAATTTAACTCCATAGAGGAGTATAAACAAGGAAAGCATTTAGCGCAAATTTCTTGGTTCTAAACTGAGGATTTAGTTTAATTAGATTAATTAGATAAATTAACATTAATTTTATAATTAATGGGAATTTAACACACTTGTTGTATGAGAGAGTGTTCGAACAGAGAATAGAATCCTGATTCTGAAGTGCAGGTGATCTAGAATTAATAGAATTTTAATATAAAACGACAGTTTTCAATTGAAAACTAGACTTTAAAGACAACATAGAAAGGAACAATTTAAATAAGTGAAATGGATAACACATTTGAAATGCTGGAGGAGAATTAATCGAGTAATTTGGAAAACAACCCAGTACCAGCATTTGTCTAAAATAAATAATTTCATTAATCTATGGTTCCAAGGAGAGAAAATCGATTTATGTAAGACATCGAGTGTGAAGTCAGAGAAAGAATTAAGCAAATGTAACTATTTCTATAAAGTTTAGATATATTTAGGATAAATTCGAAGCATTATAATCACATTATTCTGAATTAAATCATTAATAAAATCCATCAAAATCTAATGAGTGTTCCTCCAAAGTTCCTAATTATAATGAATCAAATAGTAACCTAAATTTTCCCTTTAATTCAAGTCTAGGCATTGAAAAATTGTAAAGCACACAATTAGAATGCATCACAGTTCCGCATAAGGAGATGAGAGGAATATTAAAAAGTGATTCGTCTTAAAAGTATTCTTAATCGTTAGATGCAAAAACTGAGAAAGCAATCAGTAATAAAAAAAGGGTTCACTTCTCTTAGGATACTAAATTCAAGACTTAAGATGCAACCCATTTGTTTAAATGGAGAAACTTAAGAAATATATGAGTTATTTATTTTATTCTCAACCGTATAACCATTTATGTATCAAATTAAAACTTAGCAAACATTGTTTTAGGTCAACCAATTGGACCAAATTCATAAGGAGTGATGAATGCAAGTCTACATTGATGGGTTTCTTGAGTTAGTAAAATGCAATTAGATTAAAATATAATAGAATAGATGAAAGTATTGAAAGTTGGGAACTTATTTGGGGGAGTTTTAAGAGAAGATCCAAAAAGGGTAGGAATCCGATTCAGCAAGTGAAATAGAGTATTGAGGGATTGTGGTTGTTTTGGAATAATACAATTTTCTATTTGAATAAGAATTTATCAGTAATATAGAAAGAGTTGATTAATAATGATTTAAGTGATTTCTTGAAATAAATATCTTTAAATAATATTTTAAATGCAATAACAGGAAACAAACTTTGACGAAAATTTATATTCAAGATAAGTGGCTGTGTTGGGAGCCGAGACTTAATCCAAACTGATCTAAATGAAGTGTTTCATTCATGGATTGAGAGGGGTATATAGATTTATTATGGCAAGTTGGGATTAGAGATAGCCAAGAATTTGATATTGGCTGGGCCAAAATCTGTAACCGTATATGATCCAACAGTGTTATCTATAGCTGATTTGGGTTCAAATTTTTATGCCACACTCGAACAAGTAGGAAAGGTCACAAGATAAGATGCAGCAATCAAATAATTGAAAGAATTGAACCCATATGTGAGTGTGGAAATATACAATGGGTAATTGAATGGAGCCAGTTTGAGTGAATATTCAGTCGTGGTTCTGACAGATGTTTGGGATTAGAAATTCATCACCGAAGTAAATGAGGCAGTCAGACAAAAAGGACATGGATTCATTTTGGCTCATTCTTCAGGATTATTTGGATCGACATTCATTGATTTCTCAGATGTATAATATTTGATTATATCTCTAATAGAAATTCTAAATTTTTGATCCAAATGGTGAAGAACCAAAGTAGGCAATTGTGGCTGGAATTACAAATGAAGTGGAAGGAATAGTGAGTACAATAGAAGAAAAGAGACATGGATTTTAGGATGGAGACAGTATCACATTCAGAGAAGTGGTTGGAATGGCAGAAGTGAATGATAAGATCTTTAAGATAAAGGTATGATTATGTATGTGAATATTCAAAGGTGAAATCCCCATTCATGTTCAGCATTGGAGATACAACAGGCTTCTCCTAATATTTGAGAGAGGGCATTGCATTGTAAGTGAAGGTTCCTGAAGATATTGCATTCAAATCATTCAATGCATCATTGAGTCATCCATTTGCACCAGGCAAGAATGAATTAGATTTGATGGATTGGGAAAAGATTGGAAGACCAGAACAATTACACATCTCATACAATGCATTATTATAATTCACATAATAAAATGGCAGATGGCCAGGATTATTGAATTAGGAGGATGCCTAAAAAGTGTGGGAATTAGCATAACAAATCAATAATTCAGACAGAGGAGAAGGAGCTTTAAAAGCAGAATTGGATGAGCAATTGGTAAAGAACACTGCATTGTATTTCTCAACTTAAATAACTCCCTTGACTTCATTCTGGGGTGGTATTGTGGCCTAAGAAATAGTCAAATACACAGGTAAATTCACTCCAATCAGACAATGGTTACACAGTGAATTCTTTGAAGCTTTGCCTGAAACTGAAGTCAACAGAACATTGTTGAATAATCAATATGATGATTATGTTGCAATCTTCGGAAGAGAAGCATTACACTAATTATAAAACTCAAATTTATTTATGGTTGGTGCAGGTGCTTTAGGATGTGAATACATCAAAATGTTTGCACTTATGGGATGTGGCAGTGGTGCTTCAGGTTAAAGTGACTGTTACTGACGGATGATAATATCGAGGTTTCCAATTTGAATAGGTAATTCTTATTTAGAAAAAATAATGTGGGATCTAACAAGGCAGCAACAGCATGCAAAGTAGGTGAATAAATGAATAAAGCATCCAAATTCAAGTCATATGCTCTCAGAGTTGGACAATAAAATGAACCAATCTTCAATGATCAATTTTGGGATGGATTAGATATTGCAATCAATGCAGTTGACAATGTTCATGCTAGAAAATATATTGATAATCAATGTTGCTATTATGGTAAGCCATTATTTGAAAGTGGAACTCTTGGTACTAAATGCAATTCCCAATTGATTCTCCCAAATAAAACACAATCTTACAGTGAATCATAGGATCCACCTGAGGAATCTATTCCTTTATGCACATTGAAGAACTTCCCCTATTAAATTGAGCATACCATCTAATGGGCCAGAGATTACTTTGCAGGATTCTTTGAAGATGGATCTCAAGATTGCATCAAATATCTAGAGAATCCAGAAAATTATCTTAAGAGAATTTTGAATGAACTTAAAACTCAACCAGGAGTGTTAAGACCAAAATTAGAATCAGTCAAGAAATTTACTGAAGTTGCTAAGAAGCCTTCATTACATTCTATTGTAACTTTGACTAAAAATATGTTCTAAGACATTTTCTGCAATTAAATCAAATAGTTACTTTACTGTTTCCCACCTGATCACAGAACATCAGAAGGTTAATTGTTTTGGACCAATCCTAAGAGACCACCAACACCAATTGAATTTGATCAAAATGATCCTCTTCATCAACTATTCATTCATAGTGCTGTTAACATTTTCTCATAGATATTTGGTTTACCCAAACAAGACAAATTCGATGAGATTGCTAAGATCTTGCCAACCGTCTAAGTCTAATAGTATGTCCCAAAATAAATGCAAATAAAAGAAAATGAGAAAGATCAAAAGGAAGAGAAATCTGAAGATGATGAAACACAAATCCAAGCCTTGACTCAAGAATTAGAGAAGTTGACTCTTGAGAATAAGGAAGTTACTAAGCAATTGCAAGAATGTGCATTTGAAAAGGATGATCCAACTAACTGGCATATTGAATTCTTATCTGCAGTCTCCAATTTGAGAGCCAGAAACTACAAGATCCCAGAAGTACAACCATTCCAAGTCAAATTAATTGCAGGCAAGATCATTCCTGCATTGGCCACAACAACAGCTATGATTGTGGGAGCAGTCGGACTCGAAATCTTTAAGTATATTCTCAAAAAGGATGTCACCAAGATGAGAAATGCCTTCATAAATTTGGCATTGCCACTTTTCTTGTTTTCAGAGCCATTGCCACCTGGAGAACATTTAGACTAAGAATACAATGTGCTCTTGTTGGGACCAACTAAAGCCATTCCAGAAAGTATTTATTAGATTTATTCTTAGAATGGACTGCTTGGGACAGAATCACAATTAATTAATAGATGACTCTAGGATAATTCTTAGACTTCTTCAAAGAAAAGTATCAGGTGACTGTGTCTAGCATCACTTTTGATAAATATATCATCTATAACAATTTCCCATAGCCACCATAGGAGAAGTACTTTATTTATCTAATTATTTAAGTTTCGAAAAAGATCTAAGTGTATTGTTTGTTTAAAATGCATTCCAGCAACTTCCTGCTCATAGAATCTATCTAGATTTCGGAGTTAGTGGAGAGTTAACAATCAACGGAGTCGAAGTTAGTGCCGATTTTGCCCCTGTTAAATATCAATATAAAAAATGAGTTATTCAATAAATAATAAAATTAATATTTAACAGACATTTATGAAAAATACATCTGCTAGCAAACAAGCAAACAAAACCAATGCACTCAGGAAATCTGCTGAAAACTTGCCTCCTTTTGCTCCTTCAACTGAAAAAGATAAGGAAACTTCCAAGTTAGCTCATCTTGAAAGTAAAAGCAACAAATATTAGTAGTTAACTTAAACAGAGTATGCTTATAACAAGACGCCTTGATGCCATTGTTGCAAATGATTGAATACATCCCAGCCATTCAAAGAACCGACAGTGTAGTCAAAGGATTGATGAGAAAGATTGAAGAAAATGAATAAAAGATCTTGAAATCAGAAAAACTACTTGAATCTAAAATCAAAAATCCAGATGGAAATCAAGACAAGGACTCCAAGAAACAATAAAAGTAACTCCAAGAACTTTAGGGCAAAGTCAAAGACATGGAATAACAAATGAATAATTTATAGAGGTATTTAGATAGTTAATATCATCAGGTGGTATGAGGCCAAATTAAAAGAAGAAAATCAAGCATTATAAAGAAACCTTGAACACAAAATAGAGAAATCCAAGACTGACACTTAGAAATCAGTTGGATCCGAAAAGAGAATCAGTACTGAGCAATCCAAAACTCATAGCAAATAAGTATCATAAGTTCAACAACCATAAGAGTCTTAATAACAATATTAATATAATGTACTATAAGCTGTCGAATAAATGGTGACAGCATCTTTGAATCAAGTTAGAAATCAAATCCAATCAGAAATAGATGAGTTAAGAGAACATGTTATTGCTTCTAAATAATGATACTTATTATCAAATATATATATATATATTTATATCATTGTGGCTCCTATTTTATTATTCCTGATCCTTCCCCAGGCTTCTTTACATTTTATTGCTATCCTTAGTAGAGTCCCATCAATGGATTAAAATTTGAAAAATTACCCATTCCCATTTATTATTGCATTTGTTATTAGAGGTATTATTGCTGTAATTGATTCAACCCCATTCCTTATCCTAATTGCTAGGGCAAAGCAGATTACATTCCCAATTAAGAATTCAATTGCGAAGCTAACAATTGTTATTATAATTATTAAAAGTTCTAATTTTATCCCATTAATTATTAGGGATTCACTTGTCCTTAAGGTAATCCCAATCCCCCTAAGCTCTACATGTAATTCAACAATTATGATTACATTGGATTACCCATCATGCCTGGCTGAGGAGGGTACTATTATTGACTTAGCTGTTATTACTACTGCATAAGCAGTTATTGGTAGATCTGGTTATATTACATGAATGATTACAAGGCATTCTGATCAATGGGTTATTAAAATTAGTAAGGGAATGCAGGGTTCATATGTTAAGGTGCTCCTTATAACCCTTAGGCAGGTATGTTGATTGGTTGGATTCCAGGAATGTGACTAGGTTTTTGATAGGCTTATTAATGTTGATTAGGTAGTTGTTATGGGAGTTATTGAACTGGTTACAAGGAAGGGGCAGTAAATGAAGATGCTTGTTACCATGCCTACTTTTTATTATTCTATTGTTATTGTTATGGAATTTAAGGGATTTGTGGTGGAACAGGTTTATTGATAACATCATTTGGCTTACTTTTAGGTGGTTATGGCTATTATTATACAGGTTTCTACTATTATTAGTTGAGTGCTTATTGAACTACAATATCATTTAACTATTATTGTTGCAATTATACAGGGATCTACTCAGGAGGATTTACAGGTTTTTTTACTTCTTGTTCTTATTTTTCCATTTTCTATGCAGATGGCTAATTTTAATATTCGTTTAGTTTGACCTTCTTTTATGCTGACTAAGGTTCAGAATCAGAATAATTATCATCTGATTCATTTGAGTCACTTTCACAAAATTTTTAAGTTAATTATTTAAAAATCTTCAACAATTAATCAAAGCATTATTTATAATTCTCTAAGATTTCTGCAGAGTCTCCTAATTTAACAAATTTAGAAGGAATTTAATCTTCCTTCCTAATAATTTCTAAACACCCAGTATTGAGGAAATCAATGGCTTCAGTCACCTTTTTATTCTTATTTTAATCATTGTTTTCCTCTATCAACAAATAAAATTATTTTTCGCCAGATGCTCCCAATTACTTGGTAATAATATCTTTGGTTAATTGACTTTAGAGTTTCTCCATTATAGTCTTGATATTTCCTTCCACAGTGACTGGATTGTAGTAGAGAGAAACACAGGTGGAAAATTTGATGATCAAAAATAGAGGGTGTTTCACCTTATGACGAATATTGGGGGCGGTTAAATAGTTGAACAGACTTTCAAAGTCATTTTCTATTTCTACATCCTGTTCTGTCTTCCTTTTGTTCTCTCTTTTGAAGTACTTTTTGTCGAGCAAATCAAATGTAAATGGTTCCGCATGCAAATACAATTTTTTTTATTCAGAATTACCTGCACTCTTTCTACTATCTACAAAAATTGGAGGAGAAATAGTGGAATTCAATATTTGAGGTTTTTCAGTGTCTGAATTTTGAATGTACACACTCATTAATAAATGAAATTTCACACCTTCATTGTTATACGAGGTTGATGCAAATCTCAAAGCCTATATTGAGTTTAAGCAATTAAATTACTGAAAAATAAGCTTGACCATCAATGAGTTCTAATTTGCTTGTTCCTCGCAATCCAACATCTTGAAGAATCACGCGACTCCCTTCTTGTACCTTTTTAACAGCATATAACTAAGCATATAAATTTTTAGGAGAAAGTAAAAGTTCTTACGTTTATGAATCTTTGATCTATTGATATGAAAAAGTCATTACTTCTAATCTGACCACAATGTTTGGCAAATTCCAGCTCTTGTGCCAATTCCATCCCAATTCCTCAGAATATTTTAATTGTTTCTCAGTGTCAATTACTAAAGTAACGTATGGTTCAGGATAAGCCTTGAGAAAGTCTATAATGTATTTTTACATCTCCTTCAGGATGAGTCAAAACAATTGAAGGCGTTGTTTCTATTTATACTTTATTCGAATTTATGGTAATCTCAAGTGTTTGAGTGGCAGGCACCCAATCCCATTTAGACGATTCTAAATCGATTTAAAATTAACATGTACCTGTGTTTTGGTTAATCATAGTAGGTGATTTAAAAACGATGTTATATTTAGAAAAGATTTTATATAATGATTAAAAATGATTTATTGATTCCTAGATTTGTAATACAGTAATGTGATGATAGTATACAAAGCTTAAATGACGTAAAATCCAAATTTTATACGAATTAACATAAATATTTTATGAACCATAAATATTCAAAAAACAAAGCCCAGCTTGTACTTACTTACAACATTACTAATGTTTCCATCAATCATTGACCACCTCCTGAAGTTAATGAAAATAATACTTGACCAACACCTGTCTATCCCTATCATGGAGACAAGCAGGACTTGGAGAGAAAGTAAATTGGGTTTAACTTCATTCACAAATAGTCATGAGATGATAGGATGCAATCATGAATAAAATAGAAGAGGATTTAAAAATAATCACCATATTCAAATAAAATTTTCATTATTTATTATCAATAATTTATGTGTGATAATTTAAAAATTTTTTCGTATATTCATTAATTTGTAGTTATTTAGCATAATAAGAAAATGTTTAATTAATATATGTTTGATAAAAAGAAATAAGAAAAATATTAGAATTAATCGAATTTTTGTATGAAAAACAAACGAACATTTACCTAAAGTTGTCATCTAATTGAGAAATATTGTAAATGGTAAAAAATGGAATAAAAATGTTATCATCTAATTTGAAATAGGATATAACTAAGATTCTGGATTGACTTTATTTAATAGCAGCTATACATTCTTAATAAATATAACTCCTATATTCTCATTTTAACAGTTTAAATTAAGATCCTCAATCGGATTATCGCAGAAAACAAGCTCTATTTAATTGGAATTAAAGGAGAATGAGTAGGGTTCCAATGGTGATTCAGAATCTGATGAAAATCAAGAGGTAGTTTGAGAGAAACCTAACGAAATAGGAAAGTGAAGCGTTATCTTGTTATCCAAATATTTAGATTCATAATGAAACAGATTCAGTTTGATGAGTAATTATATGGTGAGGGGAATGATTGAGGTCTAAGGATTCTCATTTACGCATTGTTTTTGATTTCAATGAGATTATTTTAATCTAATGTATTCTATAAAGAATTAGAAAATAAAATTGAGATTGTATATGAATAAATTTTATAATTTCTGCAATTTTTATTTATATCATGAAGCAGTATATTAATTAACTTGCAGATAAGCTATAAATTTCAACCTCTGATTCCGTTCTCATTATTTGGAAGGTGTTTATCAACTTTTGCTCTTTTGTTATATACATAGAAATTTCATTAGAATTATTCAATGTGGAAGAATTTCAAAAGGATAACAGGGGAGATATATTTTTTATTTGGAGAATATTCATCCTAGTACATATTAAATATATTTAAGTCCTTATTAATTATCGATATGATAATATCATTATTCATAGAATATATCAGCAACAATGGCATCATCATATAAAAGCCATACAAGAAAGTTAAATACTATTTCAGACACTATTTCGTGTTTGACTTAATCGTGATAGTCTATCTATTTGTCTCTACTTTTCAGCCATTACCATTTTGGGTGGGTTTTTTGGTGTTTTTTAGAATTCCATCCAATCTTTATTCTGACAAGATAACCGAGGAATATCTGATTCAATTTTAGTTTTTATTGTTGTGCTATCGAATTCTCAAGTTGCTGGTTACATTACTCTACATATTTGATATTTTTGCTTGTTCCTTTTACGCTATGGGTTTGTATTCAATTTCAATTTCAGAACCAACATGGTTGGAATACTCAAGCAGTGTGATTGGGAATATCGATAAGATGCATCACTTAACCTAATACATAATCAGCTATTTTTGGGCAGTTGAAACCCTCGTGTCGATGGGCTATGGTGAGATCACTCCCATGAATTAATATGAGATAATCATAGGAGATTTGGCACTAGTTGGATGCATGTTCGTTTGTTTGTATGTCATATCAACGATCCTCTCTTTATAGTCAGACAATTCGTCTTCCCTAGATGAGAGCATGTTATCAATCAAGCAATTTATGATAGCGAAGAAGATATCGAAAAAACTATACAATGAAGTTTCAATATTTTTGTCTTAATTCAGAATAGAATAATCCAAGAGAGATATCGCAGTAGAACAAGTAGTGATTTAGAGATTGCCAAACCAATTGAAATCTAAATTGTATTATGAGGCTAGTCTCAAAATGATGAAAAGAATCTTGTGGATTTCTAATAACTTTTCTAATGAATTTATTGAAGAACTGTCCAGTTTTGTGAGAGAAATCTACCTAAACTCCAATAGTGCAATTTCTGTTATAGACGACGACGATGACCCTAAAATATTTGTGATTGAAAAAGGCAAGGTGACAGTAGAATTCAAGGAAATGGAGATCAATTTACTTTATAGAGGATCCACTTTTGGCAACTATTCATTCTTCAAATAGGAAAAAGAACAATTCATTTCCTACAAAACTAAATCTATAGTGATTCTGCAATATATCAAATTAACAGACTTTTTAAAGACGATTTAAAATCATAAATAGGATCATGAGAAATTCCATTACATATTGGATTAAGTCCTTTTTGAAAAAAGATATTAATTAATTCAATATGGATGTTACATTTGTACATAAACTAATCATTTAACTGAAAATTGTTAAATTATTAGTATTAAAGATTAAGTCTATGAGGAGTTTTAAAAGAATCCACATGGAAGTAATCTGTAAAAAAGAAGAAGATTCGTACGTTAAAATAAGATACACAGTAAATGGATCTTACACAAGCATGCTGTTGAGATTCCACATGAGGCACCCGCTTCATTTGATATTGACAAAAGATATTATAGTAAGTTATTATTTCAGTGGCATCCTTTCGCAATACATCAACAAGAAAGAATGACTGTATTTTTAAAGGACATACTCAATGATAGTCTAAAATAGGAGGATCTCATTGTAATGTCTAATAAAATACCTAAGAGTAAGAAAAAATCAAGTGTATTTTCATCTTCAAATCAATATTTGTTTTATTGGTAATTGTTTATGATGTTTGTAAACGCAGCATTCTTCATTGCAATACCTTAGATAATATTTTTTTGGAATTACTACTAATAGTTTAGTGATTATGGAGCCTTCAAATTTATTAGAATAATAATTATTGTATAAACTGTTATATATATCTTATTAGATCTTATTCATCAGTGATTTCATTGTTCAATTGAATACTAATTTTTATCATGAAGGCATCCTAGTTAAAAACAGATTCAAAATAGCAGAAAAGTATCTAAAGAATGACTTAGTGTTTGATTTCATACCCATACTTGTTCTGTTTTACATTAGTCTATCAGACAAATATGTAATAGTTTATTTGCTTTGTTTGGTTAAACTAATACCATTCTATAGATTTCAAGTATACTTATCTGATAAATTGAAAATAATGCCCTAATTGAGACAATTCTATATGATTTGTGGGATGCTCGTAGAAATCCTTTACATAAATCACTTCTTCGGATGTATGTTTTTTGGAGGGAGTGTTTATATGTACACATATCATCCTAACTCTAAAACATGGGTGAATGATCCCACAATGAATTTTGGTGTTATAATTACTTAAAGTACAACTTCAAAGTATTTCATATAATTATTCTAAGGTACTTGTATTCTACTTACTGGGCGATAGATGCAATAACAAGAATCGGTTATGGTGACATTCTGCCATTGAATGATCTAGAATTCATGATCACCGATTTGACTGTGATAACTGCAGTGGCGATAGTAGCTGTAAATATCTCATTGATCGAAAATATGAGAAAGAATTCTAAACTGTAGAACTATTTCGTGGATAACTTATGGATTCAATAATACCTGAAAAAGAAAAACTGTTCTGATCAATTAAAGATTTAGATCTCCAATTACTTGCGTTATTACCATCGAATTGGACAAGATAGGAACATAGACATAGAACAAGAGTCACTGCAGTTGCTTCCGAGTAACTTGAAGTAGTAATTGATGTTTGAAGCTTATGGGATGATCTTTTATAAGCAACATTGGCTGAAGGATGAGGATGTGTTGTTTGAGTTATCTAATAAAGTAAAGGAGATCTATCTTGGAGACATGGAGAACATCTTTTTGGATAATACACCTGATTAAGGTCAAGCATTGTATTACGTAGAGAGAGGCTATGTTGAATTATTCATTAATACCCAAAATTCCTAAAGAAAAGATGTCACTATTGCTTAATTGAAAAAAGACACCTTCTTCGGACAATACTCTTTTATAACAGGATTACCACGGAAATGTATATATGTTGGATTCATAATATTTTAGCTTCTGCTAGGACGATGCAATTCGCCTCGTTGATTTATATTCAAAGGAAAGATTTTCATGAGGTTTTAGAATTGAATAAGAAATTTCATCATTAATTCTAGGCTCTAAGAGACAGTATTATTTATGAAAATTAATTTCAGCTTATTGGTTTGTAATGTTTTACTTGTTATGGAATTGATCATTTAAGTATTGATTGTCCCTTAACTTCTATCAAAAAGTAAGTGATGCTCAAATTTTATCATACCATTAGAGAGAAGAGTTAATCAGAACTCAATCTAAGGAAGTTATATAAGTAGAATATCAAATAGGAGAGGAGGTTTAAGAAGAGAAAGAAAGAGCAGAAATCAACAACAATAAGAACACATGACTTTGAATTCTTTTTTGATTATACGATTCCGAGAACCACAATCAATTATGTGATTGATAAGGATTTACATTTGATTTGATTAATAATTATGTGTAATTTTTAAGAACATCTATCGATTATATTCGGATAATTTATATTACTTGGTTAAAATTAAGAAATATTGATGATCAATAATTTAAACTCAAAGCTATTCAACTGGGATTTTCGCATACTCTAAAGCCTCAATAATCCATACGGGTATTTATCCTTCATTTTTAAACCATTTCTTAAGAAATTCATTGATAAACTCAATTAATTTGCCATCAATTATGGATTGACGCAAATTGAGCATCAATTGTATTAAATAGTTTAGATTATGAACAGAAATGAGATGACAAGCAACCTCTTCCCTTGCAATCAGATAATGTATATATGATTAGGTATAAGATTTGCAGGCTTAGCATTAACACCCCTTCTAAATTGGTTCAAACACATTTGCTGCTTCTTTGTTTTTTAGTTTGAGAAATCCATTATCTGTAAACGCAGTACCAAATCTAGCTGTTCTAGTAGAAAAAACACAATCAAACATATCAACACCTAAGCATGAACAAACCACAACGTCGACTGGATATCCAACACCCATCAAATAGCGAGGCTTATTCACAGGCAATGTAGCTGTGCATTACGCCACCGTTTTCCAAAAGTCAACCTTTGATATACAATTAATTTATATACTTTATCTTCTCCTCCTGCCAATCCTCCAATTGCATATCCATTGGCTTCCCTCTAAATTAAATCATTCAATGACTGCTCCCTTAATTTTGGATCTATACCTCCTTATACAATAGGAAACAAGTTTTAGTCATGCTTTCTTTTATGAGCTGCAATGTCTCTATCCAACCATCTGGTTGTTCTTTCACTTGCCTCTTGCATACGAGGACCAACAGTTGTAGTTCTAACAACATCATCCAAAGCCATAATTATATCTGCTCCTATTTAATTTTATGTGTGGATTGAATCTTCTGGTCTTAAATGCATTGTTGATTTATCATATGGTGATTCAAAGGTGACTCCTTCTTCAGTGACTTCACTGAGTTGAGACAATGAAACCATCTAAAATCCACCACTATCTGTTAAAATGTTATGCTTCCAATTAACAAAATTGTGCAATCCTCCAACCTTCTCCAATAAATTACCTCCAGGCTTATATGCCAAATGATAAGTATTTGCTAACAGTAATTTGCATCCCAAGTCGTCCATCTCAGAATAGGTCACTCCCTTCATTGCTCCTTTTGTTCCTACAGGCATATACACTGGGGTAAGCACTTCTCCATGAGGAAGTCTCATAATTGAAGCCCTAGAATTCTTGAATTATTCAATACCTGGCGAAATTGTGGGTTGCTAATACTGTAAACTCAAGTGGTGTTTCATTCGTTTTGACCTTTTTATGAGGTTAATTTTCGATATCTCCTAATTCTTACATAATTTATTAAATTAAATGATAAATCAGATTAAAAATATTAGAGAAAAATATGTTTTAAGTGGAAAAAATTGGAAAGTAAACTGAAGTATAAAATATTATAAATAATGTTAATCTAGAGACCTAGTTTTTGAATAAATCAAGTTTATTGAATTATAATTTTTAACAGTAGCTTTTATTCTCTAAATCAAATTTGTCGTTCACTAATTGAATGTTTGATAATCTCTTCTTAATTTTCCAATTGTAATTCCTCTCCATATCTTCAGTTAAAAAGAATGTGACATATGGGTCTCCTTTGGACAAATACCTAACGTTTGGGAATCGTATACAAAGATCAGCTTCATACACCTTAAGTTGTATTCTTTATCCAACCACACCTTCAATGTAAGTATCTGGAATCAAAATGAACTTAACTTTCAGAGATTCTAAATTAGGATTTCCCTTTTTATTAGGATCCTTAAAAGGTAGATTTTAAAGCATCACAGATACTGTTCGCTGCTGCACTTAGATTGTACATTTAATTGATTGCCAATTCTCCAAGGTGTGATACATATTCATTCCATTATACATCCAAATATCCAATCAAATCATCATTCAAGATGTTGAAATCCTTTACTAATACTTCTAAAAGGATCTTCCTAGTTTCCTTCTTTACTATAAATTAATTCCTAACTATTAATTGAAGATGGAATTTAAAAAAGAAGATATTGTCTCAGTCTTTAAATCCATGCCTCATGGAAAATTAACAATATCATATGGATCTGAGTTCTCCGTCATCAAACAATTTAATACTAGTGGCATATTGAATATTTTCTTTCTCCGATAGAATGTTACTACCTTTCCTAGCTATCCAATTGATATCAATTTTTGATCCTTTCATTTTTCCTTTGTTTTCACTTAAAACTAACCTACCTACCAATAAGGTCCTGTGTGCTTTTAAATAATTCCCAAAGTTTGGAATTATCAGTGCTGTGGCCACTTCCTTAAGAGGCAACCCATCAAACCCCTTCCTTTAGAATTTCAATATTACCCCTTTATTTGCTGATCTGAAATTTCATTTGGCCCTCCTGATTTATTTTCAAGAGCATTATTATAATTTATATTATAAATTAATTAATTTGATTATATTTTTGATTCTTACTCTTTTTATTTTAAATTTTGTCTTTTCTTCAAGGTGAAATATTAACAGTCTTTTCTTAAAGGTGACACTTTTTTAGTGCCTCACCTCAGACTTTTACAATAATTGGATTGCTACTGAAACCATAATTAATTTAATTTTTATTAATACAATAAATACTTTGTTCAATCCAAATGTATTTATTAATTTGCTCATGATATCATCATCAAATTAAGTATTTTAATTCTTTTGAAATAATATATCAATGTTGGGGAGTGTCTTAATAATCTGCCTTATTGTACTTTTAGTAGGAATAAGAGTCAGAATTTATTTTAGAGGCAAAAAGTGTGAAGCTTATAGGGATATATCAAATATGACTATCTTAATCACTGGGGGGAGCAAAGGACTTGGATAAGAGACAATCAAACAACTGGCAAAGTTCAATTGTAGAATAATATTTGGTTGTAGAAGCAACCCAAATGAATTCTTAGAACAATTACTGGAATCCTTCCCCTAATCCAAAATCTAATATTTTCCTTTGGATCTGTAGAGTTGGAATTCAATCAAGCAATTTGCTGCAAGAGTGAAACAAGAAGTAGATAGAATTGATGTAGTTATAAATAATGCTGGAATAATGGGAACATTGAAAAGAGAATTCACTCAATATGGCATTGAAGCTTAATTTGGAACCAATTACTTGGGTCCCTTCTTCTTGAATCATTTGTTGGTAATAAATAGAATACGATAAATTTAGCTCGATCTTCTGAAAAAGTCAAATTCACCAAGAATAATCAATGTCTCTTCGATAGCTCATGTATTTTAAAACCTTGATTTTGATGACTTGAATTGTGACAGGTGGGCAAACAGCTTGTTTTGGAGTAGAATATACACCTATAGAGCCTATGGGAACACAAAATTTGCATAGATACTGAATGCTTAAGAATATTCTGAGAGAACTGGTGTGAAGGCATGTGCCTTACATCCAGGAGTAGTGAGAACTGAGGTGCTGCAACATTAATTGTCTGCCTGGTGGTTCAATTTGATTATGTCGATTGCTTGGCCTATTTATAGTTTTTTCACAAAAGACAGTTATTACGGATGTCAAACTATTTTATTTTGTTTAATGATTAAAGACGAAGAGTTAGTTGATGGGGGATTCTATAAGGATTGCAAATTGGCAAAGGCTAGATTCACAAGCAGAGAGAAGGCCAAAATGTTGTGGGATGTGAGTTTGTAATTGATATCTAAGATTGATAATTTATATTGATATATATTATATATTTAAATATAATGAAGAGCACAAACAAAAAACTGTCAGCGTAGGATGGAAAATTGATATACGAAGGAGACATTATAACAGATGATAAATCCAAGTAGGTCTTGTATGATGGTCCAGGATATCTATTTAATAATGAAACGAAGTGTTTTTTCAAAGGGACATGGAAAAGGGGAGAGAAGGTGTGCGGAATAGAGACTTTCCCAAATGGAGATGTTTATGAGGGTTAATATAAAGATGGAACGTTTCATGGTAGAGGTTTGCTGTATAATAATGTTCAACTCTACTCGGACAAGAAAAGTTAATACTTGTATGATGGATAATTTGAGTAGGGACAAAAACATGGCTATGGTAAGGAATGTTACATCACAGGGGGATGTTATGAAGGGTAATTCAAATACAACTAAAAGCATGGACATGGCAAATTGGCCTTTTCTGATGGATCTAATTATGTAGGCGATTTTTAAAGAGGTATAAAGTATGTGCTTATCAAACCTAGGATTGCCAAATGGATTCGGAGTTTAGATAGCCTATTCGAAGGAAAGAATAGTGGCCACCTTCCCTCCTCCATATGATAACGAAAAGAGAAGGGAACTATAAAAGACTGAGGAAGTTCAAGAGGATGAAGCAGAAAAACAAAAATCAGAATTCTTGTATGAAGGTGATTTTGTAGACGGATATAAACATGGGATAGGTAGACTTTACTACCCCAATGGTTCCTACCTCTATGCTTATTGGGAATACAATAAACCTGCTCGCGATTTCATAGAGTATATTGCTGAAGGGCATAAGTGGAGAATCCTAAATGTCAAATAGTTATAGACTGAATAGAGTATTAATTTCTTTAAGATCATACGGGAATTTAAATCTGAATGGCAGGAGAAGTATCCCATAAAAGGCAACAGTTACCCTCCAGCTGAATTAGATGGCTATAAGAGTCTCATCGACGAAAAAGGGTTAAAACGAGAGAATTTCGAGGATCCAGAATTCGATTTCTCTGAGCAGTCCTTTAACATCAAGGATGAAAATGACTAGCCCATTGGAGCACCCATTGAATTTGAGAGGATATTCGCATCAAAATACTTTAAGAAGAAGGAATATAAACTCTTCACTAAAGAGATCGAACCTGGCTATCTGAAATATTAAGAATAGTATTGTTGCTAACAATTAACAGTTGTCTTAAATGCACTTACATTCCACTCATACTTGTTTGCTAAAGTATTTTCTAGAAAATATGAAGCTGAGTAAATATAATAATTTATAAATAGAATTGGATTTTACTTCATTAAACTCTTCTTGAAGAACGAGTGGAAGGAATATATTATCGATGATAGAATCCCTGTATTCAGAGCGGATAAAATGCCCATTTTCTCTAATTCTGAGGATTAGGAATTAGCGTGGGTCATTCTATTTAAGGCATTTGCAAAATACAATTAAGGTTTCCAATATTTTTCGAATGATAAATTAATGAGAGCAGTTGAATATTTAACCTTGCTTACAGGGATGCCAACTGTACAGTTAACAGTCCCTAATGTCTTTGGTGATAATCAAGAATACTCTGAATAAGTATTTGTTAATTCATATGTTCAAGTAAAAAAAAATCTGGAGAACCATGTCTTAGAAATATCAAAGTACCAAAGTCAGAATATGCTATCTCTACAAAGACATAGAAGATCGATTAAAGTTACCCAAAAATACAGCTTATCAAATTGTGGACATGCAAGAGACCTCTTAAGGCAAGCGAGATGAATCCTATTACCTACTTATACTGGCATCAAATTAAAAGTTAGCTCTCAAATAAGACATTACCAATTAATTTTCCCTGGCTAGATAGAAATTGTAGGAACGTAATCCTCAAGCCAGAGGCAATGATTATTACTTCTATATGGAATATAAAGATTTCATCAAGCATTTTCAATACGTTGTAATGCTTTGTGCCACCAGATATCCGATATAAAATTAATAATTGATAGAGCCAGAAGAAAAAGATAAGCATAATCATGAACTAAGATTCTTTTGCAAATTTAAAACTAATTTAGCTCAAGATTGCTTGATATGTATTACTCAGGACCATTAAGAAAAATAGGATGAGTATACTCTTTAAGAAAGTAAAGTTATTATGTCGATTATGCTTTAGAAGCATTTCCTGTGAGAATTGTGCTAGCAAAGGAAAAGGACATGTTTACAAATAAGAATTAAGTGAAGAAGAAGATCGTAACAAGATGGTCGGAGCAAGTCAATCGTTCAAAATCAGAAAAGGAAAAGGATAAAAAAGAGGAAACTAACAAAGCTGACATGAAATATGCTTCCATATTTGAATAAAACTCTGAAAAAAAATAAATTAAACCATACAAATATTGTTTTGGAAGAGGTTAATCTACAGATAAGATGCTGTTTAAGGATGCCTCTCTGGAAAGCGGCGATTACGTATTGTTTGTGTAGGTCGAAACAGGGGATAGTAAAGAATAATTCGACTTAAAGAAGATGAAGTTTTGGGTGACAATTCACAGTCAGAAACTCATACAGATTCAAAGACTTGATCAATAGATTCAGGGATTCCAAAAGGCAGTGTATGAGAGTGCTATAGCAATCGCAGATAAGCATTCCCAGGATTCTCAAAAAATCAAATATTTCCATAAGGGAGATCTGAGTGAGTAGGAGAATGGCAGTAGTGATCTTGTTATTACGCAATATTTCATTAAGAAGGAAGGAACTTATTTGCAGCATTTGAATAATAGAAGCACAAATAAAATTTGGAGATAGAAGTTGTATTTCAAGTTGGATAACATGCAAATTATTGATCATAGAGAATCTCAAAAATTGGACATTTGTTTATCCAAGAAACAGACAGCTCTGATTGTAATCTAATAGGTGGGGGCTAAGAAATATAATTTGGAAGGAGGAGAGGGAATTTGCATTGTGGACTTATTGAATGACCAGAATGTAGAGGAGGAGCAGGAAGTGAAGAACCAAGATGCAGGTAGTCTTCATGAGGATACTTAGCCAAACTTTCAATAGACTTCGTCGAAGCCCAGATTTGGAAGTCTACTTTTTAAAAAGTGATGGTGAATAAATATATTACATTTTTATACAAAAGTTTTAAAATAAAATTTAAAGAATTAGTTTAGCGCTAAATTTTAGAATTAATTTAAATTTCGAAATTTGACATAAAACACCTTTGGAATGGACCTATTTCCTTCAAGGAATCTTTTTTCAAACCCCAGTTCGCCTTAAACGTTTGAACCAAACCCATGTAAGAAGTTATTTGTGAATCCTCCATTTACCCCTGAGTTTGGAAATTAGATTAAACAACCAATTAAACTATAAGTAACAGATGGGATTGGGATTAACTAAAAAAATTAATTAGCAATGAAAATTTAATAATAGAAATCAATAGCATTTTAATACAATTAGATGGGTTCGCCAAGCACTCCTAAACGTAGGGAGAAAAAATTAGAACAATCGACTGGAGAGAAGAGTAAACAAAACCAACTAAATAGGATGAATAATAAGAAGAAGGTAATTCGAAATTTGAATAAACAATTTGAGGGAGAAACGGGGGTTCCAAAAAGCAGATACCACGAGGAATACATTTAAGTTGATGTATTGGGAAGTGGTTATTTTGGATAAGTCTATAAATGTAAAAATAGATTTACAAATTAAATTTGTGCAATTAAATGCACAAAAATCAAATAAAACAAATTAAATATAGATTTGGCCAATGAATCTCAAGCTTTGGCTTATTTAAATGCTAAAGGAGCTTGTAAGAATCTCGTTAGATACTTTACTTCATGGCAAGAGGGAAACATGCTCTACTTATTAATGGAGTATTGCGATTACAGTGTGAGTTCCAGATAGGACTATGAGGAATTCGAGATTAAAAAGATACTTAAAGACATAACCAATGGATTGATTTTCTTGCATGAGCAACAAATATCACATCTTGATATCAAACCAGAGAATATTCTGTATAGTAGGAAGGATGGTCAATATAAGTTGGCAGATTTGGGTTTGTCAAAGAAAATACAACAACGTTAGGAAGACGTGAGTGTTGGTGATTTTAGATACATCGCAAAGGAATTGTTGAATCAGACTGACAAGTTGGATCTCTGCAAAACTGATATATTCTCTTTGGGTGCCACTCTATATTAATTAATGACGAGAAAGCAATTACCTTCAAATGGAGAGGAATGGCGTCGTATCAGAGAGGGCATCCAAATAACAGATTTCCCTGAAAATATGTATTCTCTTAGGTTGAGGAAGTTAATTTGTAGAATGATGGATCCTGATCCGTTCTCGAGAGTTAGTGCTAAGGAAATCTTGGAAGATGAATATATATATGTCAAGAAAGAGAATTATATCAAATGGGAAAAAATACGTGGTTTGATGCTTAGAAGACAGTTGGATGAATGTTTAATTAAGCAAAGATAACACAGTATTTGATGGGATGTTCCATTATTTGATATTTTTGTAAAATTTTGTTTTATAAATTTTTGTAATTTTTATGAAAACTCATACGAAATCATAATTATATTAAGAAGAAAACATCCCAATCAAAATTTAGCAGTAGGAACAAATCCAAGCTCCAGAATAGAAACAAGAAAACAATAGGATAACAGCCTCAATACCAGTTTATGAGAAAACTAGACTCCCTGAATCCCGAATCTATATGAATAAGAGCAAAATTCCATAGTTTTAAGAAGTTTAAATTCATTGGTCACAACGAGCTCCGTATCAATAAATAGTAGCTTAATAAATTGTTTCTGAAGTCCGCTAATCAGCTGTGGAGCAAATAAATAACTAATAAATTGCATAGCCTATAAGTAGACCATATTAACCTGGATCTGGCTTTCCAACTCGCTAAAATTTGCCATAGATTCCCAAGATGAAGCACTCATAGTATCTATAATGCAAATGGTGTAATTAAGAAGTACATTCCCAAGTTGAATATAGAATCGGACTTTCATAATTATTGCTTTGTCTCCTTTTGTCACCTGCTTTTGGGATTGGTATTATTTTTGTATGTTGTAACGTAAGAATTAATATATTTGCATAGACGTATAAAGACTGTTATCACTTCTGCACTAATTGTTGGTGCGAAATAGGAATAGTAAAATTGATTGATTTTAATTCTTGATATTAAATTTATAATATTTATTATGTTGGCTCCTTAATACATATTAACTAAGTTTCAGGAATTCTTGGAAATATAATTAGAGAACAAACCAAACAAAAATGAAGTAATAAAGAAATTAAGAGACTTTAATAGATATTTTGCTGGGAACAATTACAATATTGGCAAAGGGTTTGAATATTTTTAGAACAATCAAAACAACTTGCAATAACTAGTGCCAATACCAAAGATAATCATTGATAAGCTTCAAATACCAGAAAGTACAATGCAATTAACTGGATAAGGATTGCAGGGTTTGTATAATGCAATAATGATCGGATTACTAAACAAGAAGGGATAATTTATTGCTGATGGAACACCTTATTCATAGTTGAATTAATTGATTAAAACCAATTCAATCAACCAGAGTATGGGATTGTGGTGTTTTACAGAAATTGCAACCATTCTATTGAAAAATAGCATAAATCTTAATTTGAGTAACCATCTGCTTGAAAATGGAATATAAGTTAGCGATTAGGTGGATGTAAGAAATTTGTCTATTGGACAGAGTGCACTTTTAGTTGATAATCTTAAATATGTTATAAATGTTGATATACAATAAATACTTTATTACAAACCGAATAAAACGCTACATAGATTGGTGTTACTGAATTCTAGTCTTCCTAATAGTATCAAGATAATGATAGAAAATGATATATACTAAAATGTACTGTTGTTTTCTTTATTCTAAGAGGAGTAGAATAATCAAAGAAGTCAATAACAAAACCCCCAACAACAATTCAGTTCAGTGTAGAATAATAAGTCAATATCTCTTCAATAATAGGTTAAATTTCTTTTGGAAGAGATGAATCAATAGACAGATATACTTATAGAATAAAACAAATTGAAGACGCTACCTGAATTTAAAGCCTAACAATATGTTAAGTAAATGAAGAACCAAATAATATCTGAGGAAAAGAAGAAGAAGTGTCTTAAATGCTAATAGGAGTTTAGTAGTGATATTGGAGGCATAGCAGGTTAAATTACGAACTTTTGTATGAAATGTTATAAAGAGTTTTCAATTTGAAATATTTTAATAGGCTATATTATTTGTATTTTATGGTTATTTTAAGTAATTTGATTAATAAATACAATTAACTTTATTGTAATTAATTGGGAATTTTAGTGTATGGACATCGATTAAGAGAAAGAATTTAACGAAGAAAATAATGAAATAATAGAAGAAGACATCAATTAAATCTAGAATGAGGTGCAAGATATCCAATTCTAATAAGTGAATGAGAATTAGGAGAGTGTATTAGAAATAAATAAACATTTAGAATAAAAAGGGAGAGATAAGAAGAGTGCCAGTGCCTCCTCATAGAGTAACTCCATTGAAAAACAATTGGGACAAGATATTGACAACGATAGTGGTATTTGTTTAAATGAAATGCAAAGGAAAACATGAAGTTGTAAATAAGAATGAACACAAAAAAGAAGTGTGTTGAAATAAAGACATCTCAATTCACTGAAGACAAGACTTCATTGCAAAGAGGAGTCGATTTTTTGAAGGCATTCATGATGGGTAATGAATTTAATAATTCTTAGGATTTGATATCGATGATTCAGTGGCTTTGTTGAGATTAGATGATTTGTATGTGGAATCATTTGAAGTTAAAGATGGTACTACGTGATGTAATGTTATTAGTTAAGACCTTACATGGTGATCATTTGTCAAGATGTATTGGACGTATTTCTGGTGAAAAAGGCAAGACTAAGTTTGCAATTGAAAATGCTACGAGAACAAGAATAGTTTTAGCAGATTAAAGAATACATATACTAGGGAGTTATTCTAATATCAAAGCTGCCAGAGATGCAATTTGTGCTTTGATTTTGGGAAGTCCTCCTGGAAAGGTCTATTCTTAATTGAAGTCTCTCTGTAGAAAATATGTAGAGAAAAGTTGAATTATATTCGTTTATCATAATCATGATTATTATTTATACATTTTATCGCAAATGGAGGAATCTGGTATAGTGTTTGGTTGGACAGTGTGTCTTTACCAAAATTTGGATTCGTCCTTCTTTTCCCAGAAGTGATTGATAGGTGCACTTGATTCAGGGCCAACTTTGCCATTCATACAGAAGGAAAGCCAAACGAGCAAATCAGGAGTAGTATCGATTTCAGCCGACAGAGTATGAGGCATCTCATGAATGTGTGGATAAGGGTTCTTCTTTGAATAAATTGAGACTTTGGGTTACGCTTTCTAAAACTCCTCTATTTCTGATTATAGTTCTGCTTGTAATTTGGCCACTAGAGATAACCCCTTATTGTTTACGACTTCAATAATATCAGAATTGATGGGGATATGTCGAACAAAGAAGAGGTAAGTGAATTGTATTATCTTCTCTAGAGTGATAACTCTCGAAACTTGACTTTGGCTTTTGGGATGAGAAGTGAATTTCATGAAGGAGCATTCCGAAAAGAAAAAGCCAACACTACATTGTTGATTCTTGTCTAAAAGTACATTGGCACCCAATTCCAAATTCAACTTAGGATTCTGATGCCAAAGTAGAACCTTCATCTCCTATTGATCAGTGAGTGATTTCACTAGTGGGACGTGGAAGATATTCTATTTGAAAGGCTTTAGATGATCAGACTAAATATAAATTTATTGTTAGTACAATTAAGCAATTGAACATATAGCCATCCTATCTAATAACAAGATTGAAAGTTTGTCTTTTGTCTTTCATCTAAACATTGTAGATGCTAATCATTCCTGTAGAATTGGTTTGAGCTATTCGAATGGGATAATATAAATTTTGATTCAACTCCTAACATTTATCCACATCTTGGTACATAGTGACAGTTGCTCCAACAAGTGGTTCAAATGTTTCAGCATCACTTACTATTATAGTGACTGTTGTGTACTATCCTAAACTTTCCTCTTCTCCTGTGTCACCAAGATCCTTATGATTTCTTTTTTGATGAGAAAGTCTAGGCAATTTAACAGTTCTGATTATATCAAACTCTTCCTCTTAATATTGAATCATTTATTCAAAAATAATTTCCTTTTCCTTTGTTGAAAACTTGACAGTCGCTTCCTTATCTGGAGGATGACATACATACACTTTAGAATTCAGCAATTGATTTATAGGTCCTTCCAAACCTTCAAAACACAGTTTGTCAGCAGCTTCTTCACCATGTAATGCCTATTAAAGGACATATGGATCATACGCATGACTTCCAAAGATTGCTATTTCTTAATCTTGAAATGTAGGTAGCAACTAGAATATTCCATTTTATGATTCTAAACAACCATAAAATCCCATTCTAGAACATTTAGCTTAACCTGCACATGCATTATGATCAAAATGGACTTTGAATGCTTTATTGTGTTGATCTCTCACTTCCTAACATTAAGGAATTGAGGATAATGGGGTTAGATGAGTGAAATATTTAGGTTCTAAATTGATTTAATCCTTATAATTAAATTCTGGCATTTTAATTGGCACTTTCTGATTGTATTTGATAGACAAGTATATTCCAAGAATTATTGAAAATAATGCCAGAACTATCTATACAATATATTAGGTCTATGAATAGACTGATGGTCCTGCCTTTATTACATTTGGTTCTTGCAGAGCTATATCAAAACAATGACCTGCTGCTATGAATCCTAAGAATGCAGTCAAAATTGAATAGAAAAAATATTACTTATAAAATAGAGTTCTTTCTTCACTTACTAAATAACAACAAGACAAATTCATACAAGCTAGTTGATTCCTTTTTTCAGAATTCGGTTTGTCCACTTCATTTTCCCATACTATACCAACCTCATCTTATTAACAATACATGTCAAAGTAATTGCTGCCTTATATATTCACTGTCTTGTATTTTGCTGGACATCCGATAGAATCTATGTAGGTTTAGGAGAAGGTCTGTATTGTTGATTTGCAATCCTTCTTCAATTCTTATATTGACTGACTTGAAGCATACAAGAAATTTAAGGAGTTCGATATTAAAAATACACTAGCCACCATGATCAAAAGGAATGGTAAGAAATAGAATTTCACTTTTGGGAATACTTCTTATTGTATTGATCTTTGTTCAAACAACGTGAATAAAGAAAATATTAAACCAATCAAACAAGTCCAAAATATTGAAGTGTGAGCTCCCTTTGCTTTCTCCATACTTTCTTAATCCACTATCCCACCTAACTTGGATGGCAAATAATTGGTGTCACCTATCGTTATACAACACATAAAGATGAATCTTATAATCAACAATAATTGTACATTGTCAAAAACCAACCCAATAAGGATGGCAAATTCATTGGTTAAAATTCTAGATGGTATGATACTTTAGCATAATAGGCCAGAAGAACCAGATCCACTAAAATTAGTATCAATTGGGACAACACAATAATAAATGCCTCTTTTTGAGCTGTATTCACTGGAACTCCTTGAGCTGCCATCAAAGCCCATGAGTATCCTTCGTTTTCTAAAATGCCAAAGAAGCAACTTGCATATAATGCGATTAAAATGAAACTAATTACGTAGATCAAGCCTTCAATATGCCAAGCTTACAGAGGCATTTATTCATCATTCTTATCCTACAAATTTAAATTTTCACACTATACTTTCTTATAAAAATTGTATCCCTTGTGACTCCAATACAAAACCACCAAGCTGATCAGGAGAAAAAAGATACTCGTGATTCCCAATATCAATTATGGTTTATTCAAAGAAAAGAGTGTAAACGGTATTATTATTTGCCAAATTGACACTAAAGTAGCACCTGCAGAGGCCCAGGATAACATATCAAAATGATAAATCTATTCATTTAATATCTGCATTTGTTTACTTTATCCTACTTGGTGAGCTGAATCCCTTTCTAAATGATCGGAGCTTCCTCCTGTTGTTTTGATAAATTCATTTTATATATAATTCAAATAATAAAAGTTAATTTTTCAAACAATCTCATTTTTATTCATATTTAACTTTGATAATAATGCAATCATCTCAACACTTCCGATTCCATTTTGAAAACAACCCTTTAATACATTTCCTTCATAAATTGATAAATAAATGTTTGATGTAAATATAATTTTTATTAAATTTTGTAATTAACAGTTAATTTTTTTAATGGATTAGATTTGGAAAATCACCATAACCCATTTAAAAGAACCTTAAAAAACCAGACAACTTAGAAATACTCACTTTGCTAGACAATTGCACATGTAATTATTCTACTAAAAATTAGTAATTTTCAAGGATGATAGGATAGCATTAAGAAACATGGTTAAAGAAGGTAATCAAGATGTCATTGCAATATTGAATCACTATAAAAAGGGCAATAATCTAAAAGACTTGTCAACTGATTTAAGGAAATACCTTAGAAGAAAGGGAGACAAAGAAAACGATAAGGTTCTCACTTGTCAATCTCCTACATCCAACAGAATGTAAAAAGTCTAACAATTGCAACTTCAACCTTTACAAAACAGTTAAAAGAAATCTTGTCCTGATTTATGGAAACCAGTTGAATAGCAATCTCCAAAAACAATTAACTTAGGTAAAATTAATTAATTTGTCAATGATGTCCAGTTTTCAGAAATTGTACTTTCAGATAGAAATCAAAATGAATCTAAAGACATTGAATAAACCTATTTCTAAACTAATGTCTCTTAATAATATGCATTTCATCAACCAGCCCATAATTAACTAGACCATTCCTAAACAATTCAATAGAGCAGTTAATTATAAAACTAGTTCACAACATTAATTATAGGATTAAGAAATTGATATCAATCAAGACGATGACATCCAATCTGAATCTTCAAACGAAAGCATTTTAAATTAGATCACCTAGCCTCCTCCTCAAATCTAAGACATTACTCCGAAAAATGAAGTCAAACCATCCCAATTATTTCAAAGTGGCCATTCCACCTATATACAAATTAACACCGCCTAATCTTATCTTTAGCCTCTATTATCCATCTAAGATAAAACAACAAATCCCCATAAATCACAAGAAACTGAAAATAAAATTATCGTTAATGATTCTCAAAAATACTACAGTTTTTACAATTATTAAGATTATTAAAAAGCAGCTCAACCATAATACAAGCATTTATTCACTCATTGGCCATCCCTACTACATAAATTAGATCAGCCTGAATACGTTTCAAGTTGTAGAGTTGTTCCATATATTAATGCCACTCCAGAACAAATATTTACCGTTCTCTTTCCGAATTCAAGCAGAGTCAAAATTAGTTATTATGCTTTTGAGAACTAGTTAAAACACAACTTATTATAAATTGATAGAGACTCTCTGTTCAAGGAATTAGATAAAGATCAAGACGATTGGATAAATTACAGCGAAACTGGTGTTATTCTAGAAGGTTTGTGTTTATAAGTAGAATAACCAAAGAATTGCGTGAAGGTCATTTTCGAAACTTTGAAATCCACATCGACTACTCCAAACACTTTAAGTCTTTCAGATCTTGAACAATTTGAATAAAAAACTGATTTTCAGTTCGCAAGATAGTATATATTATTTATTAATAATCAAGATTAATGCAAGAGGTAGATGGTAATCAAAAAGGGTATCTAACTTATTGGGATTTATATATGCATCGTGACATATTTCTAATGGAAAGATTATGCTAAATAGTTTCATCAATTACAGGGGCCACTCATACACATTATTGACTTTTAAATTATTATTATTAATATTTATAATTTGATGGATTATTGGACACTCAGTGGAGGTGTAGCTTGCAGAAATGGGTGGTCTTGTCGTGCCTGCAAATAAAATATTTACAAGGGACAAGAGATCTTAGTAAGAGAGGGCAGAAAGTTGAGGTTCCATTTTCATAAAGGCTGTTTTCAAGGAAATGGAGATCCAAGAACACAAAATGAATCTTCCTACTTTAATTAATAAAGATATGGTAAAATATCTGAAAAAGCACCTGAAGTAAAAGGGTATGGTAAATGGAGTGTTGGTAGTTATGGCTATTAACCAAGCTTTAAATGATAATATTAGTTTATTAGATATTCATTTTAAATAACTTGGAACTTGTAGGTGTTTCCCTTCGATACTTGGTTCTATTCTTCTTTTTTAATAATTCTACATCTTAACTCCCTAATCCTTGACTATTGTGTAATTTTTTAATTGCAATTTTTATTTTTCCTTAAATAATTCCTAATAAAACTAAAGTGGACTAGTAGGTAAAAACCCAAAGCCTAAACCTTATTACATTTGTTATTGTTCTGAATAAATTGTTTTATTTTAAGTCTTCAATTTGGATGCCTAATACAGAGTTAGATTTTGATTATTAATAAATTAATTAGGAATGTTAAATTATTGTTTTTTATTGTTTTAGCTAAGACTTCTTCGTTTTGTGACTGAAGTAGCCCTTGAATCTACTTCATCTCTCAATATTACTAAGACATCTTATTAAATGGAGTTTTGATCATTATCCTTAAATTGAACATTCAGACTTGTTTTGTGCCGAGATGATTGATAATCTGAATCAACTTGAATTCCCTTGTCCACATAATTTATTTCTTGTATCATAAGATGATCTCTCTTTCTTACCTTCTCAACCTATTTCTGAAATCCGCTCGAAGTTGTATCTAATAATTATTATTAACTCTTTTTTTCCCTTTTAGCTGCGAAACTTTCAATTTATCTATCTCTCTTTTAACTAATCTTAGGCGTATTGATCTATTGAAACTAATTTTGAACTCTATTCGATTTTGGAGATTAATTTGTGTGATTTGATGTTTTTTGAGTTCCTTTAATTTGGAATTTGTTTTCAATATAGGAATTATTTAATTGATCTTTTGGACTGATAGCTTAATCTGTGATTTAAAATTAAATGAGAGGAACATCAGGGGACTATAATCGATATGATTATAAGTTAGCATCCTCATTCAACTCCTATGACATTGCATATCTAATCTAAATTAACAATAGAATAATACATCAAAAAACTCAGTAATTGTTTCAGCTTCTCTCTTTGGATTACTTTGATGAATTAATTATGATGAAATTGCTAATTAAAAAAATGTTATCAAACTAGACTGAACTTCTGGATCTTCACTCTGCAAAAACTCTAAACTTATCCCGCTTTTTAAAATTGATAGCAAATTCAGTTTTGATGGATACCCTAATCTTTATAATATTGAACAAAAAGGCTTTGATATTAATTTTATAGTAGATTCACAATTTTAGAGTTCCTACTTAAGGACTTGGATTGTTTATGACAACATTTATATTGTATTCTTATGCTTCTGTACTTCTAGTTATTGCTATTTGCATTTTTATTCAAAAATATTCTTTTCTTGTTCCACTTTTATTATATTATATTGAGCTTACTAATAATTTTAAATCAATTTTTCATAATCTTTTATTGTAAATTCATCATTGACCTATTTTAAAAATCGATTGATTCTTATTTTTAATTCATACAAACTATCTTCATCCTATTCTTATTCAAAAAGCTGATAGAACTAAGAAAAATTAACCCATCTTGCAAAAGCACACCTTAGAGTGATTTTTCTTATTAATTAAGGATCTGCCAATTCTTTTTATTGCATTTTCAGTTTCCTATCAAATTCTTAACTCAGATTATGTTGTTGTTCCTTCAGTTTCTACTCTATCTATTCATTAAATTATTCCTGAATTTTTATTGTGTTCTCCTCATTAGATAACTGAAGTTCCTCAATAATCTATTCTTTATTCTATAGGTCTTATTTTAAAGTGGATATAATTTGGATATTATCATCGATCATAATTTTTAATTATTCCTCGTATAATTATTTTTATCTGCAAAACATCCTACCTCCAGCTGAATTTTTAGAAATAAGTTCATCAATCTCTCTATAATTGATTCCATAACCTCCTATTTAAGTTTCAAACACTTAAAAAATTATCTTGTTACCAACCTAATCTTATATTTGTTTCCAAATCTTATATGGATCCTTTTCTATCAGAAACAGCATTTTAATAATGGAATGCAGGGTATTATTTTATAATAAAACTTAAATAGTTCGCTTATGAGATTCACACTCAGTGCTTAATGCAGTTAATTCAATTTTATATCTTTAAACTGTCTATTAGCATTGTTTCTATAGCTATTGAAATTTCTCCTGAATGTAATTCTATAATTCAGGTTCCAATGCCTATTTGATATCAAAGTAATTAACCTCATAAAATTCAGTTCCTGGATTTTCCAGTTACCTCAAAAACTTCAATAAGAGGAAATATTTACCATTGATTTGAGATGTTAAATATCTTTTAAATAGTTTGTGGTCATCTGTAAAATTTACTCATCCCTCTTAGTAACTTTGAGGTTGGTTTCATAGAGTAACTGCTGCAGAGTATTTAACTGAGCTAGATCATTTTCATTATTTGGAATGCCACTTGTTTTATCTTCTAGGGAAAGAGTCTTATGTATTTTAGGTTTAGGTTTGATAATGGAATCAAATTCATCACTTGAACTTTATTCTCCTGATTAAAAACCTTCGTTCATAAATATGTTCTTAAAGTGGTTCTTATGTTAGATTGAATTCAAATATTATTGAATGTTGAACATAGTTTTATCGATTTCTGTAAGTGTAAAATATTATTCAATATCGTACTCTATTGGAATATGAAATATGTAATGAATACAATCTTTTACAAACCTTGCAATATTGGTTTCTAAAATACCCTATTGTTAATTTCAATTCCATACATTCTTCAGAGAACTTTGCTCTAACTGCTATCTCAGACTATTACAAAGTTTTTCAATGAATTTCAACATTTAATTGTTTATATATTAAAAAGTAAATGGAAACAGTACTTTAAGAGAGTATACTTGCATTAACTTTTAATCACGAGAGAAGCAGCATTATCTACTTGGCTCAACCGAGTTTCTAAGGAGAAAACCCAATAAATGAATTGATTGAATTGGATTTGCACAATCAGACTGTATTGGAGAGGTAGATAATAATAATTGATCTTAGATATATTATCTCAAAGTAATTACCAAATCAACCTCCATTCATGCTTATCACTTCAAGAAGGAAAGGGTATTTAATTTTGGCATTTCAACCTTCCTTAATGGAAATATGGTAATTGGGAAATAGTGCACAAGGATTCAATCAATCAATATGGTCAGGTGAGACCAAGGGAAGAGGTATATACGAAATTTAACATGCTGATGTTAGCAATCTGGATGTAAGTTTTGCATTTTACTACTTAAAAAGGGCATTCTCTTCTTCAGTGCTATTGATTAGCGAAATATTTATTGCGCCAATATTGACGACACAATCAAATCAAATGGACCGGAATTAATTTTAAGTAAATTAAGATTGCCTGAACGAGTTAACGTCAATGATCTAAAATGCCATCCTACTGATTATAAAATATGTAGTGCATGTTCTGATGGATTATTGAGAGTGTGGAATCAAACTACTTACACTTAATTAAAAAGCATACAAGATGAAAATAATATTATTATATCGCTTTCCTTCTAGTAGGATGGTTAAAAGTTGTTATGTGGGTGTGATAATGGAAAGGTAATATTGATTGTTCTTAATAAAATAGATTTTATGCTACGATGCAAAAACCTTAGGAGATAGAAATATATTGTTAGCCATCTACTAATTAGAGTAGAGCCACAATAATGGCATATTGTGTTTACATTGGGTTAATTACAATGGAGCCATTAATTGTAATTAATTTTTGGCTTATCTCTACGATGGAAATATCAAATTATTGAATATCAAATTACTTGTACCTTAAGATATGATCAGAGATTAGAAGGTATCCAAATCAAAAAAGCAAGAACTCTTTGGCAGCATTAAAGAAATTTAAAATCTATTAGCGGTTAAAAATGATCTAAAATACAATGCCTAGAGACAGTTACCAAATGTTGGATTATCTAAATTCATATAAATCCATCCTTATGCCAATTTTATCAGTCTTAATACCATAAAAACATTGCCAGATTAAACTCTTCAAAGCTAGATATTCTATTAATACAAAACTTAGATCATTCTGCTTAATGATAATACTAATCTATTGGCTGAGTATCCAGTGTGTTCACAACAGTATTAATATTCCTTTAAAGAACTTTTCCCAGATGAAAAAAATAGAATACTAACTCAAAGATATCTCTATTACATTGATTAACACACTATGGAAATCAAATAGTATTGTTTAGCCAAAGGAATTTTGAAATCTATTGCTAATTTGAGATAGATGATATTAGTAGAAAACCCTATCTTCCACTAATTGAGTGTGAGACCTAACTCTCTGAATTTCGCTCCTAGAACTCAGTTTCTTTTAAGTTATAAGATAGAAACAACCTATAGATGTTGTACTGTTATGTCTAATAATGGAGTATTGTCAGATAATCTAAAGGAATATCCTGCTCGATTTTCGATGTTTCTAGGTTAAGAATGTTGGGCTAATCCTCCATTATTTTTGTTGTATGATGATAGGTCAAGTTATAGTATAATATTTGAGGACACTCTACCTCAAGAGGAAGACATGTTAAAATTATTGAATAAACAAGATAAGGACAAATTACAAAATTAAATGAAATAGTCATTAAACCTAAAAGTGTAACGAATGTTTTGGACACCTTTGAGATCAGGCTTTGTAGTAATTTATCAACCAATGAATGAGAACATCTTAAAATTTAGTCGAAACAGAAATTCAGATAATAACCTCTTAGATCTATTAATGTAAAGTGGTTCTGAAATGAGCTTCAAATTTGGAAGTGATGAATAAGTAACAGACCTAGTTTGGCAGAAGGATCAGAATATTGGAGCTGTGGTTACAATCCATAATGTTTACATAGTTGATGATAGTTTGAATACTCTCAAATTAATTTCGCTCCAACCACAAGTTAATAAAAAGTAAATTAATATGATAAAATAGAAATCGAATACTACTAACTTATTGGATGGCCTAGACTTTAATTCTGTAAACAAAATTTCATATTCTATATGTGTTGCTCAATGGAACTTGTGCTTCAATATAATCAATTGATAATTATGAGGAAAAGAATGTGCTTTCTGCTTTGTTGTGGGATAGGATGATTTTATTATGTTAAAGGTAACTGAAAATTGTATGAATAGTCATTCCAAAAAATAAAATAATATTGAAATCAAAACTAAATGGATCAATATCCTATAGCCTATTCTTCAAGGATATATACACAATAAACGATTCTTTAATTAAGAGGTTGATGAATCTATTGTTACTAAATTGTTATTGACTTTTGCAAATCCAAATATTGATTATTCACTTATTAAAGACTTAGAATAGTAAAAATAACACATTATCATAAAGATTCATCTCATGCGCAAAATATATTATTTAACTGGATGATTGCAATTAATTTACTAAGCATCAAAAAGCTAAATTTTTCATGAATACCTTGGATCATGAGAACTTAAATGAAATATTATTTGGTAGTGGAGGAATCATTAATAATGATGACTTGTAATAGCAATTAATCAAAAAAATTAAAGACAGAAGATTCGAATACTTGCAAATCCTTCTGGAATAAGCAAAATAATTCTATCTAATGACGTTTTAATATAGGATTTCTGCCGAAATTGATGCCATCCTTAACAAACAGCCTAATTTCATTATATAAATCTTAAAAAGGTAGAAGTAGATTGATAAAATTGATTAATATTTGACTAAGGAATATAAAACTCATGATGAAGCCATTTAATTGGCACATAAAGTCTAAAATCAAGGGAACATGTTCTTTCGGGATAATATCAAGCAATTAATAGAGTTTTTGACTCGCTAATAGCAATAGATTAATGATAACTAAGATATGCAAAATATGACACCTTCTTATTACTTTACTGATTATTTACTGGATAAGTTAAATTAGTTATAAAATATGAAATCTTTACAAAGCAAAGTTGAATTCGGAAAGGATAAATTCAATTTAACCTATGATGATATAAGAAATGATGAAGACGAAGAGGAATCAGTTGTTGATAATAAAGTTATCAGAATGTTTGATAGATTGACTTACGATTCTATTGGATTCTTTTTAGGCTTAGGTGGACAACCTCAATCTTAACAAGTAAATAACATCTTTGATGGCAAAAATGATGATGATAAGTAGAAATAAGATTAATAATATGATTTCAATGATAACAGCACTAAAGAGTTTTAAGAACTACTTATATATTGGAGAATAGATGAAGGAAAGGGCAGTAAAATAGGAGATTATGGCAATTATAATTGTGTTGGAGATATTTATGTAAATAAAGAAATTAGTTCAGAAACTGAGCATTTGTGGGAGAAGTTAGAAGAAAGTGATCCTATGGATTATTAAGATCTTTGGGGAAATGTGTGTAATGCATAGTAGGGCTTTGAATTAGGTCCTTAAGCAGGAATTCAAACAAGAAAAAAGAATTATTGGAAAAAGAACAAGCTCTCAGATTTTACAATTGAGATGTGGATCAAACCCTTACAGCCATCTGGGCAGATATTATAAGTTGATCAAAATTTTATACTGAATATTAATGAATTGAATATTGAAGTTATCATTGATGGTTAAATTGTGTAATTCAACATAGATGAAAATGATGAATATAACCCAATAAATCAACCATAAATTAGGGATAATTTTTGGAATCACATTTGCTTATCATACGAATAGTCAGCAAGTGTGTTGTATTTATATATTGCAGCCAAATATTAATTTAGTTGTCAAGAACTTGAAATTTCTAATGAACTCTTTAAGAACAAAAATTTAATTTTGGGTCAAAGTACATAAGAGCCGAACATAAAATTTCCTATTATGAAGTGTATGATAACAGAATTTAGATTTTGGAAATAAAAATTTCAACTCAAAGAGGTCCGTGATGGTTATAGATAACCTCTACCTATTGTTAACGAAAAACAAAAAGAAATTAAAATAGATATTAAATAAGAATCGAAACCTAAACCTTCTGCTGGATTAAATGCTTTTCAAGGATTGAAATTAGATTTCGCACTAGAACCTATTTAGGAGAAGCCAATCAAAGAAGTTTTACAAGAAGATGATGGATAAAATATTTAACAAATAGAACAACCCAACTCTGACTTTGGTTGGTTTGGAGGATAGTAACCGAATTAAACTTAAAATCCTAATAATTTTGAATTTGATAGCAATTTTAACGCATTTGCTTAAGCGGCAGTTCCATAGGTTTAGTAAGGAGAGTGGGGAAGTGACTTTAACGAATTTGCAAATTTTGATTAAACCTAATCTAAATCTGCAAATAATGCTTTGAATAATGATTTTTCTTCTATCTCTAATGAAACTCCATAACTCCAATAAGCAGAGCCACAGCAGAAAATTAAAGAAGAAACAAAACCATAATTATAATAAAAATAGAAATAAGAGCAATCCACTGTTGAATAATAATAATAATAATAAATTGCTCAATAAACCAATAAATAATAATAAATTCCTCAAAAAAATTCGATTCAAGAAATTTAACAAATCGTTGATCAAGCTGTAAAACAATTTGGATAAAAATAAACCAAAGAAGGAGTTGAGAATCTAACTAAGGCCTTTCAAAAGTTGAATGAATATTTGCAGGGGAATAAAGAAAAACTTTAAAGAGTATAAAATTAATCTGATAATTTAGATATAAAAATTTATCGTCCATTGTGCTTAATATAGATTTGCTTTTTAGTTGCTTATTGGAATAAATCAAATGCGTGAGAAAGGTAATTCAAAGAAAGAGATCTATATGCATTTGATCTTGATACATTAAAATATTATTCCAAGTCACAAACTTCATTGGATTATTTAATCAATATTTCTTTGCATTGAATATGAAAATATTGCCCTTGCAGAAACATTACTCATTTAATTGAAGTAGAGCTTAGATAAAGTTAAATTGACAGAGGAAGATGATTAATTACTTAAGGAGTGTGAATAAAAACTGGCCAAAATACAAGACAAAAAGAATTCTGGATTATATAAATTGTCTTGTCCAAATTGTAAAAGCCACTTTCCTTTTAAAGGGGTAAAGAAATGCAACAAATGTAATAAAGACTTTTTAATTTGCCAATTTAAATTGCTTTGCATATCTAAGGTTGATTGCCTGAGATGTAAAGCTTGCGAATCTATTTTCAGCTAAGAATCATGTTAAGTTGGCTAAAAGTGCCCATATTGCGATATCGATATATTGAATATAGCTGGTGCTTGATTTTGGTTTTTTTATTAATTATATAATAATGCCTCTTATAATTTAAATTAATTTAATAAATATTAGTTAAGAGAAATCAAATTTAATATTAATGGATAATAAATTGAGAAGTGTGGTTTAATTTGCTCTCTACACTCTATTATTTTCAGTTCAGAATACTATGGATTTTGGTTAAAGAATAGAATATTCCCTATATGTATAAATTTGAATTTGATTAGGCCATTTATTTAGTAAGTTGTTTATTCTCATATTATTATCTATCAAAGTTCATTAAAACATATTGTAAAAAATCTAATTAAATGTATTAATATATTTAAAGCATGAAGATAAACATTAACCAAGGTACTGTTAATGACTTTAATGTTAAATTGTTTACCATTAGAAAATTTATTAGGTGACAAATATCAATAAGTATATCGAGAATTAACCGAATTAATAAATCAAACAATTTTATTTTACACATGGTTAGTTATGTTTGAGCAAAATTTAAAAAAAGAAAATGTAGATTAATAAGCTATCAAGCCGATTTCAGTATTTAAAGTTCTCTTTTGTTTTGGTTACCCAATTAATTCAGCCTTAGAGATCATAAATAGAATAGTAAATCAATTTCAAACTATTTTTTAGATATTCTAAAAGGAAAGAGAATATCAAGTACTTTTGGGACTGGAATTAATTTATGGAATAGTATTTCTTGTCTAATATGGCCTCTATATAAAGTAGTATTAAATTAGAAATGTGAAGACTAGTGTCAATTATAAATAGCATGATCCCTTTGATGATGAATTGGCAGACACAATTTAAAATGAAAATGATAATGAAACTGTGATATACGACTATTTCAGATTTTCTGTTATTGCATGCTTAGGTCTTATTATAAACACTATAGTCAAAGTTTATTAGTATGAACGCTCAAGTATGAGTTTTATAAAATAAACCGGAATCATTGTAGTTTATGCAATATTCATTTCAAATTTGATAAAAATTGCTGAAGAAAAATAAATAGAACACAAAACCTTTTTGGAGTTGAGTAACAGACAAACTAGAAGCGATGATCCCTTATAGGTTTGATATTTTTTGCATTATTATATAAATTAATAAAATATGAACGTTTAATAAACTAAAACATCCTCACTTAAGGACTTTTAAGTAATTTAAGAGTTGGGGAAGGGATCATTTAGCACAGTATATAAGGTATTTTTGAATATTTAAAATCCAGGTTAAAAGAATAGCAGATGGTTAGGAATATGCATTAAAGAAAGTGAAATTAGGATCCTTAAAATACAAAGAAAAAGAGAATGCGCTAAATGAAGTCAGACTGTTGGCTTCGATTAATAGCAAGTACATCGTAGCCTATAAAGTAACATAAATAATGATGAAATAGGAAGCCTTTTTCGATGATGAATGTAAATGCTTATGTACTGTAATGGAACTTTTATCTGGAGGTGATGTCTATCGCAGAATCACTTAAGCTCAAAAGGGAGGACCACAATTTTCAGAATAGGATATATGGATAGCCTTGATTCATATGATCTTGGGGTAAGAATTTGTAGTTAAATAAGATTGAAAACTCTTCATGATTAGAAGATAGTGCATAGAGATTTAAAATCAGCAAATGTTTTCCTTTCTAGTGATGGAACTTTCAAATTGGGAGATCTAAATGTGTCAAAAGTAGCTAAATAGGGATTTGTTTATACTTAAACTGGAACACCATATTATGCTAGTCCAGAGGTGTGGAGAGATGAACCTTACGATTTGAAAAGTGATATATGGTATAGAAATTTTTTCATATTTAAGGTCATTAGGCTGTGTTCTTTATGAAATGTGTTGTTTGCAAACTCCATTCAGAGCGAAAGAAATGGATGTTCTTTTTTAAAAGGTTTAAAAAGGGCTATATGATTAAATACCAGCCAAATATTCTAAAGATCTTGCTTAAATTATCTCTTTACTATTGAAAACGTAATCTTCATAAAGACCTAATTGTGAAGAATTATTAAAAAATCCCATCATTCAAAATAGAATGAGGGATATTGAAACTCATATCAATCCTTAGCCATAAAATTAGGAACTGTTAAAAACTATATAAATCCCAAGGACTACTGATTAATTAAATTCTCAATTTCCTAAATCGAAATATGAAAACGAGATTATGAGCATTGAAAGAAACATAGAGAATAAATCTACAGAAAACTCATCTAGTCCTTTCAGATCTCCATAATAAATCATTAAAACATAATAAGATTCGAGATTAAGTTAAGTTAAAGATAGATAAATCACTGATATAACCAAGAGCATAGCTTATTTGGAGAGAAAAAACAAGCATCCTTTGTTAATTGAAGGACCTAGGCCATCTGCATCGAGAAAATTGGAAAAACCGAAATCTGCCTAACCTCAATAGCGTTACAACAATTATGATAAAGAATCTTAATTAGGAGATTCGTATGTTAGGAATTCATAAATTAATAAAATCAAAGAATTTGAAAATCTAAGAATCAAAAGGGAAAATGAACTGAAGGCTATTTAAGAATTAAGAAAATAAGAAATCCAAGATTCTAAAATTAGAGAACTAAGAAACTTAAAATAAATTAGAGATGCCTCCAAAGAATTAATTGCTGAAAATAGAAGAATATCTCCAATTTCCTAAGCAAAATAAAATGGATAATATGGAGAGTATTAACACTAATATGGAATTTAAAAGCACTCCTACTCTCCCATAACTAGAAAAGTCGAACTACCTTAATATAATAACAAGTATGTAGATTAATTAGTTTTTGTAGTAATAGAGTAGTATAAAGTCAAATATAATGTAGACCTTAAATAAGTTAATCAATTAATATCAGCAATCCAAGTCAATAGATTCGACAACCAATACTTTATCAAGAAGCTATTACAAGCAAGAGATAATAAGTTCCATAATCTGCAGCGCCCGTCTCTTAAATTTATTCATCAAACTAATAATAACTACCAAAATCCGATAGATATCAACACCCCTAATCGGCATTGCCAGCAAGGGTATAGTCACAGAAGCTAGAAAGATCATAAGTATTTCCAGTTTAAGCAAGAGTTGTCAAAACAAAACCGAATGATTCTAATGCAATTAATAAAAATTAATCAACAACGAAATAGACAAGGCCTTTATCTTCAAATTTAATTTCTAATGAAAGACTTTCAAAATAGGAATACTAGCCTTAAAGTAATTAAATTCATGTAAACTACAACCATTATTACCCAATCGAAACCTATTAGAGGCATGCATCAGATTAAAATTTAATTAAATATTAGTATATAACATTACTCTATAATTTAGGTAAAGATAATAAAACAGATAACTAAAATAAAATTTAGAGAGCAGAAAAATATGATAATTTTTATTGTATAAATATTTTTTCTTAATTTGATTGTTCTATAATTATTAAAGGAAATTTGGAAATTTTAAACAAATTAACTTTCATTAATATAATAATTATTGATCAAATATATTCTGGTCTTAGGAAATTGATGTTAGTGCTTTAGATACTGCTTATAAATAATATCCATTTAAGCTTAATAATCCAGTGAAAAAGTTAAATTATTTGATCAGTGGAGTATATTCTGTATCATAATCTAGATCTTAAGTAAATAAAGCATATGTTGTCTTACTATAAGGGAATGGATTATACACTTCTTAAAATTAGGCTATACTTAAAACACACTTTGTATCTTTTGGGTAAGCAGAAGAGCCACCTTTAACCTTAAAAAATATTGAAATTTCTTACTCCCACGTGTTTGTATGTTTTAACAAGGAATGGATTCTTCATTGATACATACCCAATTAGAGGATAGAAAATATCATAAAATTTAGTATTGAACGTTTCCTATTTATTGAGTTTATCTAATAAATTGACATAAGCTGAAGTGGATGCTTTTGTAAAGTATTATGCTTATATGCCTAGTATTTCTCCATCAAGCACTTCTTTTCCTCTATCTAATAAGTCTTATGCTTATTGACCTCCTTGCTCTAAAATTTAATGAATTTTATTTGTCTCTTCTAAGACATATTCAGGAGGAAATGAGGAAATTTATTTTATGTAGTCTTCCCTTTCCTTATTATCATAATTTAAAAACACTAAAAAGAATGATGATAAGTAAAATGATGGAGTTTGCTCTAGTTACAATGATGAGATAGTTTATTGGATAGACTCCATAGTTAAGAGTGCTTACAAGTATTCTGTATTACAATTAGAGCTCAGAGCTATCATACCATTCGCTATTTCGATCAATTAGATCTTACCATCTTAAATCTTACCCATTTTATCCCAAAGATCCAAAAACTAAGCATGAGATGTATCAACATCTTTCAAGTAGTATTTATTAACATCATCTAGTGATACCCATTTTTCAGGATCAATTATACCACTTGCAGATTATCTTGAAAATTCTATTGCTACCGTAATTTTGAACACACTCATTAAATCTTATTGTCTATTTCCTTGATAATTGAGAATCTCAACATCATCTGTTTTTATTGATAAGGAAGTTCGACTTGGATTTTATTTTAGGAACTCAACAAATGTTGGTTACACGAATTCATTTAATAAGAAAACTTTAAATTTTGTTTCTTAATATTCCCATTCAATTGATCCAACTGCCAAATTCTTTTGGAATCCAAGGATGAAGATTGGATGCTAAGGAACTGGAGAAGAGTATGACCAGTATTCAATTCGTCCTGTTTTACCTTTTTTAGCTACAAGAATTTCTTCAAATTATTTTAAAGTTAATGCCTTCTAGATTTCATCATCCAATTATTGATATATAAGTGCAAAATTATCTATTGTTAATACATTGAATACATACCACCATTATAAGCTTATTTTATGACGTCAAATACAGCTAAGTTTGCTTCATCTGTTGGAACGAATTCGCATCGAACAAAAACCAATAAAATAAAACTAAGGAAGATAGCAGATCCTTTTGTCATTGATATATATTATTTAATTTATTCTATATATTTTTTAGACAATAAAAGGAATAAATTATAGAAAAATATACATAATTTCTTGTTGTGCATAAATCATTATATTTTTTCTTTATATACACATTTAACCCATAAATTAAATTAATTCGTCAATTATGATCCCTCTTAGTGTATAAAATCAATCAAGCTTCCTTTACATATTAGATATCCTGTTTCTTTTTTACTAATTTCGAGGAGATGGAGACAGAATACTACTTAAAATCAAATACAGCAACTTCTTAACAATTATTTTTTGGAAATTCATCATTCTATATAAAGAAAATGTATTTTGGAGAATAAATGAAATCCTTATCATTTATTAAATTATTTCGATCCTATATGTAGTTATTAAACATGAAGCTTTATTAATGGAAATAGCTGCTTCATTTCTTAATACATTCCATATTTTTGATAAAAAAATATATAAATGATTTATATTTAGATAATCGTTATTAACACTATTAATATAATGCTTGATGTCAATTATTTACCATTTAATTTTTAGTCTAAATTTAAGCTTTTATATTTGATCTTTTGAAAAAATTGTGGCATTATTTTAATATATGAAATAATATATTTTAAATAAAAATTATCAAAATTAAAATATAAGATCATATACCTTAGTATTTAAGAGTATAATCCATAATCGGAAATATTTATATATATCATATAAATTTTATATTATCCTTTGCAAAACTATTTTTGGTCTTAAAAATAATCAATTATCTTCTCTTCATTTTCCGTAAAGAAACTTAGAATCAATTATATTGTTTTAATTTAAAGATTACTTCTCCAATTAACCTCAGGTTTACTAAGAGGCTTTAATTAACATTCTTTTAAGAATTTAAACTATCAGTAAAAAATAAACTATTTATTGATTTGATATAAATAAAATAGATAATTTAGCAATTCAATCAAAATATTCAATTTTTATATATTTTATTATCTCTTCCGAAGAATTAAATTAAAAATTTTCATATTCCTCTCCTCCATAATGTTTAGAGACGATGATATAAAATTAACTTAGCAACGATAAGGAATTCTAGATAATTTCTGTAATGTAAATCTAAATAAATGTTAAATTCTACTTATATCTAATCAAAAGTGCTTTTTTCTAGATAGTTATTCAGCTTAAGATTTATCTCCTAAATGAAATCAATTATGTTTTCATAAAATAGCGAATAAGACCTTTTAATTTAACTTTGCGATATTAGTAAATTGAAATCCTTTTCTGCTTATCCTAATTTCTATTCATCCTTTTCTATCAATTATAATTAGAATGATTACCTTCTACTAATTTATGCTATAAATATTAATAATTTCTAATGTATTAAATTAAAGTTTTCGCAACTATAAAAGTCATGTCTTTAACAAATTAAAAGAGCATCAAATTCTTTTGATTCATAAGATTATTCTTCCAATCAACTTCATATTAATTTATTTTAGGCATCCCTTTATAGACAAATTAAAAGAAATTAGTAATGTAAGTCCATAATTTTTCAGGTGATGTTAATTCAACCCACTAAATTTCTGGCCTTAATTATCCTGTAATTAATTAAAGTAAAACTGCCTTTGTTTCACTAAAATCAAGTTCACTTTCTTTTACTATATAGTCTCCACCTTATTATGCCAAACCATCACATAAATAGATGATATTCTTTAAGTAAAAAATGTAACTATCAAATTTTACCTAAGATACCACAATTAAATACGTCAAATTGTTCTGCTACTAGCTTCAATTGAGAATTGATTTCTCTAAGCGTTTCTCCAGCTAATTATCTAAAAATAACTTAATCTACTGATCTTTGCATTTTAGTTATGAGATCTAAACCGAATATCACTGCGGGATAAAGATCACTTCTTTAAATCTCGTATCCTTTTGGAATTGGTTAAGTTTTTAAGAATTTATGAATTGTTAATTTTTACTTTTGTCTTATGTAATCTTTTGGAGAATATTAATATATTTTCTATTGAATTTGAACCTATGATGATTATATTGATTTGTGAATAATATCTAAATTAATTTTCTCTAAAAATAAGTTTGTAAAAATATTTAAGTAATTCTAAAAGCATTCTACAATTTATGATTGATCCTAGAATATAAATAGATTAAATACTTTTCCTTATGAGATTATTTGAAATATTGGGAATAAATAATCTTTTTCATCTAATGAGTTCTCTTTTATTTTCTAAAATACTTTTGCAGTGTGATTTTTCAATTATTATAATGATTCACTAATCATGACTAATTAATCTAAATTATAGATTTTCTACAAAAACATTCTTACTGTTTAATAATAGTTATCAAGTATTCTTGATAAATGTTATTTATCGTTCTCCTTAACGATTCTTAAATTTAATCTGAAAAATATTCTTGAATAAAATGCTTCAATTACAGTAGTTTCAAATATTATCCCACATAATGCTTCAAATAAAAGTATTTCTTATTATTTCTATAGGTGCTATTTACTAACTAATTTTTATTAAATTAGACTTTGATTAATTTTATAGAGAATCTAACCTGTTTAATTGAGATTATTGGATTATTTATTAATTAATTCATTTATTTATTGATGTAAATTTAATCTATTGTAAAAGTTGTACTATAAAAAGACATCATTATACAAAGAATAAAGGTCCTAATCCCCTTAAATTTGAGACTCGATGTAAAGAAAAAGATCTTTCATTTATTCTGTTATGCTGAATTTCAAAAATTCATCTTCGTACTAATAATTGTTTTTCTGTTAAACATCCTTCAATTTCAATTAAGGGATCAATTATGGGAAAATGATCTATAAAAATTATAGTTTTAATGGGTTTGGTTAAAGGATATCATTCTCCTCCTCATTAAATTCAGAATAACCAAAGAACCTTGGAGGATAAAACACACAAACTAAGTCTTTCAATTGGGAAAACTTTTAATTGATAAATTACGATTCTTTATTTAAAAGTTTCATTAAGGAGCTTTTGCAAGTACCTAATAACCTTTTCTTCAATTATTAATATTGTATGATGCATTTGTCGCTCTGGTAGTAATTAGGTTTTGAGGAAAAGAAAATTATGCCTTCTTGAATTTCACTAATTAATACTTAATAATTAATTTCCTTTCTATCATCACTCTCTAAGTCCCTTGAAATTTTCTAAATATTGTAGTAATATTGTATGTTTTCTTGTATTTGAAATTGATATTCTAATAATTCTTTTTATTTATTTATATGAATATTGGCTTCTTGATGAAATTAACTAATTTTCTATACAATCTTGTCTTTGTCATCATTCAATTTCTTCAACTAATCACATATTATCTCTAAATTCTTTGTTATGCTTTAAAGGGAGGATAATTTCTATTAATATTAACCTTATATTATTTCTAATCGAAAAAAGTCGTCATTTTTCTTGTCGTGTTTCTTATAAAATTTAAAATTAGTGGGTTTATCTTTCTCTAAAGATGCCTTTTGCTGCAAATTTTCTATTTAATCAATAATAGCTTATTCTTGAAGAGTTAAAGCATTGCTTTATTCCCACTATACAATATTGATTTACATATATAATTTAAGAATATTTTATATATATATTCTCAATAAACTATTGAAAATTAGAACAATATTGAACCAGTGGTTGAGGATGCATAAGAAAAACAAGAAATAAGTAAAACTTTAATTTCAACAAGGATTCTACTATACACTATTATATAGAATATTAATTTATTAGATATTTTAATATATTGATTCACTTTGTTCATTATGATAACTTTTATTAGACAGATCTTGGAGTAGTAAGAGTTTTAAATGATATAGGTTTGGATTGCATTTTTGATTTGATATTATTGCTTATCTAATGGCAAGTCTTTGCTCCAATGTTCCTAGTTGATAGTAAGTTGTTATTAAACTTTCTTATACATAATAATTGAAAACTTACCTTGATGAGCTATCATGAAAAGTTTGGGTCTTGCCTACTTTGCAATTGGACTTAGGTGTCATCTTGGATGTACATTAAGTTTTTACATTTCTGGGGGATTTGAAAAAGTTTTCTTTTTTATCTTCCCCAAAATGTACACTTTTTATTTCTCTAGACGGATCTTTATTCTATATTTATGTTCTTTTCTTTAATTGGAGCTTTTCATTTACTCTTTTGTGTACTTCATTAATTTATACAAATTACATTATTCTAAAATTTGCTGATGTTTTAGTTTTGGTTTTGGCAGATCCAATTAACCACATTAATCTGGGTGAATGATTTTTAACTGTCTTTTTTAGGAGGTTATTAATAATTTAATATTTTTGATTTTATCATTTGTAAGAAGTTATGATAATTTGAACTCTTTTATTATATTATTATTATCTTATTATCTTTCAGTCTTTAATTTTTCAATTTTTAAAAGTTATTGGTGAATATTATTGTTGTTATTTATTTTACGACCTATTTTATCTTAATCAAGCTTTGAATAAGAGGGCGTATTTTGTAATTCATCAAGTACGTTTCCAACGATGATTCCACTTTCAATGGTGTGAGAAGGGGGAGTGCTTTCGGTTTAGATTGGCTCATCACCGACTATGCCTTTTGGAGGTTTTTCTGGATTATTTTTGTTTTCCTCATCTATTATCTTCTGAATTTTGTAATATTCGAGTTTTCTTTTTTAATTGTAATATTCATTCAAGATATTTACAATAGAACTGGAGACAGCCCATCTCGGTAAATCATTATGAAACTTGAACTTTTTATTAAATTTTTACTTTGTAAAATTCTGTTAAGACTTCCATTTTATTGTCTAAACAATGTGGTTAATATATTTTTTTCATGTATTCAACATCCTCATCCAAAAGGGCTAAGTCCTAATTTTAATATTATAGATATTTACTTTGAACACGATATTTGGTTTTGTTGGTTGGTCCAATATGATTTCATTGATATCCTTGGTAAAGTAGTAATTTTGCGATTCAGCATATTTATTATAAAGTGAATTAGTGATCCTTTCTGGTAAGGATACTTTCTTGATAATTAATTTAATTTCAGTCTACCTTTAAACTGCATTTCTTCAAAGTTATTGCCATATAAAGTCTTCCGAATCGGCTAACAGAAAAGACATTTCATTTAATTAAAAATATATTAATAATAATTAAAAGTAAAATAATATATCTTCATTTTCTCAACGCAATGCTGTTACTTTTTAACTACTTTTAATTAACAATTTTTCCAGGTTGCCTTAAAATCATTGTGATTGATCTTTCTCTAGTTTATTAGACAATAGAAATTTCCTCTTAGGAACTTTACTTATTAAATGATTATCGAACAATGCAGCCCTGTTTTTGTGGTATCTAAGGTCTAGCTAACATATATAAAAGAAATATTACTTAGTGTTTGAATTGTAAAACAAACTATTATTATGGTTGTGAAAACTATTATTATTTACTCTTCTTTTTTTAGTAAGTTATGAAATAAGCGCAGGTAAATCTAATTCCAATAATTCTTGTGCCATAGATTAATTCTAAAAGTTATCAATCGACGAATAGTTTCCATTAGTAGCTCTTTTTGGCTATTAAGCTTTTTTGTCTACATGTTTATTAATAACAACTATTTACATTGATTGGACTTAATTTATTATTGTTAATAAGATTTCTGTTATTATAAATACTCTACACTTTCATTAGCATGTCTTTTATTACTGGCTCTAGCTTTTTCTGTTAATTCTGTTGTGTTTGTGCAAGTATTGCGATTTCTATTTTCTTTTTCTTATTAATTCCATTTATTTAACTATTTTCTTTCCCCTTCACTTGTATTTAGTGTATCAAAAGTAACTGTGTGCTGTTTCCTCATGGAATGTGTTGTTTCTGGGATTTTTTGAAACTATTAAGGTGTATCACTGTCAAATAAATTGGGAGCTCTTACACTTAAGATCTATGAGGATTTTATTTATATCTTACTGAGCTGTTTTATTGATCAATTTTTATGAACTCATCTTCATCTGACGATGAGCTATTCTCTGGAGAGATATCAAACACTATATTTTGTGACATTTTAAATTAAATATTTATAAAATAGCAGTTAATCCAATTAATTTTAATCTTATTGAATCGATCATTTAATTCCATTGATTTTCTTGAACCAAATCTATTTTTTCTAAATTCATAGTTTTAACAATATCAAAATAAAAGCTATGTAAATTAAATCTTAGGATTTCAAAATACAAAATTAAATTAGTATTTCTCTGGTTAAATTCTATATATAATTCAGATAATTTATTTTATTTCATAATGTATTTTATTAATTTCATGTTGTAATGAGAGTTAATAGGAAAAGTTATGACATAATTTTTCTTTCTTTTTTTTGATTTCTTCTGTTATTGATTCATTTATTAATAATTATTTCATATGGAAATGTTTGATGATACAATACGAGAGTTGCTTAATAAAAACACAGATATAGCAAAAATTGTAGATTTAGAAAAACTTTCATAACAACCTGGATTTAAGATTGAATAAACTAATAGTTATATTTACATCGGCTAAGTTTAAAACGGGTTAAAGCATGGAACAGGTAATTTGAGAGATATTAACATAGGCATATTGAAACTTTTAGACTCATTTAGAATTTATGTAGGAGAATGGCAAAATGATAAAAAGTGTGGGCTTGCATATGAAAAATTTTAAAGTGGAGCTGAATATTTCGGCAACTATGATAACAATAAGTAAAATGGTTATGGAGAATATGTTTGGGCAAATGGAGAGAGCTATAAAGGGAACTGGATAGATGGCAAGAAAAGCGGGTATGGTGAATGGTTTGGATAAAATACTTCGTATAAGGGTGAATGGAATAATGGTTTTGTTGAAGGAAAGGGAGTTTATCAATCTGAAAATGGTATTTTTTGAGCTCATAAGTAAGGGGATTAGTATACAGGAGACTTTTTATAATCCATGAAGCATGGATTGGGAGAAGAATAATTTGCAAATGGAGACAAGTACGTGGGTAGTTTTAAGAGTGGTAAGCCAGATGGTTATGGGGAATACTACTGGAAAAATGGAAGTTTATATCAAGGTGAAGATAGAGTTAATTTTAGGTTTCTTTATGGATGGCATGAGGCATGGCCATGGCGTCTGGCAATCTAATACTCAAGGTAAAATAGATAGGTACGAGGGAGCATATTCTAATGATAAAAAATGTGGATACGGAGAATTCGTATGGTCAAATGGGACAGTATATAAAGGGAATTATTTTGATGATTATAGGTAGGGTTATGGAGAGATGTATTAAAATGGAGTTATTTTTTACAAAGGAGAGTGGGATAGAGGAATATAAGTAGAAAAATCTAACACAAGATTTAAATTTTAATAGAAAATGAAAACTCAAGAAACCACTGCTAGAAAGTGGAAGTTCAATAATATTGATGAAATCTAAGAATTAGAAGAAGAAACAGTAACATCAGGGGCGGAAGGAAAAAATGAGAATAATCAAAAAATACCCTAAAAAAATCCTCAATAATGTCGGATGAAAACCTTAAATGTTGAGAGCAAACCATAAAACATCGATTTTACACCTATGAAAAGGAGTCTTTAATTGTAGAAAAAAGCTACCCCTGCAATTCAAACCAGAAGCAGAACCTAATCAATGGGTAATTGTAAAATACCTCTTTTATAATAAAAATAAAGATCAAATTCGAATTAAATTACTAACAACTAAAAACTTGAGCAACTGGTTAAATTTTCCCCTTATAAGCAAACGCTTAGAATTGGAAGATTTAAATTATAGAAAATATAACTATGAAATCAAATCTGATATCATCTTTTGTGAATATAGTAATAAAGTGTTAACTAATCATTATTATGATAATCTTTATCTACAAACAGGACATGTATCATTTATTTCAGCCCATGGCCGAATACAGTCTGAATGAAATATATGATTTGGATTACAAGATAATTTGACTATCAGATCATCTTAATCATAATTTTATAAACAAATATAGCAAGGTTAAAATGTTTGACCATTTAATTCTGAGTATTTGAATTAAGTTCCAATCAACCGAAGTGCTTGCTCTTATCTTCTTCTTTCTTCTTCTAATCTTTAGCGATAGACTCGATATAGTAAAAAGGGCAAAATCAAACATATTGCAAATAAGCCAAGAACTATTGTAGCTAGTACAACCCATCCAAATATCAATTGAACAACTAAAATCCATTTACTGAGCAATAGAGTATTTTGCAACAACACCACATTCCCTAAGCCGAACATTATTATATAAACAAATTAATTGCATTTGCTTAGCGTTCCATGATTTCCCTTTACTGCTGCCCAAACATCAATTTAATCATTCAATGATTCTATAAATTATCTTGAACTTTCAGAAATTATTTCAACAGTTTATTTTATTTAGATTACACTAAAGAGGTGAAATGAATATTGCAATAATCTACAAATCAAATAAAAAATTGATGCCTTTTAATATTCATAATACCAAGGTAATGAAATATAACTTATGACAATTATTAATTATATATTTAAGTACAATTATATAGAATTTAGTGAGCTTTTGATCTTTTTACACTATTCTTCTGTCTCTATTAGCCTTTCTAAAAGAGTTTAATCATCCATTTTATTAAAATATATAAATGAAATAAACTAAAAATATAAGAGCTAATAATTATATTATCAAAGACATTTGATTTCTTTTGCCTTATAATCGATAGAAAAGTGTAATAAATCAAATAGGAGAGAGCTACCTTCTAAATGAAATAATATTTTCCTCATATTCAAAGTAATTCTAATCATCTATTAACTGTTTTATTTATTTATTTATTGTTGGTTATAGATAAGAAATAGAGTAAAAGTTTACAAATTCGTTCACTTTCCCTAAAATTTGACGATTCTAAGATTTAATCAAACCTACACAAAATTTTATAGAGTTTTTCTAGTTTATATTTTTGTTTGTGGCTTTGTTATTTTTATAAAATTTTTTCATTTTAATTCATCATTTACTTCTCTTATCCTGGCTTATTCATTTTTAATAATAATAAAAAATTATTCTTGATCATTTCTAATTATTTTATTTGTGAATAGTTTATAAAATTATTTATTTTTGAAATAATCGATTTTTATGATAAAACAGGAGGAGGATTTTATTAAAAGAATGAAGTTATATGAAAACAAATTCATTTTTATAACAGAACAAAGTAAAGTAATATTAAAGGAAACGGATTCATAATTCGAGTAATAAATTAATTTTCCCAATCCAGTGTATGATGCGATGGTTTATAAAGACATGTTAATTACATCAATCAGAAATATGCCTGTAACGATATAGAAATAAATTAAGATAGATTGCTATTTATCAAAAAGAGGATGGAGAATGGAAACAGTAAATGAGACTACATGATATCAAACCTAATTCTGAGATGTTTTTAGCTCCATTAGAAATGAAAAGACTGACTGTAAGAATGATGATTATGATATTTTAGGAAAGTAATAACTTAATTGGATGTGGAAAAGGATTCTTACATGAATATGACTTATAGAAATTTTAGATCATAAATTACAAATGCATTAACAATTATGATTATATTTCATGTTTAGATTGTTGTGAATAAAATGAAAATTACGGGATAGCAAAAAATATTTTGTTATTGGGTCAATTCAATAAAGTTATTAAAATTGTTGATACTTAATAAGATAAATAAATTGGTGAAGCAAGAGTACACATTGGGGGAATAACCCATTTGAAATTTGATAAGGTGGATTCGTTATTTTTTTATTCTTGCGCTCGATTCGATGATTATATTTATTAATGGGTATTTTTTAGACTAATAAATTAAGGATTTGAGAAATACGAGTACATTTTTATAATACTTTGAAAGGAAGAATCAGTCAAACTAAAGAATGAATTTCGATATTAATCATAATAGAGAATTGTTAATAGGGAATGATGATGGAACTGCCTACGTATATAAAAGTGATTTGAAAAGAGTCGAATATTAAATATCAAACTCATGTGTCCATTCTAGTATCATTTAAGATAATGGCTAATGTTATGTGAGCTACGGATAAAGAAAGTTTGATGAGGAAGAAACTTTTTTAACAGGGATATAAAATTTCACAATCAACTCATGATATTTGATATTTGTTTTAACATAAAAGTAATTAATTCACAAACATATAATTTGCCCATCTTGAGGCGTTGCATCTAATTCTAAGTCGAAACTAATTTAGATTCTTCTAAAATAGGTACAATTGAACTTATTGTAAGAAGATTTGGTAATGAGATTGGTAGTAAATATAACCTTGCACTATGCTTTCTAAAATGAATAAAAAAATTATTTTAAACCTAATGATATTTATATAATTAATTATGAAAAACCTTTATGTTTATTTTATCATCTCTATTCTATGCATAATTTCATAAGGTGAATAATTTAAATATTAAGAATAGTTTGCTGCTTACTAAATATAATTGCTTTAAAGATTGATAAACTTGTGTTAGATGGACTAGCCATTAATAAGGTTATATTGCTTTTTAATTGGAATGTTTTCTCAACAAAATGAAACAATCATTTAATATATCCTTGACTATCCTTTTGTTCAGACATATTTCAATAATAAAATACTAATACTCCTATGGAAGTCATCAGTGGGTTGGCTTCTACATTATTAGTCAGTTTGAAATATAGAAACGATGATTTGAACTCACTCCTAGCAACAATACTTATACCATTATGTATTTCCTACCATCATCATAAAAACTTTTTGAAGAATACTTTTCCTCCAGATATTAAAAAGAAAAACTTTTTTCAAGTCCGAGACCCCCTATTGCTAAAGAGTACTTTCGTATCCGCTCTTAATAATTAAAGGAAGATATTTTTTTATTATAGGGTATTATTGTAAGTAATAAAATATCGATTGTGATAATTCAGGATGGTACAAAATAAAATGAGTTATCGAAATTGGAAAAAAACAATAAGTTTAAAACTAAGATTGTTTTATCATATTCATAAGAATTAAGTAAGAACTCCTTTAAACAGTGCTAAATATTTTTATAAACAGCAATAAGAGATACCAAATTGGATGGATTAATCAAGGACTAGTATTTATAAACATGTTTATCAGTATTTAAATTATAAAATCATTTAATAAATGACATCATAGACTTCAGCTAAATAAATGCAAAGTTATTAGACCTTTTATTCAGTTAATTTAAACTTTAGAAAATAATAAATGAAATAACTGAATAATTTAGATTCCAATTTCAATTTAAGAATCTAAGTCTTGCCTTCGAAACTAGCCGACCAATGTCTCTATTGACTCAAATTAAAACAGATTACTGAGGTTACTTTAAGTCCTAACTAATATCATTCAAAAAACTCTTACTTACTCAGAAACTGGGTATGTATTAGTAAAGTTGGATAGCTGGGATCTAAATGAGATTGAATTTCAACAAAAGATGAACTAATAGGTTTGACAAGAAAATAACTTACTTCAATTAGATCGATAATAAATTAAGAATAACATACTACTACAAGAACATAATAATTGCAAGGATTTGGCTTAATAATTTGCTAAATGTTTTTGAGCTACTTATCATCAATTAAAAGAAACAGTATTAAAATTGAATCAGATGGCGGATGCAGGTATGACTGTTCATTTCATATTTAAATCATATTTCTGCTTAAACTTAAGTATAAACTTATGGTTAGCACTCAAAAAAATCAATTCCTTGAATGAGAAGTATGCCCACTTTGAGAGCTGAATTTGGGTTACTAATTAATATCAAATTAAAATCTACAAGTAAGATTCTAGTCAAAAACGAGTGAATAAGACGAATGCAATTTGATCAGTGTCTCAATCAGAGATATCTCAAGAAAAATACTTCGTTTTGAATTGAAACATTGTTCGATTGAACTATTGAATTAAAGAAAGCCTTCATGTAATACTCCACTTCAAACTAACCACAATAATAAAAATAAAATAACAAATCAATTAAACATTAGATAATCTTCCTATAATTATCATTAAAGGAAACTGGATTAACGTTACTTTGTTGTAATACAAATTTAAGTGTTGATGATGAAGTTTTTAATTAAATATCTCTATAATTGCTCTTGGTTTAGCAAGGAATGAATGTGGATATAGTATAAATATTATTATGTTAAGATAGGTATTTGATGGCAGATAAGCAATCGAGAAAGTTTAAAATCCTTCAAAATGTTGCCCAAAATGTATGGGTTATAGGATACTTATGGATAGTTAAATGCATATCATGGACTGATGGAAAACAAAGAAGAAATTAAGAGAAATGATGTAAAATCAATAATTACCAAAAATTCCCATTATTGGTTTAACTGCATTTACTAGCGATGAAGAAGTGGAAAAATACAAAGAAGTTGGAATGCTGCAAATACTTCATAAGCCTCTTGACATCTAAAAATTATCTGATTTTTAATAATGTTAATTATGAGTATAGTAAATATAAGTACATGTAAAATAACTTTCTTAGATAAAATAACAAGCTATCTGATATTAATAGTTACTTAGAAATGTAAGAATTAATATTCATAAAGAAAATAATTAGAATTATGTAATGTTTTTCAAATGTAATTTAGTTATTTATATAATTTTTATATCCATATTATAAGTTTCAGTTATTTTTAAGCATTAAAAAAATATCGTTTTTATTAATTAATAATAAATTATGAAATTGGGTTTAGTTTTTGCCATTTTATTGGCATTTAGTAATTGTGCTTCATTCTTGGAAGAACAACAGCTAATGGAAAATAAAATTTATAAGATAAAGCTTGATAGGACAGAATCCTAAGCAAAAAAGTCATTGTTTGATTTCATCACTACCAGCCAATAATACAGGAATTCAGCTGATCTATTAGATGGGTCTGATATAGCTATGACATAAACAAAATAAAAAGAATCTATAAAGTTATATAATTTTAAGAATACCTAATACACAGGAGAAATAGGATTAGGTGCTTAAGATAATAAATTTAAGGTAAACCATTTTATTTATTCAGGTAATCTTCGATACAGGTTCGGCAAACATTTGGTTGAATTCTGCTAGATGTAATGATTATGGGTGTAAAAATCATAAACAATATGATGGTTCAAAAAGTTCAACATATGAGCATTTGGGATATGATTTAGACGTTCAGTTTGGTACTGGTGAATTAATGGGTGAAGTATTAAATTTACTACTATAATAGATTAATGCAGATACTGCCTTTGTTGGTGGAGTGAAAATAGCAAAATAAGAATTTGCTGAGATTGTAAAAGAAAATGGAGATGTATTCGCTTAATCTGATTTTGACGGTATTGTTGGATTAGCATATCCTTCAATGGCTGCCTACAACTTTAACCCATTTTTTGATAATGTCATGTCATAAAAATTGTTGGACAGAAATGTGTTTTCATTCTATTTTTCAAGATAAGAAGGCTCAAGATCATCAGAGTTAACATTGGGAGGATGGGATACTGATCATTACTAAGGAGAATTACATTTCCATAATGTTGTTAATAAATATTATTGGTTATTGGATGCTGATAATATTTTAGTTAATGGACAAGATATAGGACTGTGTAAAAAAGGCTGCAAAGTAGTCGCTGATACAGGTACTTCACTATTAACAGGACCATCAGATGATTTATATGATTTGTTAGGTAAAATTGAACAATAATATTTATTTAGATACTTTGAATATTGATGAAAATTGCAAAAACGCTAAAGAATTGCCAAAATTGACATTTGTATTGGATGGAATCAACTATGATTTGGAAGCTAATGATTACGTGATGAAAATTGATTCTTAAGGAAATGAAATCGCTTATGATACTTTTGCAAGTATTGATAGTTTCGTGGAAATGGGTGGTAATTGTCAATGTGTAGGATCATTCATGCCTCTAGACATCCCAGATCCTTAAGGGCCAGCTTGGATTTTGGGAGATACATTTCTAAGCAAATATTATTCAGTCTATGATAGAGATAATGATAGAGTTGGCTTTGCAAAGGCTAAATGATATATATATTGTTATCAAAAATATTAGCATTCTATTTCATGATTTTTTATAATCATACCATAAGTTATTATAAATGTTGGACTTTTACTCCTATTCTCTTCTACCAAGAATGGTTATTGACAATAAAATGACTGCCTTCGCTCAGCTGTAAACCAGATAAGTATTCTTATCACCACATAGTTTAATATTTTTAATCGTTGCTGTATTAGTTCAAAGTTGGTTGTCCAATTATTTAGGATTTTAGAAACATGTTTATGAGATCTAGCAACCTTATACAGGTTAATTTGGGTTATAAAAAAAATTTATTCTAAAAAATTTCAGCAATTATTCTTATTAGTAATATGAGGCTTGGCTTTATTAACAGTTAGTTATGAAGAATGAGTATTCTTCTTATTTAATGTATTTTTAGTTTTCCACTCTACTCCACTATCAATTATTTAAAATTACATCTCTACAATTTAATTAAATGATAAATTCTTATTTCTATTTAGTCCTTTACTAAATGTTGACCTCAGCTGAAATTACTAATGTGGCTCGCCATTTTGCTGTTAATAATTAGAGATTTTTTAAGATAATTTCCTCCTTAATTTTGATCTGGTTTCTTAAATTGGAGAGTAAACAATGAACACTCAGAATCACATTTTGCAAAAGGTTACTATGATTTGTCAGAATGATTACAATTTTGGATAGAAATCCAACATTTATTAAAGAAAAACCATTTTGAGAGAGCAAAATTGTTTAAATAAAGTTTCAGAATTGCTGAGCAAAGAAAAATATATCATTATAGTTCAAAAATCACAATTGGATTTATGAGTAATGTATAATAAAGAAATTTAATCAAACAACACACATCCACTATTTTCGATAAATTTTAACAATATTTTGTTTTAGAAACATAATATTGATTAAATAATTTATGTTTTCTTTTCTCTTAACAGGGTAGAATAATAATAATAACTTTATATTATGATTCAAAATTATTATATTATTTATTTGATTAAAGGCTGAAATCTAATCCAAATGATATCGCTCTTTGTTAATAAAGCTCTTTTTCTTATAGCTCCTATCAATGAATAAAAAGTGAAAATAAATATTCCTCTTGCTATCACCTGAGTATACATTAAATAATAATAAATGTAGTTTAATAATTATTCAAGCTAATACATGAGATTGGAAATACAGTAAAAAAATTTTCAGATCATTCACATTCGATTCCTTCACTTTATTTTTCTAAAATTTTTCAATTTTTCTTTGTTCTTTTATTGTTATTATCTTCTTCTCAAAATTACTTTACTTTTATTGTCTCCTCTGAAACTTTAATTAACAACTTATAAATAAAGATCAATATATATATTAAAAAAAATGCCTAAACCAATATAATAATTTGTTTAATTTGGACCCATCTAATTACCTTATTCACAGTTATTTATCTTAAGAAGACATGTATTCGCTACAGTAAATTTAAAACCAGTGGCGCCAGGTATTTTTTTATTCAAAAATGAAAAGGTCATGTATTAGTGTGTTCAAAAAGACCTGTAAAAAGACTCTATGATATGACAGAAGTAGAAGCTGTAGAATTTTGGATAACTGTCCAAGAAGTTGCAAAAGTGATGTCTGATATCTACAAAGTAAATATTTTCACAATTTTAAGACTAATTGCCATGTTTCCATTTAAGATGGAATGCATGCTGGTTAAACTATACCAAGTGTTCATTGCCATATAATACCTTATTAAGGAAAAGATTTTGATATCTTAAGCTGAAAATTAAAAAACGGAGAGAAGTGAGGAAGATATGAATTAAGAAGCCTAAAAATTAAGAGCTCACTTTGAATAGAGCTTATTATGATTGAATTAATTAATTATAAATGAATAAATTGGAATAAATATGCATAAAATATATTTATATTACTTCAAATAATAAATAAATATAGACTATAAAATCTTAAAGAAATTTGAGAAAAAACATATTAATTTGATGACTATTATGATATTTGAAAGAGTAATTTTACTTTAAAATCTTCTTTTATATTATTCTTTCATTATTTATTCACTAATGGAAATTCTTACTCTATTTTATTTTTGTTGAGATCAAACACTATACATTTGAATTTTGATTGCAAATAGAGAAAAATCTTTATTATATTTTTGTTCTGCAGAAATTCTGAAAATAGGTTTGGTTTGTTTCCTGAACTAGACGGGGTTTTCCAATTGGGGTTTGGGTTTGGGTTTGGGTTTGGGGTTGGGGTAGGGTTTGGG